>JAJOZX010002370.1:527500-660000 GCA_023014485.1 Bathynomus jamesi
TCGCAGATGGCTAAATTCAACAACAACAAGAACAGCGGTTGTACTAGTTAATACCAGCTATTTTAATACTAATGCTAGTATTTAAATAGTGATTTTTTTTTGGAACACATTTGGCACTTTTACCCGTGAACAAATTTAATTTATTTCCGACCTGAGGTGACCTTTGGTGACCCAGAATGACCCCAGATTTCCCTATGTCACCAGATGACCAGGATACCAATGACCTTGTCTGCAGGTAAGATGCTATTATTATTATTATTTCTTCTTCTTCTTCTTCCTCTACCCTCATTTTTTGCTCTTTGCTGACGTTTCGTTCATATACTGTGAACGTGTTCAGTTTCCTCAATTGTGATTCCCGCTGGAGCGAAGCGAAACCATTATACGCGGAAGGTGTCTCATAAATACCTACAATCTGTTCTGTAGAAGGGAACTCTGAAGATGTTCACGGTATATGAACTAAACATCAGTAAATCTAATGCAAGAGAGAAGAAATCAATCTCAATATCTACAGCGGTCGCTGCAGTGTGCGGGCCTCCCATTCTGTCAACGTAAAATCACACGCGACTTGAGTCGTCACGACCCAAGTCGTCAGTCGTCAGTCGCAAGACGATCCTGTGTGCGGCCCGCTTTACACTTCAATTAATTATTATTATTATTATTATTATTATTATTGTACCACTATATTTGTGAGAGAGAGAGAGAGAGAGAGAGAGAGAGAGATATCACGTATCTTTTACACCCCTTCACCCACCCCTCTCTCCCGGTGCAAAAGATCGTCTATCGCCTATCTATTTGTATATTAATAATAATAATAATAATAATAATAATAAATGGCCCCTAAACACAAATTATATTACGGACAAAATACCTTTTGCGAAAATTTTTTACTACATTGTCTTTCCCTTGTACATACAATTTAATTTCACGATGACGTCATAGAGGTCATAAAGGAAATTTCAGAGGAATTACTTTATCTTTCATAAAACAATGAAAATGGTCTATAAGAGTATTTTTGGAGTTAAAATAACAACGCCATCTATTGGTAATTCATATTAAATTTTATATAGAGGCATAGGCAGGCAGACAGACAGATAGGCATGCAAAGAAATCGATAGATAAGTGCACAGACAAAGCTGGGAAATTTCAGTTCCGGAATTGAGGATGTTCTAGCATGGATTTGGAGTTGGAATTAA
This sequence comes from Bathynomus jamesi, assembly GCA_023014485.1. Lineage (NCBI taxonomy): Eukaryota > Metazoa > Arthropoda > Malacostraca > Isopoda > Cirolanidae > Bathynomus > Bathynomus jamesi. Next base: position 528,694 of record JAJOZX010002370.1, read on the forward strand.
CAATATTTTAAGCAATTTCAAAATAATTTTTTTTTATTTCTCATTTCATAAACGAATATATATATATATATATATACACACACCGTAAACAATAATATCCTCCTATAGAGCTCAGATGGCTCAGCTGGTGGTGTTAATTTTACCTCTTTGGGTTAAGCCCACAGCTGGTGGTAATACAAGCTTCACACTTCGGGATTCAATGCCTAGGCAGGGGGTCCTTAGGGGGATTATTTTTAGGGGGAATATTTTAAGGGAGAACACTATATGGGGGAATAATTTTTTTTTTAGGGGGTAAGTAAATTTAAGGGATTATTATTATTATTATCAGTATTAGTATTTTGTTAGTGAATTTTTTTTTTTTTTTTTTTTTTTTTTTTTTTGAGGGTATAAAGTGTTTGGAGGATAACAGTATTAGGGGTAAAAAGTTTTGGGGAAAATTTTATGCGAAGGTTGTGAAACTTCTTTAAAAAAAAAAAATTTGCAGAATTAAAAAAATAATTAATTAAATTTGTTAATTATTAATTAGATAATAAATAAAAGCGGATTAATTTAAATTTATTGTATCAAATTTAAGTTAAATAATAAAACTACCATTACGACAACATTAAGTGTATAAAACTACATTTAAAATTAATTTTCTTTTGTGTGTGTGTGTGTGTGTGTGTGTGTGTTCTTGGTTACATTACAAAACCGCGACAATAATTAGGATGAACACAGAAAAGGGTTTCTTGATTTCAGGAATTGTCACTCCATTCCCATTGGCAGTAAAGGTGCCAAATGGGAATGGATAATAGTGGGGGGATAATGTTGGGGGGAAATAGTTTAAAAGATGCCTAACTTAACTTAATTTAATCTAACCTAAACTAAGTTAACCTAATCTGGACCAAAGTGGGAAAGCCGTGGATGAAAATGGTAATGACGTTGAGTTGGAGTAAACCGCAAAAACGGGAATGACGGAGTGGGATACCATCATCGAGACACGAACGTGCGTGTAGCGACATTAGTGGTGTCGCCATATATTCACATTTTTTCCATTGAAAATTATTAAATATCGTAGAAAAGGGACATAATGAAGGTAGATTACCCCGGGTTAAGTTAATTAAGTTCAATATGAAAATGTCGCAGTTTCGCGAGGTAGCCAAGCGTGTGTGTGTGTGTGTGTGTGTGTGTGTGTGTGTGTGTTTAGGGAGAATGAACTCACACATTCATGTTGAAATTCCCTAATTAATTAATCAAGAAATGTGCAACAATGTACAAAGAAGCTTACTATCATCCTTCATTAATAAAATTCAATCAAATGATATGAATTAATATTTTGACACTTCATGAATGCTTAAAATTAAAAGCGATAATATCTTTGCTAATCAATCATAGTTATCTTCATCAATGTTATCTCAATGTTATATAATCTCTTAATGTCATCAGTGTTTGCATCAATGTGTTTGGTGAAAGATAAGTCTCGCGACATTCTATATCCAAATCAGTGATGTAGGACTCGAGACCGGTCTGGAAACCTTTTTTTCTGGTCTCGGTCTCGGCCATGGTGGTCTCGACTACATCACTGATCCAAATATTACACGTATTGTGAGATAGATTCCCGCTTCTCTACATGATTTGAGAAACTCCTGCATTGTCATTCTGGGTCATTGATTAAGATCTAGTTATGGTCATCCCGCAATCAGTTTGGTTTTAAATAAGTCACGGTCAAATGATATATATATATACAGGGTGTCCCATAAGTCCAGTCTGATAGGAAAATCTATTTTAAATTAAATTTACAAAAGTAATACATTAAAACGAAAACAAACTGATGTCTTGTTTTGGGACCTTTTTTTTTTGTTGCGGGTAGAATAACATGGAAGCGAGCTAATATGGAAGTGAGTTACATTCGTGAGGAAAAGGCTTCCGGAGGTCTTTTCATCACGTAGCCATTGCGCGTTATTATACCTACAACAAAGAGATCCCGAAACGAAACATCAATTTGAACATTTGTTTTAGTTCTAATGTATTACTTTTGTGAATTTAATTTAAAATAAATTTTCCTATGAAACGAGACTTATGAGACATCCTGTATATATATATATATATATATACAGGGCTATTCAAAATGATTCATCCGATTTCAACTGAGAATACTTCCGTACCTATCAACCGTGCATCAACTGGGCATACACCACATGAAAGAGGAAATCTCCGAGTTTTCCAAGATCACCGCGAGAGGGCTCCAAAGTCACGCTGTGGCCTAGCCTAGCAACAAACAGTCAGTGTGAAAATGGCGTCCGCACAGCAGAAGGCGTTTTGTGTGTTGCAGTTTTCGAGCTGTAAATCGGTAGTCACAGTGCAGCGTGAGCCCCCTAGGTCGCCGGATCTTACACCGTGCGACTTCTTCCTTTGGGGGTACGTTAAGGATACTGTGTACGTGCCACCGTTGCCCACATCTTTGGATGAGCTCCGAACTCGCATTGTTACTGCCGTACAGTCAGTGACAACGGACATGCTGGAGCGAGTATGGGAGGAATTCGACTATCGTGTCGACGTTGCTCGTGTAACTAGGGGAAGTCACATAGAGCATTTATGAGGTGAGACAAAATTTGGACAGTTTTTCTTTTGGTTGATGTATCACAAATCACTCTGTATTTGTAACATTAAAAAATATTCTCCTTTGAAATCAGGTGAATCATTTTGAATAGCCCTGTATATATATATATATATATATATATATATCTTGAAAGAAGTGGTAGACAGTAAACTCGGATATTACATTACATTACATTTGCACAACATGAAGCCACTCGGTACTATCGAGGTTATCCAAGTCAGATGAAAAGTCTATACCTATATTATATGATAGAAATGTGCAAAATATCAAGTCAAAGTCAGATTTGGGGTTGTTTTCCATGTTTATTTGTTGGTTTGTTTGTTTTATGGGGTTGCTCAACCCCCTTCGCAACATCTAAGGTTAATATGTCGGAGGAAACCTACAGTGCTGCATGGAATCCGAACCACAGGTTGCTACATAATATGGACGCGGAGGACGGCCTTCCATCCAACTAATATCCAAAGCCAATGTCGCTTAGCTTTGCTTGAGCGACGGAAAGCGGTGTTACGACAATGACTACGTACGAGGTAGCCCTGTTTTCCATATATATATATTAGTAAAGCTTTTATATATCAGTTAATCATAATATGTTATTGAAGAAAGGACTAATCCACTCCATGTTGTGGATGTAATGAAGTTTCGTACAATCACTAAAAACTTATATATGATTAAAGGCAAAGCTGGGCACTTGCGGTTTTTTTTGCGGTACTGCGGTACTGCGGTACTACCGCACTACCAAACCGGTACCGCATAACGCAGTACCGCAAAGGATCGCTGAAAGTACAGGCTGTACTTTCAGCGATCCTTTGCGGTACTGCGTTATGCGGTACCGGTTTGGTAGTGCGGTAGTACCGCAGTACCGCAGTACCGCAAAAAAAAACCGCAAGTGCCCAGCTTTGAATTTAAAGGGTAAGAATTTTGTGAGAATGTTTTAGGTTATTTTGTGGAATTAAGCGAGGCTCTTTTTTAATGCCTTTACCTCTTTATAGTGTGTACGTTCGTAGATTGTCAACGACCGAAGCTAAACAAAAAAATATAAAATTTAAGTGATTCTCGCCTAAAATCTTAAAATCATTAAGTGACCCGTATGTTTTTGGAGTTACTTAGCCTCCTTCGGAACCACGGGTCAATACATCATCTGGACACGGAAGACGGTCACCCATCCAACTACAACCCAGACCCACTGTCGCTTAACTTCGCTGATCTTAAGGGAAGCGGTGTTGCGACACGGCAACGAAGTAGCCGAGTGACCTCGTATTCAACGAGGATTCAAGTGAACAAATATAAATGTAAATATCTCGGTTACATTATTACTAATTCTCTTTGTGTTAACATTGATATATTATAAAACAATATATCGGGCATTCTTTTACATATCTTCTGCATAACCACATCTGTGGGCATCAACTTTGGTCAATTGTCAACACAACTCCGGAAAGACCTAAAATATACTTTTTAAGATCTCTGCATAAGATGCTGCGTAACTTTCTTCCAATATGCTCGGCTTCACAAATGTCTATGAATAACAATATATTTAAGTTTTACTGAGGTACATGACGTAATGTAAAGATTCTGAACCTTCGAAAATCTACTAATAGATGCGATACATATATCAATCCTGTTATATGCCCCCGCGACACGATTAATATCATCGCGAGAAAATCTTTGGAAATTACTCCCATATTTTCACAATTTTTTATATATTTAAAAAACCTTTTATTCCTTTGTTCTACCCCAATATGTCATACCCAACATTACAAATACCAAAACTAAATATTGATGAGTGATTCTATAAAGCTGTTAAACTAGATCATAGCTTCAAACTTTTCACCGTACTCTTGATTTCCTGGAGAGACGATAGCATGAGAGGTTATTTTTTACTTCTTTTGCTGTTACCAATATCGGGCATATACCCAGTAATAAGGTGACCTAAATACCTTAAACTTGTTTGTCTGCAAACGCGCATTCATATATATATATATATATATATATATATATATATATATATAGAGAGAGAGAGAGAGAGAGAGAGAGAGAGAGAGAGAGAGAGATAATGTGCACGCAATCACTCATCCTACATATACAAATTATTATAAATAGGTAGCGTAAAGGTAACATCTATGTCCTATACCCCCAAGGAAGTGGGGGTAGAGGCCAGAGCTTGGGTTACCTTAGCCTGAGGCAATTAAAGCCGACCCGCCGCTGTGACGTAAGATATAGAAAAGACAAACCGACCATCTCTAAGCAACACGAGGGTTCGAACCCACGTCTCAGCGAAGTCTCATCGCTGCTGGGCGGCACCCTAACCGACCGAGCCACGAGACCTCAATTATTATTACTAGTACAGTTCCCGTCGCTTCGCTGACGGTTAGACAGGCTAAACTACAGAAAAGAACGCAGCCGTGAAAATTTTGAGCTTCACATTGTGTCAAGATTTCTGAATCTGGTATCTCCCAAAACCTCCTCACCCTTATTCATGCAACTTGGGGGCTAACCCCCTCCCCTCCCCATTACCCCCACCCCCACCCTATTACTGCCCGGGATAAATTTCACAAACAGACAAACAGACAGGCTAAACTACAGAAAAGAACGCAGCCGTGAAAATTTTGAGCTTCACATTTCCGCCCGTAATACAATTTCTGAATTTTTTTCTCACAATTTCTGAGTGTGTGATGGATGGACGGACGGACGGACGGACGGACGGACGGACTGACAGCTCTCTTATTATAGTATAGATTATTATTATTATTATTATTATACTCTGCAAATATTTTTCTGCCTTAGTAAAGTAAAGGCCTAACATTAGTGTTCTTCAGTTAAGTTACATGTTAATTTTACACCGCGTCTTAATTTACTAACACTTTTTTATGCTTTAACTAAAGTATTAAGGAAACTTGCAGCGAACCCACCTCCCACTTAACACACAAAAATGTTTACAGAAATCTGCCGAAACGTAGTTTATATTATCTTTATTTCATTAAGTAATCTTTAACCTCATAAATGTCACGCACAAATTAATTTATGTATCATCAAAGTGTATACCATATTTGATCGATCGTCCAGACCTCTGTAACATAACCCCACCCAGTTAGGGTCTACAAAGTCTACAGATTGGAGAAAGACAACAATCTACGCTTCAACAAGATTTTATACACGTTTGTGAAAAAAAAAGTCGGTTAATAAGTTCACAAAGTACTAAAACCATCAAAATTTTGAGCTTCACATCCGAAGCCAGTGAACCAAATTTTGTGAAGCCGCGTGTAAAATCTAAGTACTTCGTGAACTTAGAGTAAATGTTAAGCTCTCACTAGATTAAAAGTTTCTATTCAAACTCTTTTCTATAAAGTTATTTACATTTTATAATGCGAGCATGGGCAGGCTAGGTATAATTAGGCTTTGGTGCGGACTTCCACAAAGACGATGAAAGATATAACACTATAACTTATTCCAACTGAATTTTCCCAATTCTTACATTACCTAACCCAACCTAACGCTACCTTACCTCACCATACTTAACTTTATCTATAATAAAACGTATCTTTAACCTTCATTTATTTATTTCCGAGACTTCTCTCCCCTATCATCTGGGTTTGCTCCTCTCAAATGTATTGTATTCGCGGTCAAAATGTCTCGCAATATTTTCGATCGCTGTCAAAGCCATTACCAAAAGCCTGCCAACATCCAGTCGGTCCACGTTCGCAAGGTAACACGCGAACAACTTTATACAGAAAATTTGAAGTCAGTGAGAGAATAACATTCAATTTTACTTTAAGATCACGAGGAACTTAGTTTTTAAATGCAACTTCACAAATTTCGACTCTCTGGCTTTGGATGTAAATTTTGTAAATTTACTGACGGGATGCTTTTCTCGACTTAACATACACGTTTGGAATTATTTAATCTCCTTCGCAGTATCTAAAGTGCTACGACGCGGATGACCTACAGCGTTACGTGGGATCCAAACTGAGGGACGCTACATCATCTGAACGCAGAAGACGATGACCCAGCCAACTACTACCCAGACCCATCGTCGTTTAACTATGCTGATCTACGACGTAGACCCTTAACAAACGTGTATGAAACTTTCTTGAAGCGTGGTTTGACTAGATATACGTAAACTTTGATAGTTTCGTAAATTTTAAATGACAACAAAAACTGAAATAATTTTTTTTTTTTCAAAATAGTTATCTAGAAAGACTTTATTCCATACTTTTGTAGGTGAATCTTTTAATAATTAGGCATAGTTAGGTTAGGTTATTCCCAGGTTGAGCCACACCAGGTCATTAATCTAACTCGACTAAATCTAACCTAACCTAACGTAACAAAACTACCTAACTTCCCTTTACAACCTAATATTAGATACTACCAATTTCGAAATCTAGTCCGTGATTGGCGAGTTTTAAAATCGAACCAATCGGATTTTAAGAGCATTTTTTTAGAATATAATAATCTTCAAGTTATTGGTTACTCGTATGTGAACTGTAAAACAACTTTCAAACGTGACCAACAGGAGCTTGGCGTTTATATCAAAAAAACGATTTTTAAGAACTATAACACCAAAGTATGCATTTCACTGAAGTGAAGCTAAAAAAGACTGTAAACTGTACCTTTTATAAGAAATACCAAGCTATATACTCGTATATATTTAGTAGAAGAGCAAATAATATAATTAGTCTGGGAATTAAATCAGCAACACCGGGGAATAGTATTTTACTCGTACTATGTACATTTTCTCAATACAATTTTATTTGACTCTCTTGAGAAACTATGAAAATTCTCTGCCAGTGAAGTAAGGCGGGGCCGCACACAGGATCGACTTGTGACTCGCGACTGACGACTTGGGCCGGGCCGTGACGACTCAAGTCGCGTATGATTTTACACTGACAGAATGGGAGCTCCGCACACTGCGGCAACAGCGACGCGATTCCCCTTGGCGTGGCCAAGTCATAACACCCCTTCCCATTATATCAACAATAACACCCCTTCCCATTATATCAACACGGTTAAGCGACGTTGGATCTGTTTAGTCGTTGGATGGGTGACCGTCTTCCTCCGCGTTCAGATGATGTAGTGACCCGTAGACAGTTCGGATCCCGCGTAAAGCTGATGGTCCCCTCCGTCACATGATCTCTGACGTTAGGAAGGAGGTTAAATCCCCAAAGCAAGAAGAACCGAATGCGAACGAGGCACTACTTGCCAAAATTTTGAAAGCGGATGATTTATTGGGTTATTGTTGCTGTTGTTATTTGACAGAGTACGTGAGATGGTGATGAAATTGGTTGTTTGGTTCTATAACAGAGTATCGAGAGTCTTTTAATGTCGGGGTGTGCAAACGCCTTTTAGTTTTACCATCGTACGACGTACAACAGCATTCACAACTATTTACAGTATGTTGTTCATGTACAACTGCGGATTTTGAAGACGATAAATCTGCTCAAAATTTCTCTTTGAATTTTCAAGTAATGATTGTTTGAAAGTATTTTTTGTCCTAAATATTATTTTAATTAATTAATGTGGTTTCAAGGTAAAATTCTCTAAAAATAACTTGTCAATTTGGTGAAGTTTTTATCCATTTTCACGAAATAAAATTAAAAACAATACGAACACATTTGGTAATTGTGTGTGTGTGTGTGTGTGTGTGTGTGTGTGTGTGTGTGTGTGTATGATAATTCACAGATGTAGTGAGGTAATTTTTTATGAGGTAACACTTTTGGTATCTCGGAACATTAACAAATTTACCTAAAATAACCTTGAAACATTTGTACTATCGGAAAAAATGATATGTTGAACTTGATTAGGTTAGGTTAAGCTAGTTACACTCAGTGGCGTACTAAGGGGGGGTGCGAGGGGGGCGGTCCGCCCCGGGTGACAGCCAGGAGGGGGGGTGCCATCGGGAGAGTTGAAATACCAGTACAAGTTTTCAAATCAAATAAAAAATTCGCCAAAGTAAGAAAAAAAAATTTAAAATGTTCAAACTATTACAACAGCTTAATGTTAATTTCCAGTATAAAATAAATTTTTATTTTTATTGGCAATACAAAATTTACAAACGAAAAATTAAATATTTTATAAAAATTACATCGAAAAGCGAACGTTTGTTGACGTTTTAGTCACCAGTTTGTTGAGCATAGCCAGCTGGCTGCAACTGACATTCCAAGTCTTGTTCACTTGACACTGTGACTCCATATACATGAAGTATGTTTCATTAAATAATTATGATAAAGCATAAAGTGCTGGTGTTTATAACAATATCATGGTACTTATACCAGTGTCCAGTAATTTTTTACAATGTGGTATCATAGTGATGTTTAAGTGTTTATAAATGCATCGTCGTTATGTTATAATACCCGGTAAATGCAAATTCTGTCAATCTTCGCTGTTATTCAGCCAAACACTTTGGTTGTTGCAACAGAAGAAGAACTTCGGAAGTATATTCCAAATTTGACTCAGATTTTCGATGAATTCTCTGATGAAGATATCAGTGCGGAAATTGGACGACTTCGGAGGCATTTGGAAGCTGCCAAAATCAGCGTTGAAGAGGCAAAGAAATGGACAGCATTGCAGTTTCTGGAGTTTATTGTGAAATGGGATTTTTGTGAATCTTTGCCAAGCTTGTCAATGTGTTTGAGATTCTTTTTGACTGTCCGTGTGTCTATTGCTTCATGTGAAAGAAGTTTTTCCAAATTGAAATTGATAAAAAATTTCTTTCGCTCGACCATGAGTCAGACAAGATTGACAAATCTGGCTTTACTTTCAATTGAACATGAATATGCAAAGGTGAATTTTGATGAGGTCATTGATCAATTTGCAGAAATTAAGGCTCGAAAGCAGAGACTGTGAATCCTCTCTATTTACCTTTGAAGAATAGGCTGAGCGTTGAGACTGGATTTCCAGTATTACCTGTTCACTGAATTTTTAATGTCCTGCATTTTTCTTATTTCCAATTTGCTTATGCAGTACTGTACTGTTTAAAAATCTACTTGCAAACATAATATATTTTTCTGTGTGTTTAAATTTTAAAATTATTTATGGGGGATGCCAAAAGAAGGATCCGCCCCGGGTGCCAAATACTTTAGGTACGCCCCTGGTTACACTCCTTAGGAAAAGGCCTCCGCCTTTTCCTAAGGAGTGTAACTCACTTCCATGGTATCCATTGCGTGTTATTCTACCTGCAACAAAAAAGGGTCCCAAAACAAAAGATCAATGTGAATATTTGTTTTAGTTCTAATGTATTACTTTTGTAAATTTAATTTAAAATAAATTTTCCTATGAACCCGGGCTTATGGAACACCCTGTATATTGTTTCGTCATACCTCATGAATATCTATACAATATACATGTATACGTAGCACGATAAAAATTGAAAAATTAAAACTGAAAAGACACTGGTTGACGTGGAACTAAGGAAAAGAGCGTATTCCTCTCGGAACTCCATCATCTGTTTGGGAGTAATAGTTGTCATTAAAGAAAACGTATTCAAAAGTCTTCAACAGCTTCGAAGAACAAAAACTCTCGCTTCAGATCTGGATAGGTTATGCGCATCAGGGCTTCTGCAAATATTGTTCGCACCTATGCTACTGGTGTCTTTTAATGACATCGAGTAATTTGAATTACTGTTCAACTTGTTTAAATTTTTTTTGCAACTGTGATCAAATTTTTAATGCTAAACATATTATCTGTTATATACTGTACTATATATATATATATATATATATATATATATATATATATATATACGGTATATGTATAGTGGCCCTCATAAGTATTCGTACAGAGAAATATTTCAGTTATATTTGTCCTTAGCTTTTGTACCATGCATTAGGATAGTTATGAAAAGTTTATCGTTCGTTTGAAAAAATTTAACAAATAAAAAATTTAGTTTAACTCCAACATGTAATGTAAAACATCAAACAATTTGAGGAAAATAAAAAAAAATAAAATGCAAAAGTTTCTGTATATTTATTTACAAAAATATTTAATACTTTGTGTGTATTTAATTAATATTTAATACTTTTGCTTGAATGACTTCACTGATTCGTTTTGGGTACTTTTCTACATGGTTTCGATATCTCTCAGTAGAAATTTTATCCCGTTCTCCTGGAGAAAATTGTCGCAATTCATTCAGATTCGGAGGGTTTCTCTCGCGGACCCCTTTTTTTCAAATCAAACCATAAATTTTCGATTAAATTCAGATCTGGACTTTGACTGGGCAACTCGAGAAGCTTGAAATTCTTTTGTTGAAGTCATTTCATGTGCTCTTATTTTTATGTTTTGGACCATTATCTTGTTGCAGTACTCAATCACGACCCATTCGCAACACCCGAATTGAAGGCAATACATTTTCTTCTAAAATTTCCTGAGATTTCTTCGAATTCAAGACTCCATTCATGGCAACAAGCTTTCCTGGACCAGAAGCGCTAAAGCATCCTCAAAGAAGCAAACTACCCTCACCATGTTTAACCGTAAGAAGGACCTTTTTTTTTTCCTCGAATGCAGTATTTGATTTTCGCAAGTTCGTCCACGCCTTGTTAGAGTTTTGATTCGAAGTTCTTCCCGTCTCACTATAACTCTTTCCAGACTCGCGAGCACCAATAACGTATCTCTTAAGATCTGTAGACAGCTCTTTACCACGACGACCCATTGTTTACTAATGGCTTGTACAGTCATCCGTCTTCCATGAAGATTTACAAAGAAAATTCTAGAATTCAGAATTGCCAACAGTCGGAATTGCCAACTACTGATAAAAATTTAAAATTCTTCAAGCCTAAGGTGGACACCTAAAATATTAAATAATTTTGTAAATAAATGTAAGAAAACGTTTTCATTTTAACTTTTTTATTATTTCGCTCAAATTCTTTGATGTTTTACATTATATGTTAAAGTTAAACTAATTTTTTTATTTGTTAAATTTCTTCAAACGAACGGTAAACTTTTCTTAACTATCGTATGCATGGTACAAAAGCTAAATGGTACAAAAGCTAAGGACAAATATAACTGAAATATTTCTCTGTACGAATACTTATGAGAGTCGCTGTTAGGGAAATTATGGGTGATTATATCTTATGCAAAATACCAAATATACTGAAAATTTTGTAGAGTACGTATCCAGTATCCGGCCGGATGTCGGATAATGTATCTACGATTGTTTATAATAAATTAATTGAGAAAGGAATAGGTACGACATAAACAGACCTACAGTGATACAGATTGATTTGTTTTTATCATTTAATATTTTCCGTGGGTTAAAGTAAGAACTATGTAAACACTAGGACCTATGTATTGTAGAGAAGAACTATTCTTTTTAATGTTACAAAAATTAAAGTTATGCAATTCCATCCCAAAAGCTGTAATCAGCCAACTGATATTAGTTTCAAAATGAGAGGCGAAGCAATAGAGGAAGTGAAAGAATTTAAGTATTTGGGTCAAATTATCACCAGTTCCTTGAGTGATGACTCAGATATGACAAAACAATATCGAAGCCTCTGTGCTGAAGCGAATATGACTATAAGGAACTTCCAGTTCTGTACAAGTGAAGCTAAAGACACTCTCTTTCGTACTTTCTGCAGTAATATATACGGACAGCAACTCTGGGTGAATTATAAAAAAAAGTTCTGGCAGAACCCTAAATTTGCTATACAACAGAGCTTTTAGACTCCTACATAAGTTACCCCGAGATGCTCAGCTTCGCAAATGTTTGCTACCCGCAATATCCCGAGCTTCCCGGAGGTAACAAGACGTGCTCAGTACGGTCTAATGCAAAGAATTAAAATATCAACCAACCCGATTTTCCAAGTTATTCAGCAGTCCTGCCGTATGTCTTCTAAAATCTAAGATATGGAATTCATTGTATGAAAACGTTTGTCTGCAGCTCCACTTAATTTCGCCATTACAGTACTGTACTATTTCTCATTAATTGTATTTCTATCCTTAGTATTTTCAATTTTCATTGTATTCTATTGTCAGTTCGTATTATTAATATTTGTCATACTGACTATGGTCTGCCAATAAACTTTTTCATTTTCAATACTACTTTAACTTTTAAGCCATTGTGATCGATTTGAATTTTGTTGTGTCATTTCAACCAGCCACAGTCCTCATTTTCTTTTCTGAATACAACAGAAAATGGTGTTATGAGGGATAGCTATAAAAAAAATTTATCAGAGACAAACTCACGACACAGTCACTGACACAAAAAAAAGAAAAAGAAAAAAAAAAATCTTTATTGCGGATCATTCACAATCCATAGTCACTTAACCTAACATACAAGTACAGTACAATCTTACGTATACACTGAACTTGATAGAAAAATAAGGCCAACATAGCCACTTAACCTAACATACAAGTACAAAAATAAAGCCAGCATAGCCATTTAATCCAACATACAAATACAATCTTATTATAACAAAACTTAATATGCATATGTAATCTTTGCTACATTACAAAAATAAGATGTTGTAAACCAGCAATTGTCTGAACCAAGCCTGCCATATAGGTGAGAGGTACACAGTATCTGAAGACAGGACATTGCACAATAACACATTAGCTGTTCTGGACCCTAATAATGAAATTATATATATGCTTCCGGATTAACATTTGGCTGGTAGGTAGGTTACGCGTAGTAAATATAAAACTGGCACTGCACCATTTTGGTTCCCTACATAGCATACGAAAAATATTATAAGCAACAGAGAGTTTATTCATAGCAGTTTCTGTATAGTTCCACCACAGATGGGATGTATACAATGCAGTAGGGTAAGTTCTAAAAGATAAGTTTTAACTGATTCTGAACACATACCAAATACCAAACAGATAAAAGAATGTCTACTTAATAATGACAACCTTATTATGGCTCTGTTTTATGTATATATACTGTAGGTGGTATCGTATTTATTTGGTTAATATGCGATATATGGTATAGATGTGCTTAAATTAATCTTAACATTCGAATATTGCAAACTGCTAATTTGTTAAACAAAATTTTCAGGTGAAACAATACCATTTACCAGAATTTCAATTTCTGATACATGTATATCATGATAAACAATTTTATGTTAAATTAATAAAACCAGTACCATTTAGGTCCTATATAAATAGTTTGAGGAACAAATGTGTATGCTTTACAAAAGCTTTAGAAAAAGCACTATCCGGCATTTTCCGACTGGATTGTAAAGTTTAGAGAAAGCGCTTTTTTATCGTGTACAATGATTATTTTTTCGAATTTCACCCGCGTTACGACTTTAATTAATAAAACTCGAAATCAAGTAACTTCTAATTCAATTTACCTCAGGCTTTTACACAATCGGTGATTTGTTTTAGGTTAAGTTAGGTTAATTGAGGTTAACCTAACCTTAAAAAAGTATCTTCTCCGAGAAAACTCGACTTATTTGCAAAATCGGTGTGTGTGTGTGTGTGTGTGTGTGTGTGTGTGTGTGTGTGTGATATCCATAATTTTCAACATATTTCACTTGTATACTGTATTCATAAATGACGTGTCGCGTTAATATTATTATTTATTGTTAATTTTTTTTTCTTGCTTGTTCCAAAACAGGTTACTTCACATTCAATAAAAAGACCTTGTAATTTTCACTTTCTTAATGCACTGTTTCTGGGTATAAGATTTATATATACACGTTTATTATTGTATCGTAATTACATACCGCCTGTATCTCAATGTACGTATGAACTATCTGTATCACCCAACTGACTGGACTGAAGAGAATATACCTAGACTTTCATATATATATATATATATATATATATATATATATATATCAGGTCGGCAAAAAAAAAAGGGAGACCTCGAACTTTGGCTGTAAAATCCAAAGTTTTGGTCAGATTTCAATATTTTTTTCGCACCCCACAACTAAGTAAATTTCCTATACGGTGAGCGAATTTCAAAGAAAACTATGAAAATTACGGATTTATTGAACATTTCTTTATGCCACTGGAAATTCTCCATTTACACTGCTACTGCATTGTATGTGCGGATAAAAAGTTACAAAGTACTCACATATGGTGCTACCTTGATGTTAAAAAAACTGCTCGATATGTTTACCACGAACTTCTACAACCTTTTTCAGTCTAGGACGGAACTCATCTATGGCTTTATTGATTTGTTCTCGTGGTAGCTCATCCCATTTTTCCAGAAGAAGCTGTCGTAAATGAGCGACATTTCTTACTTTGACCCGATAAATTCTCCCGTAACAAATTTTCCCAAAGGCCGTAATCGACAGGATTTAAATCAGGACTGTTTGGTGATCAAATTTAATACCGCTACCTGGTATTCTTTTGATATCTCCTGTTTTATCGATTTTCTTGAGAAGCTTGTCCAACCCAATATATATATACATATATATATATCAGGGATGGGGAACTGAAAAAACATCAGTTTCGATTTTCAATTTCAGTTTTAGAATTTTTTTTTTTAAGTTTAATTTTTTTGTGGATATCAGTTTTACATCAATATTATTTATGAGTTCTCATATATTTAAGGGGCCATTCAAAAACCACGTGGTCCTTAAAAGGGGGTAGGGGGGTTCCTTATCTGACCACCAAGGGCCACATGGGGAAGGGGGGGCCTTGAGGTTTAACCACGTAGCCAATACTAAGCATTAAAATATACCGTTTATAATAGTGTTTATCTTAACATATCATATATATATATATATATATATATATATATATATATATCGTAAACTCGAGAAAATTGCAGAAGACGCGAATGTTTATAAATACAAATTTGCTGTACCTTTATTTCGGAAAATTCTACAGATTCGAATCTTTAACGTTCATGGAACACAAATTCGCCATACTTTTAATTTGATTATTTTTAATTTGCATTTTAATTTACATAAGATTAAGAAGGGGTGGGGGCGGTGACATCAGAAGACCGCGTGGTTTTGGAGGGGAGTTTAAGTCATAAGCCACAAATGACCACAAGGAGGGAGACGGGTTTGAAAACCACCCGAAAAAGGACCACGTGGTTTTTGAATGACCCCTTTAATACTCATATAGACCTTAGGAATGCCTTTCTTTTTCTTTACAGCCTTAATGTGAATACCATGGGGGCAAGGCTTGGCTACTTCTCGTCAGTAAATATTCTCTCTCTCTCTCTCTCTCTCTCTCTCTCTCTCTCTCTCTCTCTCTCTCTCTCTCTCTCTCTCTCTTTGAGGTACTTCTTTTCCTTGTAACTCCTTGTAACTCCTTGTAACCTCTCTCTCTGCTCTCTCTCTCTCTCGACGGTGGTATCGTCAGTCGGATCGCCAAATTCGCTGATGACACCAAGCTTGGGGCCAATGTTGGGACGCCCGAAGCGATCGAGGAACTGCGTGCGGACCTAGGTAGGATAGGAGAGTGGTCCGAAAAATGGCAAATGCCGTTTAACTTGGGTAAATGCAAAGTGATGCACATTGGCTACGCCAATCCCAAGTCGGACTACTCGATGTTGGGTAGTAATATCGAGGTGATTGATTTAGAAAAGGACTTGGGTGTGCTAATTAGCAGCGACCTTAAGTTTACCAAACAGTGCGTAGAGGTGGAAAAGAAAACCCAGAAACTATTGGGTTATATCAGGAGGCAATTTCAGTTTCGGAACAAGGAGATTGTGCTCTCTCTGTGCAATTCCCTGGTTCGGCCGCACCTGGAGTATGCTGTGCAGTTCTGGTCGCCAACCCTCAGGAAAGATATTGAGACGCTGGAGCGAGTGCGGGCGAGGGCCACAAAGTTAATCCCTTCCGTTAGGCATATAGGCTACAATTGACGGTTACGCGCCCTGAACTTGTTTTCGCTTGAAACTCGGAGGCTGCGCGGTCAACTGATCGAGGTTTTCAAGCTCTTACGCGGGTTCAACGATGTCGATTTTAGAAGTATGTTTAGTTTAAATGATAACCCAACTCGCAACAATGGTTGGAAGTTGGATTTGAAACGGTTTCGGACTAGTGTGTGTGGGAATTACTTTACGTATAAGATCTGTGACACATGGAACAGGTTACCTTCAGAAGTTGTGAACAGTTCCTCTGTGGATCAGTTCAAGAAGAGGTTAGACCAAATCTTGCACACTATTTGAGTGTGTACAAAATTTTCCATGGCACCCGTTGCCATTGGTACCTCCTCGGTATGGGCCGCAAGGCCTTTTGAGGTACTTCTTTTCCTTGTAACTCCTTGTAACTCTCTCTCTCTCTCTCTCTCAAAAGTTATAAAGTTATACGAAAAACAAAAGCATCGTTCAAAGTATTTATTTGTTCAGTAACTTATAGTTAATTGCACTTGTTACAAATGAATACATGTTACTCCTTTTTTTAAATAAGAGTCCGAAGCAAAGATTTGAAAAGCTTCACCTGTCCTGCATCGTCATGTAAAAGCAATCAGTCGCTAAAATGATAAAAATGACCTGCTCTTTACCAGTCATAACAATAATCGGTACTTACGTATTATCGGGACTACCAAACTGTTTATTATGTATTTTTGCTCTCGTTATTTTCGATTAAACTAACGAAAATATCACAACTTAACCTAACCAATCATCAAGCGCGTACAGTTGACCTAACCGGACATTCAGTTGACCTAACTGGGCATTCAGTTGACCTAACCGGGCATTCAATTAACCTAACAGGTTAATATTGGTTATTTCACCTAAATATCTTCCGATCTCTTCGTATTAAGCACTCACTGTCACATTTCGGGCAAGTTAAAGATGAGAGAATAACGCCGTAATTGATAAAAACATCCAGTGCTTTGTCTTCATCTAGTATTATCGGGACTACCTACGAAAAACACATTTTTCCTTTTAAGCGATTTTATTCATTGTGGATAATATAATATAATATGATATGATATATATAAGGCCCGGTTAGGTCAACTGTACGCCCTTGATGATTGGTTAGGTTAAGTTGTGATAGTTTCGTTAGTTTAAACGAAAATGACGAGAGCAAAAATACATAATAAACAGTTTGGTAGTCCCGATAATACGTAAGTACCCAATAATCCTTTAATGCATAATGGTACGTATATTTACGTGCGATCCGCGTTAATCCTTTACTCTACCCGGTAATTCTATACAGGGTTGCGCAAAATTTAAAATCTGTACTGATTCATCGATTTGTGGTACCTGGTATTCCATACATTAAAACCAAGTCACCCTCTCGTCTATTGTCAATTTCGCAGCCATCCTCTACCTAAAAGAAAAAAAATAATATAGTCAACACTGAAAATTTCTATGGTGCGCGACTTTTGCGTCACGCTGCATATTTCATTACAGGCTCATCAATCAAAGCCTGTAAAAGGGAGGAATTTCTTGTCAATTGGACTTTAAGCTATTCAAAACTCTCGCATTAGAAAAAAAAAGAGTTCACCATTTTGTCTTTACTTATTCTCTAACTCACTTTTCTATTTTACATGTTGTGCTATTGTAAAATAAAATTAGTAGACGGTAAATAAACCTTAAATATAAACTTATATTTATTTCTCTTTCGATATAAACCGTTTTCAGTTTTTATTTTCATTTTCGATTTCAGTTTTTCATATTTTTTCGATTTCGGTTTTTTTCAATTTTAGTTCTTTTCATAATTTCAATTTCATCCATTTATCAACTCCAGTACTTAGCAATCTCCCATCACTATATATATATATATATATATATATATATATATATATATCAAACAACTACGTAAAACTTTCAGTAGTAAAAACTGAAACACCAAACATGATACTGATAGTCATTTATAGACGAAATTTTCTGTTGGATTAAGTTATGATTGCGTACATTTGAAACGTTGCGAATTTGTATCATTTGTCCAAAAGGGGATAAAGTCCTTAAAGTCCTCAACCCCAATATAATGATGCTCTGAGGAAACTTTAATTTCTCATTTATAAGCTACAAAAGGTTACGAAATTTGCTGCAAAAAATTAATTTAACTTAGCGCAGAAAACACCAAAAACATTAATTTCTTGCATCTGGTACTTCCTGAAGTGTGACATAAAAATAACTCCAACGATTATATATGAGCATAACATAATCAAAATTATCGAGTAATATGTCGATAACCTTAAAAGGAAATACACACACCAAATAAATAAGCAAATTTGAGGTTTTTAACCTGAGCTTCAAGACCATAAATGGGATAAAATCATATGAAATATGGGTCAAATAGACTGGAAAACAGTATTTAAGGACAAAACAACTGAAGCGATGCTAATAATGATGATAGAAGAAACGACGCTGGATATTTTAGAAAAATATGCTAAAAAAGAAAAGCAGGAAAAAGGAAAGAGGAACTATTTCAAGAGGTAAAAGTGAACAATATTTGGTAAAAGAAAGAGAGTAGCTACAAAATTAATAAACTGCACGGACAACAATGACAGAAAAATGATACAAGAAAAGCTGAAGAGAATCGATGAGGAAATATAACCTTTTCTTAAGGTCATTCAGAGAGGGAAGATAAAGATGCATGCAAGTAATAAAGGAAAACCCAAAATACTTTCATAACTTTGTGAAAAGAAGAACAGGCACTCACGCCTCTATCGGACTCTTAAGGACTGAAAATAATGAGCTAACTGACGAATTAAAAGAAATATCTGAGATTTTGAGAGCTCAGTATGAATCAGTTTTTAGTATCTCAAAAAGTGACAAAGTGATATTTGATCGTGATACTTTCTTTGAAGAAAGGTACAAAGAGAGAATATAACTGATTTTTACTTTGTTCCCAGAAGATATAGGACAAATGAAATCACATTCAGCTGCAGGTCCGGAGAAATGGGACGCCTCGATGATTAAAATCTGTAAAAATGAAATATCTCCACCCCTGTTTTGGATATGAAGAAGAGCTCTAGACACATGAGAAATACTGGACATCCTGAAGAGGAAGACAAATCTCAAGCAAAAACTATAGACCACTGCAGTGGCGGCTTTTCAGAAGAGGCATGGGAGACCGGGCCTCCTCTGTTTTTATCACTATAATGTATGAAAAAAGGATTTTATTGATAGTATTAATTCTATACGATCGTGACATGCAGAAAGTAGGGCATCTAACACCTCTGAATCTATTCTATTTATATATCATATACTATAGAAAATTTTGGGTCTCCCTACTCTTCCTGACCACCAGCCGCCACTGTAGACCAGTGTAACCAAAATACTTGAAAGAATAGTTAGAGAGAAAATTTACGGGTTTCCTTGGAAACACGAGAAAGATTCAATGAGAACAACCACGGTTTCCAATCAGAAAGATCGTGCTATCACAAAAGTACGTAGTTCAGTACCAAAGGGAACAGTATTAGCCCCACTCCTATTTATTATCATGGTGACACAGACAACAAAGTAACCAATAATATTGTAGTAACATCCTTTGCTGACGGTACGAAAATCAGCAGAAAAATTAGAAATGCAGATAATGTGAAATCCTTACAAAAGGACACAAACAGAATATACAAATGGTCAGAAGAAAACAGCATGAAATGTAGCACCGAAAAAATTTCAGCTCTTAAGAAATTTAAAAAAAAAAAACCCGAAGAGCTAAAACAAAGAATATGTTCCAAGTAGAAAAAATACAAAGAGAAAAAAACCAAAAGATTTACGAGTTATAATGACCGACGATGCGAAATTTGAGACACAAAATCAGATAGGGATGAAAGCAAAGTAAAAAGAATTACGGGGCACATAATGAGAACATTTAAAAGAAAGGACAAGAAAGTAATGATTCCCTTGCTGAAAACATTACTCATACTAAAACTAGAATACTACTCAGCCTTAACATCCCTTTATAAAAAAGAAGAAATCAATAAACTAGAAGAAATCAAAAGAAGTTTCACAGCCAAGATCAATGAATGCAATGAACTCAATTACTACGAAAGACTACGTACATTAAATTCGCTGGATAGAAGAGAGGGACATATCACAACATATACATGGAAAATCATGGAGAAACTAGTGGCTAACCTCAAACTGAACTCCATAACCACTCAAACAATACTGGAAAATAGGAAAGGTAGAATGTGTATAGTGTTCCAAAACTAAAGACCAGACAAGAGACATCCTCATCTCTGAAGGAAAATAGCTTTGTTGTCAGAGAGCCAAGACTGTTTAATCAGCTACCCAAAAACATCAGAAACACCACCGATGTCAAAGTTGAAGCCTCCAAAAGAAGACTAGATGCCTGGTTCAGGACAGTTCCGGATGAGCCGGGTGTGCCTGTTATGTGAGATGGACTGTTCAGGACAGCAACTCTATTCTGCATCAAGTCAGATCTACAGATGGCACCACCAGGCTGACCTCCGTGTGAAGAGACGGACGGACAAAACATCCGCAAGGTTGTAATAATATATATATATATATACTGTATATATATATATATATATATATATATATATATATATATATATATATATATATATATATGGAATGCGCCTCGGTGGTGTAGTGGTTAGCTTCGCTGACTACGAATCCATGAGCCCCGGATCGAGACCCGATGACGGTAGCCGGCACGCAGCAAAACCCAGCTGTTCATCCTTCCACATAATAAAGAAAGTGGTTGGTAGATAAATGGATACCCTGGGTGACCTAGTGATTAAGACGCTGGGCTGCTGGTGGGGCGTGGTTCGGATTCCACGTTAAACTGTAGGTCTAAGGTGAAGTGAAAAGCTTGACCTTCGTCAGCATGAACAATTCGGGCGGAAGCAAACCAAAGGTTATATATATAAAATTGTACAAGTACATATAATAACTAAGAACTCTGAATCGTCCGATTCAGCACCAAACTATGTTAAATGTATGCTCGCTACCTATACTACTAATACCCATACAAAATTCTAAACCCGTAAATCCTATACCACACACACTACCGTGCGCGCATTTACACTTCACATTTATACTTCATAGCATACCTTCTGCACATGTACCATACACACTCTATCCCATATTTCCCCTACCACCTCAAAACCTACGCGTGACCATACTACACACTCCCATCCGTATTCCTTTCCTCTTCCCCTCCCCTCAAAACCATCCCCTGTGGGTTAATGGTGATCTTTTTTCCAGATGGGTTGGATGTGGGTTGAACTTCGAGTCACTGGAGGAGTTGGTGACTCACTTGACTGCGTCGCACGTGACGTCACAACATGGCTCCTTCTTCTGCCTATGGAGAGGGTGCTCGAGGACCAAAGGATTTAATGCCAGGTTCTTAAAAATTACTTACTACTACTACTACTAGTTGCAATAGTAGTTTATTTCGATTTTTAAATTGAAACCGAATAAAAAATAATATCCCCAATTAAGAAAGAAAATACTGGAGTTTGTACTTCCCTTTATCCAAACCCGGTGGCACGACACTGCAAAGCAGTTTTTCGAGAAAAGAAGGGAGAATGGCACTTGCCTTCGCCCACCCTTAAAAAAAGCTGGGAACCACTACACAGTCTAAGGGAGTAGTTCTAAAACATTTTGTGTGTCGTACCACCCGAGAATATTGAATGTATTTAGCGTGGGGCAGGGACAATTCGACGTGGCCGACTCGATGCGACCCAACTCGATGTGGCCGACTCGATGTCAGGACAACTCGATGTCAAGCCAAGTCGATGTCAAGCCAAGTCGATGCCAGGCCAAGTCGATTTCATTTTCTTTATATATTTAATGTAGGTTAACTGAATGCCCGGTTAGGTCAACTGTACGCCCTTGACGATTGGTTAGGTTAAGTTGTGATATTTTCGTTAAAACTAACGAAAATATCCCTTAGGGATATCACATCGAGTTGTCCTGACATCGAGTCGGCCACATCGAGTTGGGTCGCATCGAGTCGGCCACATCGAATCGTACCCAACCCTTTAGCGTACCGCCTTCGTACTTAAATTCTTAAGGTACAATGTATAGTATCCGTTCTTAGAAATATATTTTCTAACCTTCCCGTACCATATTCCCGTATTTTCTTAACCTTCCCGTATCTATATCTCCTGAATCTTTCTGTAGATACAAAATGCTAATTCACATTCGAACCCACACCAACGAGCGCCCGTACGTTTGTTCGGAATGCGACAAGAGATTCAGCAGGCAAGAGAACCTCAGAATTCACGCAAGAACTCACACAGGTATTCTCTCTCAAAGAATTAATCATTAACCACTATTTAGAGCTCCCACACATGGTTGATTGGAGATTAGACTCAGGCTTCGAAGGCCTGGGTTCGATCCCCACCGCCTGCCTCAGGCGGGGATTCAGCCGGTCACCTACTCAGCGATTGATCGGGTTCGGATGACTCTCAGCGGGAGTTCACTACCACCCCTCATACGTATGGGGAAATAGGGGTCCGGGTGTTACTTGTTTTTTTAATAATGCAGTACTTCATAATTGGCGATTCATCTTCCTAATTACTCAGAAATAATTTACCACCAGGTATTTCTCATTCGGAATAATTAATAATTGATGAATCACCATTGATTACCAGTTAATTAATACGGGGTAGCTGATAATAATCAATTAATAATAAATGATAATTGAAGATTCCTCACTTTAAATATTTATTACTAACTCACTGATATAACTGACTGATAACCAACTTCAGATAATAATAATAATTACTCTAACTTATTACTGATTTAATTAATAAACAAGTTATAATTCATAAAATAAAAAAAAATAATTTAGATAAGAGTAATTGATAATTGAAAATTTCACTGATATAAATCAAAATGAAAATTACTAAAGACACTTAATAAATAAATACTTTAGTATTTAATACCCCAAATAACAAAATGAACTCTCCAACATGGACCCAAAATATTGATTCACTGCATAGTTTAACAATGGATCAATATATATTTGTCACTTGAATAATTAATTATTATTAATTATTATTATTATTATTATTAATTATTATTATTAATTAATAATAATAAATGAAATTAAGATATTATCTTTATCGATTCGCACCAAATAAATGTTCCCTAAAACAACCATAAACTATTTTATTTTATTATTTTGTTTTTTAACGGCGAAGAAGAAACTACAAACCTTTTCTTCAATGACCTCTTCCTTCGTCAGGATAATTTTCATTTTTCTTACTTTCGTTTTACTTTCACGAATGATTTACTCGTAAACTTCAAGTAACAAGTTAATCACACCCGTTTCATACTGTACGTGTTAACTAACTTTTAATTTCATTAATTAATATTAGCTGTTAATTATTAGTATCTAATTTTAAACTTTATTTTACAACACACTATATATATATATATATATATATATATATATATATATATATTAGTGGTGGACCAGATATCCGCATCATTTTTAACATCTGCATCCGCACTTCTGACGGCGGATGTTATGCGGATATTAGCTCTAATAAATTATGCAATTTACAATTGAATTAGCTTATAAAGTAGCTTATAAGGCCCAGTCATGCACATTTCATGTAAAGTATTAATTATTAATGAACAATCAAATATTTAAACCTGAAAATATAAATAGGTGGTAACACAGAAAATTGAATGAAACTCGTTTCATTGAATTTTCTGTGGCTGAAATTCTTGAGAAAGTTATTATTTTTATCATAATGAAAACATTAATATTAATTTTAATTCTTATGCACTGCCTGCCATAATAGTAATATCACGAAATTTGAAAAATTATGTCATATATTCATAATTCTATATTATATTCATAGATTAACTAAATATCCGCATCCTCAGATGTTGAAAAACTGACATCCGGTATACCACTAATATATATATATATATATGATGAATAAAACCACGAAGGAAAGGAAACACAGAATGGTGCTCAAGCGCTTTCGTCTAATGACATCTTCAGGAACACTGAAGTACATAAAGGGTTACAGCCTATATATAGGTTACAGAAATATATATATATATATATATATATATATATATATATATATATATATACAATAAACGGAGATAAAAAAAAAATTAAAAAATTATTAAACATTAAAGGATTGTGGGGGGAGCATACAAATTTGTAAGGAAAAACTACCGATTTTTAGCACAAGATTAGCACAAGATCAAATTAATTGTTTCCAACCAATGTTATAGAAAAAAAAAATAATAAAAAAAAAAAAAAAAATACAAATTTATACTGGAAATCTGCCCGGGTTTTAGCACTTTGCCCTTCTTGTTTAGGCTCGATGTATATAAAAATAAATTAAAAAAAAATATACAAGTTATTTGAGTAGCATACAAGTTTACCAAAGAATTAGCGTTCTACCCTTCTTATCTAAATCTGTTCTGAAGGAATTCAAAACAACAGGATCGAGTTGAAAAAGACCTTTGCTTATGTTGAAGTTATTTGTGAGTTGGATAATGGCAGACTCAAGAATATTTCTATTAACAATGTTGCTAGAGTGAAATAAAACTGAAGCATTATTCCAATCAATACAGTGGGATAACTCTGACAAATGGATAAAAAGGGCACTGGACGACTGTCCTGTTCTAACGGAATATTGGTGCTGTTTTATACGTGTGTGCAAATCCTTTCCCGTCTGACCTATGTAAAAGGAATCACATTGTTTACAACCAATTTTATAGATAATGCCTGAATTATTGGTAGAGCTATTTTTTACTATGATATTTTTCACAATATTGTTATATGAAAATACTACATTAATATCCAAAAGTTTAAGTACATTAGCAATGCCTAAAAAGCCCGGGAAAAATGGAAGTACTAAAATATTTTTTGACAAAGTATGAGTGTTATTATTCACACGATAGAAAGTTCGTTTTGCCTTGTTGAGACAAGATTCCATAAACGCAGATGGATAACACAGATCACTTCCAATACCGTTGATTTTTTCCAATTCGGCATCGATGTATTCCGGACTGGCGATCCTAAGGGCGCGGAGAAACATTGAAGAAAAAATGGCCTTCTTAGTGGGGGTGTCATGTCCCGAGTAAAAATGTACGGAGGACAAATTGTTTGTTTTTTTCCGATAGATACTAAACTTAAAACCTGAGCTTTCCCTATGTACACGCACATCCAAAAATGGGATTGAGTTGTCTTGTTCCACTTCTAAAGTAAACTTAATGGAGGGGACTTGATCATTTAACTGAAGGAGGAAGTTATCCAGGTCACGATTTTTCTAACATTGGTTGGAAACAATTAATTTGATCTTGTGCTAATCTTGTGCTAAAAATCGGTAGTTTTTCCTTACAAATTTGTATGCTCCTCCCACAATCCTTTAATGTTTAATAATTTTAAAAAAAAAATTTTATCTCTCCGTTTATTGTGTGTATATATATATATATATATATATATATATATATAGTTGTTGTTTTTTTCTGTAACCTATATATAGGCTGTAACCCTTTATGTACTTCAGTGTTCCTGAGGATGTCATTAGACGAAAGCGCTTGAGCACCATTTTGTGTTTCCTTTCCTTCGTGGTTTTATTCATCATAAATATTTTTCACGTGTTATTTCGTGAAATAATTTTCATATATATATATATATATATATATATATGCATATATAACTGCAATGACCGCGCAGTATATAAATGAATAGAAACGACATAAGTGTTAAGGAACGTCTCTGCACACGAGGAGGAGAGATAACGAATAAATGAAAAATGAGGCGAACCGCCCGGGAATCGAACCCAGGGCCTTCCAATTGCCGGTTGGACGCGCTACCATTATGCTACGGACCTCACTCAATCACAAATCGAAATTCTCCCACATAGGGCAGAAACCAATGCCCTGAGAGGGCACCCTCGCAAATCGTGAATATGCGCATATAACTGCAATGACCGCGCAGTATATAAATGAATAGAAACGACATAAGTGTTAAGGAACGTCTCTGCACACGAGGAGGAGAGATAACGAAAATGAAAAATGAGGCGATATATATATATATATATATATATATATATATATATATATATATATATATAGTAACTGTTAAGATGTATCCGTAATTATGGTGAAAGTCTGTTTTTTACTCTATATTCATAATTTTCATACTTGTCTTAACGTAACCCTACCCTAATTCTTATACCAACCTACCTAATCGAACTTAACATAATCTGGCGTAATTTAACCTAACGTAACTTTAGCTTTTCTATAACTTAATTTCCTTTTATACCCAACTTAATCGTTTTAGTAAACCTAACCCAACATTACTTTATCTAACCCAATTTTTTTTATATTTAACCTAGCACACCCAACCTAATTCTAGCTTTGATTTTATCGCATCCTTATCAAACCTACACTTTAACTTAACATGACCTAAATTAACCAAAATTTAATAATTTATTTCATCCTTACATACGTTTTTAATTAAAAGTTAATTGAAAATAGTAAAATTTTAATTTAATTAAAATTGGTTAATGAAATTTAACTAAAATTTAATTGCAGTTAAATAAAATATAAACATTTAGTTTGATTAAATAAAATTAAAATTTTAATTAACTTTAATTAAATACACGATTAAATGTAATTAATTAAAATTAATTTAAAGTTAATTAAATATAATTAAAATTTAGTTCAATTAAGAATAATTAAATTTTTACTTAAATTACTGAAATTTGATCAAAATTTAATTTCTGTCTCTCAGGGGAAAAACCTTACGTGTGCACAGTGCCAGGGTGTGGCAAGGCCTACTCCAACTCCTCTGACCGCTTCAAGCACACCAGAACCCACTTCGTCGAGAAGCCGTACGAGTGCCGACATCCGGGATGTGGTAAACGGTACACGGACCCTTCATCGCTCCGCAAACACGTCAAGATCTACGGACACGCTCGCCGTCAAGAGGAGGCCACCGTGGCCTCTCACGACCCCAATATGGAGCAAGCGCTAGCCGCAGCCGCAGCCGCAGCCCGATTGTCACCATCACCGTCCTCGTCTGGATCTAGTTTAGGCCCCTCTCCCGTGCCGCCTACCCCTTCTCCATCCCTCCTAGCCCCCTCGCTCTTCCATTCAGCCGCGGCTAATTCCGCTGCAGCCGCTGCGGCAGCAGCTACGGCAGCGGCGGGGTTAGGACCCGGCGGGCTCTCTCCGTGGGCGCAACCCACCTCAGCTGCCACCGCGAATTTGGGCGCAGTAACCGCGGCTGCAGCGTGGACTGTGGCGTTGCACCAGTATCGCGCAGGACTAATTTTGAGCGGGGGCGGAGGGGGTCTTTCTAAAGAGGACGAGAACCCTTCAGGGGAAGAGGAGGACATTGGGGGAGGTCACTCGTCCTCTTCCGTCCTTGACCTCTCCGTATGTCCCTCCCCTCTTGACCTTTCATTGCCCTCCGCGAGAAGTAGAAATCAGTGAAATTCCCCGAGAAAATTTTTAACTTAATTATTATTTTTTATTAAAATGAACTAATTTAAATTTAAAAATTTAAAACAAATATTAAAAATGAAAGAGGTTTTAATTAACGTTCAGTTAATAATTAATATACAAAGTACTTAAAAAAAAGTAATTTCATAATTAACTATTTAAAATTCTAAAATTTAAATTTTTTATTTCTTAAAATTTAAATTTAAGAAGGTTGTTAATTTTTAATTAATAATTAAAATTTACTAAAAATGGAATGAAAAGATAACTTTTTTTTTTAATTTACAGACCTCCTGAAGGTAGACAAGGCAATTATTTCCATGTCAGTATTTTTTTTTAAAGTTTCACCTCTTCATCAAAAATATTTATGAACTTTTTAAGTTATAAATTATAATTAAAATTATAATTTAGGCCATTCTGTTATAATTTCTCAACAACGAAAATAATAAAATTAAAAAAAAAAATTATTATAAAGGCAAATTACAGGATCAAATTACAAATTACAAAACCTGGCAAAAAAATTAATATAATTGTTACCCCTTTTTTATAATAAATAATAATAATTATTAAACCTAATTACGGAACATTATTATATAAAAAATTTATTAAAAAAAAAGTTATATCTAACATTATTACTGTACATTATATTTTTAACATAATTATGAAAAATAACGTCGATACTAAGGTGCGAAATTTCACTAAGTTTATGGATCGTAACTAAGTAAGATTGTAATGAAAAAACATAGTCGTGGAACGCTCCGCAGCAACTCATTATATTTATGGAACACGAACAAACACTGCAACGGAACGTAATTCTAGTCATAATAATGGAACATAATTATAAAATTATTATCAATGAATTCGAATCTAAACATAAATATACTTAAGGCAAAAAAGAAAAAATCTGCAATATTTTTCTATTAATTCGTATATTAAAATAGAATATAATTATGTAACATTATTATGTAACATAATTACGAGATATATATATATATATATATCCTATTTTCAGTATTACTTGTAAACCCGTCCACCGAAAATATTTTTTAGGACAAAAGTCTTATATATATATATATTATATATATATATATATATATATATATACACACTAATAATACATTTATTGGTTCCAGAAACTGCGACATACGTAATATGGGGTGACTTTGGCTCAAAGGGGTGACATTGCATTTCTTAAAAAAAAAAAAAAACCTGGTTTTTATGCATTTTGTACAAAAAGAAACGGTTTCATTGAAAAAAGGACTCATCATTTTTAATCTATGGAATGTTGACTATTTTTTTTTGTCTAAACATGCGCCTCGGTGGTGTAGTGTATAGTGTCGCTGACTACGAATCCATCGGCCCCGGGATCGAGACCCGGTGACGGCAGCCGGCGCGCAGCAAAACCCCAGCTGCTCATCCTTCCACACAATAAAGAAAGTGGTTGGTAGATAAATGGGTACCCTGGGTAGCCTAGTGATTAAGACGCTGGGCTGCTGGTGGGGGCGTGGTTCGGATTCCACGTTAAACTGTAGGTCTAAGGTGGAATGAAAAGCTTGACCTTCGTCAAACACTTTTTTCTTTATTTTCCTTAACTTACGAGTTACGTTGTGACAATTGTGAGCAGAAAAACAACAGATTTTTTTAATAACTTAAGGAAGATAGAGAAAAAAAGGTGTTCAGACAAAAAGATAAACAAAATTCCATAGATTAAAAATGATAAGAGTCCTTTTTCCCAAGAAACCGTTTCTTTTTGCACAAAATGCATAAAACTAGTTTTTTTTTTTAAAAAGAAGTAGGTACCAATGTCACCCGTTTAGTCAAAATCACCCCATATTACGGTATATACATTAAAACAGAATAGCACATTTTGTGCCAAATATTTATCAATCTTTAATATGAACAGATAAATCTGGAGCAAATTTTACTCTTTTTTCTTCTTTTTTTTTAATATAAAAATCCATTTAAATTCAAAATATGCATTCTAACTTTTAGATCTACATTAGTAACCTTTAAACTTGGGTGATCACGAGCCAAAATCGGCCTTACACACGCTCTTAACCTATCTCATCCTCGTGAAACCTATCTTCACTTAACTTAACCTAACCGGGCCTAACCTAATTGATATTCATGCATTTAAGTTTGTCCCCACTAACTCGTACCTACTTTGTTGACTCCATTTTCTATCCCCTGCAAATCGAATTTACCATATTTTTACATGGTATTGTACACCATGTTTGCAGAGAACATTTCAAAAAGTCTTCATGTCAACTACCAGAATTGTACCACTCAGAATTCTAATATATATATATATATATATATACACCCTTCAAAGGTTCCGTGCGATGATTCCTCATTTCACGAAGGTCAAGCTTGTCGCCCCTCCTCTTGAGTTGGCCTGGTGAAGTAGAGAGTTGGTTACTTGTACTCTCCACCTCACAGAACCAGGTATCCCCGGCTCATCGGGGATTGTTCTGAGCCAGGCGTCTAATCTCCTTTTGAAGATGTCCACTGCAACACCATTCGTGTTCCTTAGGTCTTTGGGCAGCTGATTAAACAGTTTTGGTCCTCTCACAACAAAACTACTTGCTTTCATGGATGTTCCCTGTCTCGCCTTTAATTTGGGAACGCGACACAGTCTTCCTTTTCTACTTCCCACCGTTGTTTGGGGAGTTACGGGGTTCAGAGTAAGATTAGGGACTAGTTTCTCCATTATTTTCCACGTGTAAATAATGGTGTATCTCTCTCTTCCCAGTAATTTAGTTCTTTGCACCCATTTATCTTGGCTGTGAAGCGTCTCTGAATCCCTTCTAGCTGTCTAAGGTCTTCTTTTTTATATGGGCATGTTAGGACCGAGCAGTATTCCAATTTGTGTATGATCAGTGTTTTCAGTAGAGGAATCATTATATTCCTATCCCTTCGTTTAAAGGTTCTCAGTATCTGCCCAGTTATTCTCTTTGCTCTGTTTACTGCTATCTTATTTTGTGTTTCAAATTTCGCATTATATATATATATAATCAAACCATACCTACTTGTTCACAGAGTCTGGGTGTACCATCTGTAGTCATGACAGATGTGTAGTACCACACTAAAACCATGATACTTCGTTGTACCCTACAGAAATGAAGTACATGAACAGATATTCTGGTATAACCTAAAACGAAATTTCATAGGCTCTTGTTTCATTCTAAATTCAATGTTGGTACAGTTGATCGACAAAAACACTTTCTGAAACGCCAATGTTTCTTACTAATAATTATCGGTAACAAAACATGAAGTTGGAAGAGAAGGCTATTTGGTACTACCGACATTACTGTAATACAAATACACATTTCCTACCATAGACTTGTTCACATTTCCTTGTATTATATTTAACGTTTGTATACGTTATCTTTACAATTTTTCTTCCTGTAAACCTATAAAACTGAATATGTAATATCTGAACATCTGACTTGTCTTTAGCTCAGTACATTAAAGCCTAGCTTATTCTTTGAATTTACCCTCATATGTTTGCGCAGTTGTTTATATCGTAATCTTAAACTACAGAGGATTGACAAAAGTAAATAGACACCTTCGGTTTTTTTGGTTTTTTATTTTATAAAAAAGTTAATAAATAATAACATACAGTATTTATTGAATCAAAATATATTTAAAATTGTGTTGTTTTCCTCTTTGTTTTATGTAAAAGTGACACACACACACACACACACACACACACGTTCTGTATTCCATTAATGAGCTTTGCCATTTGTTCTTGAGGACAATCATCGTGGTGTCTATTTACTTTTGTCAACTCTCTGCACTTTAAAAACTGACGTCACAAATTTATTTTAAAGCATAGTTAAAATTACTAATAGTAGTCAAAATTATTTCAAAGGGGTATATACCCAATTTAATAATACCCGTTAGTCAGTTGAATTTTGATTTAGCAACCTGTACCCCGAAACGCAAAGAAAATGAAGATAAGTGCCCTTTTTTTTACTCTAACTTAACATTCACCCGCCAGGATAACCTAGTGCTAAAGCCCCTGGCTGTTATAATCCGAAGTTCCTAGGTTCGAATCTCGGCTCGGACTTCAGATTTCAGCATTTAGGCTATTTCTGTGGGTATTCTTTCGTGTAGTAGTAGTAGTAGTAGTAGTAGTAGTAGTTCGAACCCCACGCAAAGTCGCGGGTCCCCTCCGTCATTATAACCCGCTTAGCCGTTACGACGAAATTTAAACAAACCCCAAAATACGATTAGTATTAACGGAACATTCCTTCCACGAACTCTCTATAAAGACCACTTTCACAATGACGTATCACTCTTACTACAACCTATAAATTCTTTCCCGCAAAACTCTTGTGCCTATGAAGGAAAAAATTTAGGAGTTACATCATTGTTTGCAAACATATGGAATATTGAGCACTATTGATTGGGTGCAGGACTTACTTATTTTTTAATTCTTATCCGATATATATATATATATATATATATATATATATATATATATATATATTCTATCAAGTTTAAACATGTTTTATAAACTCTTGACAACTCGTTTTCATCACTGGTAACAAATACATTATGTCCACAACATACGTGAAATTTATTTCGTGTACAAAACAAGTTCATGTGTACACATGTATACATAATAAAATTGTTACGTTATGTCAGTATGTGAAATAATGTGTGTATTTATTTTTCTGTGGTGGGATACTCAGTTCTTTTACTCTCCGTCTAGTCATTGTTAATAATTTTTTCTACATTACAATAAAACATATCAAAAAACAAGGTGCAGTAATTAATCTTTATCCTTTAAGTTCTGTCATTGTACGTATATCTTTATGGAATATTAATGAAATGGCATCTAAAAATGCCTGTTACTTTTATCGAAGTCTCCGCCTACTGAGGCGGAGGCTATAAATCCCTCACTAATGTGTATTAAGAGCGATGGTTAGAGATTATGAATTGTCCAATCAGAGACCATGCTTCATTTTTCCCAAAGGCTGGCCAATCAGAGGAAGGAAAACAATTTTAAACCTTGAACTAGATACTATTAAGCGTTTGTTGTTGTGACAGGGAGCACTATTATGCAGATCCTCTTCATAATGATAAAAATGGCCAACACATTCGTTCTTTTCCACTATCAGTTTTCATAGAGCGGTTCAAAAGTTATGGCATGAACCTCCATTTGACCTTTGACCTCTATTTGTGACCTTGACCTTTGGTGCAGGGACCTGGTTCTTGCTCAAAACACAATGTCTTGTGATGATGCATAATTATATAAAGTTTCATCAATTTCTGTTAATTGGTTCAAACGTTATGGCACGGATCTCTATTTATGACCCTGACCTTCGATGCAACGACCTGATTCTTGCTCGCGAAACATCGTTTTGTGATTATACATTTGTGATGAAGTTTCATCAATTTATGTTGAATGACACAAAAGCAGGGTTCATAGCGAATCTTGCCAAGTGATTTCCCTGACAATTTTGCAAACATATCCCTGACCAAATTTAATTTTTTGTGTATTTTAAACGTCCTCCTCCATCCCCTTACAGACATCCACACACACACACACACACACACCTTGTTTTCCTTTTATTATTAAATGCCATTTCCTTAGAAACTGTTAATGATTTCACAGACTTCTATCATAAAACTTAATACTTCAGAATCTTTGGTGAAGAAAATTACCTAAACAGTCTGCCGTAGCCTATGGTTTTCTACAGTCTGTTAATTCCCTGACCTCCATCCAATTTTTTTCTGTTTTTCTTGAAATTTCGCAACAAAACTCGATTTTTCCTGACAGGACACGAAAAGGTTCCATTTAATCTTTGACCTTTCTTTATGACCTTGATCTTTGATGCAAGGACCCGATTCTTGCTCAAAACAGCGGTTTATGTAGAGATGTTCAAAAGTTACGGCATGGACCTCCATTTGACCTTTTATCTCTATTTGTGGACCTTTTATGCAGGTTCCTGATTTTTACTCATAACAAATCGTCTGGCGATGATCTTTGTGTGTGAAGTTTCATCACGTTATGTTGAGAAGTTCAAATTTATGGCGCAGACACAAAAATGTGACGAACAGACGGACAAACAGACAACTGCAAAACAGTGTGGCCCCTTCAAATTTATTCGATCGGGGACATAATTAACTGATAACAGACCCTTATACGATGACGCAATAGTCAAATTCTCCGTGTAAAGGAAATCTCCAGGCAAAAATAATATATACAGGGTGTTCAAAAAGAACTGCGCAGTTAGTTACAAAGTTTGTCACATTTATTTATTATATTTATTACGAGTCGGACAAAAAGAGAAAAAAATATTGCGCAGTCCTCTCTTATTTATTAGACGAAATACGCGGGTAAATTATTGATTTATTAATCATTAATAATTACACCACTGCTCAGTTTATCTTGGAACACACATACAATATATATATATATATATATATATATATATATATATATATTAGTATATGGGATTCAACTCGGAATGGTTCCCTGAGATCTTTTATGTTACACACAGAAGGAACTCTTCTGAGAAAATTAAATCCACTATAGTTCGAATAAGTAATGGTAAATGACAAATATTATAGTTTTTCTTTTTTCATGATGTTAGCCCGACGTGGCCAACGGTCACTAGCAAGCTCGCAGGTGGATCCTATCTGCTTGGCAGATAGCTGGTGAGGGAAGCTATATTTTGGGGCCTCTTTGCGAGTGACCCGTTGCCCACGTCGGGCTAACATCATGAAAAAGAAAAACTATAATATTTGTCATTTACCATTACTTATTCGAACTATAGTGGATTTAATTTTCCCAGAAGAGTTCCTTGTTCCATGCACGGTCTGTGTATAACATATATAATTCAACGGTGGCCAAACCCCGGCTCGCGAGCCGCATGCGGCTCTCGAGGTTAACTGCGGCTCGGGAGACAATTTTGGTTTTTATTGTATTTATCATAAAAGACAAAATTCCTAATATAAATATAAATTTTTTTTCACATAAAAAAAAAAAAAAAAAAAACGGAAAAATTGAATTGACAATAAAATGCGTCATGCGTACGACAATTTCTTTTGCTTGGCAGGCACTAAGCGGGATAATTACGTAATTAACACCAATCGCCACTCACCAGTGTCCAGTACCCCTTGAGTTACCCTGCGGGCCGCGTGTAGTAACGAGTGAGCGTGTTTTAAAATTGGCTTCTTAGATCAAATAGTGGCTATTTTTCTCAGCTATACAAGTGAAAGTTATACAACCCCTTAGTTGATTAAAATGACTGAGCAGACATAGTGTAAGAAACGGAAATATGAAGAAGAAAATAGAGTTTTTAAACAGGAGTGGGAGGAGAGCTTTGCTTTTACTGTTAAGGGTGGGAAACCTGTGTCTTATCTGCCACGTGGCACTCAATCACTTTAAAGCCAGTAACTCAAAGCGTCATCATGAAACTAACCATAAAAATTTTATTACGGAATTTCCTCCCAAATCAGAATTGCGGAAGACTAAGTTAACAATGTTGAAATCTAGCCTAGTTGCCCAACAAACTGTACTTTCATCATTGTGTAAGACAGCTGACTTAACTACTGAAGCTAGTTTTGTTATGGCATGGAATATTGCTCGTGCTCAACTTCCCTACAGTAGTGGAGAATTTGTGAAGAAGAATATTGTCGATGTTACTGCAATTCTCGCTCCAGATAACACAAAGCTTCGAGAACAAATAGCAAGTATTTCTATTTCCCGCCACACTACAGACACATATTTCCCAGATCAGTGCTGAAATTACATGCTCGTTGCAGAGTGATTTGAAGAATTCTGTTGCATTCAGTTTGGCCCTCGATGAATCCACAGATATTAAAGATAACCCTCAACTGGCGATGGAAATGTGAAGGAAGAACTCTTGGACTTAATGACCCTAAGAGAAACCACCAGAGGGGTTGACATAAAGAACGCACTTGACGAGGCATTATCAAATGCTCAAGTACCATTGAATAAACTTGTCAGTGTTGCAACAGATGGAGCACCAGCTATGGTAGGACAAAATGTAGGCCTAGTTGGGCTCTTGACACGCGATCCCAAGTATCCTGTGTGTCTCTTTATTAACTGTATCATTCACCGTGGTCATTTGGTAAGCAAGTACTTTAGGTATGACAGTGTTATGAAATGTGTTCTAGAAATTATGAATTTCATTCGTTCAAATGCAAAAACGCACCGAGCGTTTAGAAATTTTATCGAGGAGCTGGATTTTCAAGATAAGCCAGATGACCTTTCATTCTACTGTAGTGTAAGGTGGTTATTAACTAGTAATCTCCTGAATAGGTTTGTTGCACTGTTGGAGCCTATCATTGATTTCTTGAAAGAAAAGGGAAAGTCATACCCACAACTACGTAGAAGATCACGAATGGGTGCAGGATCTGATGTTTTTTACTGATGTAATACAACACCTTCAAAATCTAAATTTGGCACTTCAGGGAAAGGATAAGGCCATTTCTGACCTTACACAGACAGTTTTCAGTTTCCAAAATAAAATAAAGCTCTTCCAAAAAGATCTAGTAATAAAAACATTTGACCACTTTCCCCACCCACCTGAAAAACCGAGCAAACACTTTTTCTGATATTGAAATAAAAGATAGTAAATTGGAGGAATACAAAGGTAAATTAGAAGGACTAATTGATGATTTTCAGTTTAGGTTTGATGAACTAAAGAAGCTAAAGCCATGCTTCAAATTTCTTGTAAATCCTTTCCTGATTGATGTCGTCAACGATGGCTGTCCTGTTACCACACCTTTTGTTACGGAAGCTGCTTCAATACAAACAGAACTTTTGTAGCTACAGGAAGACGTGGGTTTAAAGTTGATACATAAAAGCTTATCTGCAGTTGAGTTTTGGAAGCAAGTACCAGAGACAAAGTATCCTCACCTCAGGAAAACCAGTTCCGACTTATCTCAGTTTTTGGGACAACTTATTGCTGTGAAGCACTCTTCTCGGTAATGAAGTTTGTAAAGTCAAAATATCGTGCTGCCCTCACTAACGAACACCTGACTGAGCTTCTTCATACCGCCTTAACATCACATCAGCCACACTTTAAAACATTAACAACCAAAATGAAGACCCAAACTAAGCCTTCTACAAGCAGTAATTAAACAATTTAATAATGTGAGTATAACTATATGTACAGTGCTTACAAGAAGTCTCGCGCCTCTGTCTCGTCCCAAGCTAGTCTGTTAGGTATAAAATGGGCGGTCCTTATGGCAGCGGAGGTGTGTTCGGATTGGTGCACATAATTGCTCTAACCCCATCAATGACGTCCACATTATCATTGTGTTGATCACTCTATCTATTTATATATAGACATATACTGTATATAGATATATATAGAGTATGCAGGGGATAACGTGTCTCAGTCCCAGCTATGGTAGTTGTCTTACAATTAACAGTCCCAAGTGCAAGTTACGTTAACACCTCCACATAAACTACCCTGGACTAAAATAACATACGTGAAGCCCTTACCCACAAACCATTGAAAAGGTGTGATTTAAAAGCTCTCTCTCTCTCTCTCTCTCTCTCTCTCTGATCACACCGCATGGCAATGTATCCATATACGTTAATAATAACCGAAACTCGAGAAAATATACTCTCTGCCTTCCGCTCTACTCCAAATCCTTTTCTCTTAGTGACCTCTTAATACAAACTAATATATCATATTTTTCGACTTTTTAACTCTGGTAGGATTCAATTCCATTCCTATAGTGTAAGAGATACTTAAATTCATGTGTGTATTATGCCATATGATGTGCGTAATAAATAATCATTTTTAAATAGTTGGAGCGTTCAAGGTCATCTGTAATAATCTATAGACTACCCCTCAAGCCTACTCTCAACACTTAGATTCCCCTAAGACACAGGCGTCTTCAAGTAACATGAATGCGTAGAGATCTAAGGTGTTAGATTCCATATTATATAATTTATGTGCTAGGTTTAAGAACGCTGGCATTGAAGGATGGAAGGAAGGGACAGTAAAAGCGATAATAGGTTTAATGAAGGAAGTGGAATGAGGATGGAGGTAAGCGTTGCTATGTCGAAGGAAACGAGGTTGGGTGGGGAATTACGAAGGGAGGAGGAAATGCTAAACACAAACTCAAATATTTATTTTAATGCCCTAGACCTAGAAAGACAAAGAGCAAAATACCTTAAACTAACAATGAATTGACAGAAACAGAAGAATCTGGTCTTAGACGCACTGATAGGTTTAACGTATGTGGCTAGAGGCCGCCACTCAGAATTACCACTACTACCTAAGTCATAATAAGGTTATTTACTATGACAGAGTAGTCATGAGTAGTTATGGAAATAAAATATAATTATAGTGTTGATGGCTGACTATATTCAGTTGGGATATAAACTATTGCTGACAATCTTTGGATCCTTGGCTTTCAAGACGAATTTTTTATGCATATGTTCAACAAAAGGAAATTGGCTGATTATTATTACCATTCGAAGGGTTGGTACCCTTCACAACCGAAATCAATTTCAGAAGGGGTGCATGGTATCCTCATTTCCTTTATCGTCCCAGCACGCTTCACATAAGCCATTTACACAAAGCTGGAAAGGCCGTCTGTGCACCACGAGACGACCCAGGTAATGCGGGGAGCAATGGTGACATTGCATGAATATGGTGTGCCAATAAGAGAAATATCAAGACGACTAGACGTTCATCGAAGCACTGTGGAACGGTGGATTCATCGGTATGAAGCAGAAAACTCAATCGCTACTTTGCCGAGGTCTGGTCCTCCGCGTTCAACATCTCAAGAGGAAGATGCTGCGATTGTTAATCATGCCAGAGAGCATCCGTTTGTTCCAGCGACGCATATTTACAGACACCTGAACCTTCTTTGTAGCGCAAATAAAGTGAACAACAGACTTCACGAGGCAGGGTATTTTTCTCGCCGTCCAGCTATAAAACCTGCATTGACGATTGAGCATAAAGAGGCGCGGATGGGATTTGCCTTGCAATACTTGCCGCAGGAGGAAGAATTCTGGAGAAAAGTTGTGTACTGTGACGAAAAAACATTTTCAACAGATAGTCATGGTTCCCTGCATTGTTGGAGGCAGCGCGGAAAACGCTATGAAGAAGGATATGTTTTCCCGAGCAAACGTAGTGGTCACATCAATCTCGGTGTGTGTGGGGCTGGATGTCTGGCTATGGTGTCGGAGAAGTGACTCAAGTAGATGGACGCTTTACTGGACAGCAATATTGCCAGATACTGGAAGAGGTGCTGCTACCCAGTGTTCGTGCGTATCTGGTTCCAGCACCGGAACCATTTTACTTAATGGAAGATAACAGTCCCATTGATAGGAGTAACGTTGTGAGAGCGTGGTACGAAGATCACCCAGAGATTATTAATCTAATTCTGCCACCACGTTCTCCTGATTTGAATCCGATTGAAAACCTTTGGGCAATAATGATTAACGAATGGGAGCAACGCAATGAAAGAACATTTGAAGCACTTTTAGCTCACACGAGGAATAGTTGGGAGAGCTTACGCCGAACACCAAACATTCCCTACAATCTGGCCTCTTCTATGCCGCAACGATTGCAAGAAATTATTGATGCTGGAGGAAGCTATACGAAATACTGATGTTAAAGCCATGACGTAAATGTGTATCGAATATATATTTATGCTAATATAGAATTTTATTATATTTTTATGTTTGACATCTATAAAAGTATATATTGTGACCATGAAAGAACTTTATTTATCCTTAGTTAGAATCTTTTCTTGCAATGTCTACGCTCGTGGAGATGATAATATATGCATTGTTGAAACAAACTATGAGAAGGTAATAGTTTCAGGAAAAAAATAAAAACTGGCAACATCGAGGTCATCACATGTTTATGGGAATTGTCATATGATATGCTACCAATAAACTCTTATATACTACTATATACAGTATACTATATTACGTAATAATTACGATGAACAAATCAAATGCAAATTTCTCTGATTCACGGCCCACCAGTCTTGCTTTAGACTAACGACTTTCATAAGATGGAATAGGTTTAACATAGTTCGTTTAATAGGTTACCACTTAAAACAAAGGATAAACTATCTATTCGTGAGACGACCGTGACTTCCTTGAAATGCGAGCGCGTGAGAGGTTCACTGAGGAATTTGGTCATTAGATTCTTCACGTAGGATATATATCACAAACAATATTATTGACAACAATTCCCAACAATTACTTAATATCAATAATTGCATTTGAGCAAATAATTTAGACCTGCATGAGAGGTTCACTGAGGAATTTGGTCATTAGATTCTTCACGTAGGATATATATCACAAACAATATTATTGACAACAATTCCCAACAATTACTTAATATCAATAATTGCATTTGAGCAAATAATTTAGACCTGCATCAAAATAACTTAGGTATCATGCCATGATTTGGGATATTTGCCGAATTAGTCGTTCTCTATAGTCTACAGTATATATTGAGACGGTATAATGTAATGCCCAGCTAATATTATGATGACTAGGATTGCTCCATAACCATCCCAACATCCCGAAACTTGCTCCATTCTGCTTCTTAATCATTTGTATTTTAAACACTAAAATGTAGCAGAAGTGACGTAATAATGGACGTCATTGATTGTGTTAGAGCAGTTATGTGCACCAATCCGAACACACCTCCGCTGCCATAAGGACCGCCCATTTTATACCTAACAGACTAACTTGGGACGAGACAGAAGCGTGAGACTTCTTGTAAGCACTGTACATGTATATGTTTTTAATAATTAAATTCTTTTTAAAATATTTTGCGGCTCTCGTACATCTGAAAAACGTCGTATGTGGCTCTTGGGTCCAGGAAACTTGGCCACCCCTGATTTTATATATATATATACATATATATATGGGATGAATTTCACAATTAAACACGTGAGATGAATGACTGCTGCAAACCCACGACGATTCCCTGACGAGGTGTAGCTCTGAATACACGAAAGAGCTTGGAATCGTTTTTCTTTTTCCTTGTGGGTTTGCAGCATATATGTATATATATATATATATATATATATATATATACAGTGGACCCCCGGTATCCGAGATTAATTGGTTCCAAAAAATCTTGAATAGCGGAACCTCGGTTAACGGGACCATACTTTACATGTTGTAAGGCTAACTGGTTCCAGAAAACTAAAAAATGACCCTTATCACC
Organism: Bathynomus jamesi; assembly: GCA_023014485.1. Lineage (NCBI taxonomy): Eukaryota > Metazoa > Arthropoda > Malacostraca > Isopoda > Cirolanidae > Bathynomus > Bathynomus jamesi. The sequence continues at coordinate 569,756 of JAJOZX010002370.1, forward strand.
ACAAAATCTAACTTTTAAGGCCCTACAGGATTTTTAATTTAAATTAAATAGTATTTAAGTACAGTATTATTATGTGTTATTTTCTGAAAATAAAGAATTAAATTATAATGAATACAGTATTATATTAATTAAATTAAATTAACATGCACTCAAAAATTAACACTCGCCAGAACAACAGTTTGACTGGGCTTGCTGGAAAGATTGACTAGAAAGATGGTGGTGTTGTTTTATTGTTTGGAAGGAGAGTCTCCTTCCGTAAAGGCATCTGGTAGTTCAGGCAACTGATCGTGTTTTTGAGAGCTTGAATGCTTGTGGTCATACTAGAACTAACACGTGATGTTGGTCGGTATCTCGATCAGCGGGACAAATCTCGGTTAGCGGATGAATGGTTCTTTATGGAAAATCTCGATCGTGCGAAACCTCGGTTATCGAGATCTTCGGATAGCGGGGGTCCATGTATACCAAATGAATTGCAATCCTTTTGGAGTAATTTTACTTTTTAAGTAAAACTTATGGGGACCGTAGCATAACTGGCTTGAGTGGTCATCTCTGGGAGATAATTATATTTGGTAAATATTAAGTTTCGGGGACCCCAGTTCATTTGGACCCCTGATTGGACCACCTAATAATCTAATGTAACCTAATCCGGATGTAAGAGTCACCCTAATTGGCCCAAATTATGAAAGGGGCGGATCACTGAAATATGGCGTCCCGAAACTTAATAATATTTGTCTTATATTGATATACATTTGTTTAACAGCCGGGGACTAAGCTAAATGGTGTTAATTAATTTATTTTTCCCAAAGCTTTCTTTGAAGAGAGTATTTGAGGTCAGAGAAATTTCCAAAAAATTAGTAAATATACCAGACAAGAAAGGGACAGTATTTGTCCCAAATAGTTGTAATTTCAGAGACCAAAACGTGGTCTTCCCAAAACCTTAATTTAACTCTTTCGCAGAAAAAAAAAAAAAAAAAAAAAAAAAAAAATTGAAACTAAACCTGAAACCTGAATATCAATCACAAAATGAACATAAAAATAGGTGTACCAAGGAGTGATTTTTGCGTTCATTTATTAAAAGCATAAAAAGCATTGGATCACCCGAAGATCAGGGCCTCATGTATTCTTGTTTTTTGCTTTACAGTACCAAATATAATAATAAATTAAATTGAATGCCCGGTTAGGTCAACTGTACGCACTTGACGATTGGTTAGGTTAAGTCGTGATATTTTCGTTAGTTTTAACGAAGATGTTATTTGGTAATTGAGGCTGGAGGCCCTGATCTTCAGGTGATCCAAAGCATTTAATAATACAGTAAGTTGATTATATCAACTTTATTTTATAACTTTATTTTATAACAATTTAACATGCGAAAAACATTAAAAAAAATCAGAGTTATTCCCCATTTTCCGAAATCTGAGAGTATGAGTCTAGAGTTAAAGTCTTTCCTTTTAAAAGGAAATATTCTATTCACTGAAAATGGATCGATTTGAGAATCTAGAGCAGGGGTCCCCAACCTTTTTGTGCCGAAGAGCACATTCAAGACTACTGGTAGTGCGGCGGGCACCATTTACTTTTTCAAGGCAAATTTATAGTTGGACTTAATAATGAACATAATGCACAAAAAAAACATTTAATTCCTATGTAAAATAATGAACATAATACACAAAAAAAAAACAAGGATGGGCTAACTAAGAATCTTAGAAAAATGATCAAAACGATAACTTAATTTATTTATAAAGAAATAATTATTTTCAAATAAATGAGCATCTGTTTCTGTAATTAACTACTAAAATTTAATAAAATGTTAATTACGTTACATATTTTAAATATTTAGTAAGTAAATATTTAAAATATGGGACCTTTTCCAGTTTGTGTACCGTTTTTCATATAATTTATTTTTGAGAATATTTTTGTTAAAACTAACGAAAATATCACGACTTAACCTAACCAATTATCAAGAGCGTACAGTTGATCTATTAGTAAATAGTAAATACTATTCCAGAAACAAACAATGTTATAATTAATAATAGATCAACTGTACGCCCTTGATAACTGGTTAGGTTAAGTCGTGATATTTTCGTTAGTTTTAACAAAAATATTCTCAAAAATAAATTATATGAAAAACGGTACACAAACTGGAAAAGGTCCAAAATATGTAACATACTTAACATTTTATTAAAAATTTAAATAAAAATTTACCAATCGTAGTCAGTCAGCGGCGGGCACACGCAAAACGGCCGGCGGACACCATGGTGCTCGCGGGCACAGGGTTGGGGACCCCTGATCTAGAGTGTAGACGATGGCGTCATATCAGTGACTCATACCGAAGATCGCGTGAATACGAGAAAAAGTGACGCAATAATGACAAACAATTTTGGCGGTAGGAAATTCTACCAATGGCCACTAGTGGGTTAACCAGTTAGTCACTACAACTCCTAAATGTTTAGGTCTTACTAGGCTAACATCTAAGTAAGGTTGGCAGTCCCGTGACTCCGGAACAAAGAGCTAACTTCAAAACTCGGAGCTCGCGCGGAGCCAAGTAATTTTCTTAACTGTGTTCCTGAATAAGAAGTGAACTAGAGATGGAGTTGCTAAATCCGAAGAAGAGCCGGAGACAGGGTCACCGGAGCGCCCCTCAACAAGGAGTCGGAGTTAGTTTTCTGGAAGTGGTTCGCTTCATAGGTCATAAAAAAAAAGAATTTTACCAGATCAAACTAAAAACCAGTAACGCAAAAATGCGTCAAAGACAGTCTGAAACTTAAGCTGTACGCCTGCATCTTAAATGCAAACCAATATTATTGTGGGTTTTGCACTTTAATTTATCCAGTATGGCTATTGCACTTCTGTCTTCATATTAAGTGAAATGAACAAACAAAAAACTCACGCAACAATATAGTGTGACAAATATAAAAACTGACTCATTTTATGGTTTTCGGAGTTCATGCTGGAGCGCTGGTGAGGAGCTACTCCGGAGCAAGAGTAGCTGAAGCTGGGATTCTTTAACAGCTCCAGAACCAGAGCCACTGAACTCGGAGCACTTCCAACCATACATCTAAGTCATGCGTTTCAAACAAGACGGCATAGGCTCTATAAAACGTAAATGGGAAACCAAAACGGGTGATAAGCTAGTGCTGATCGTGTACGTACGCTAACTAAACCAATACAGAACTACCAATATAGAACTAATTAGATTATAACGAGAGAAAAATGTTGTAATGACTTCAGTAAAAGGGGTTTATTATAGAAGCCTTCGATCTTTATTTATTCTTTAATAAGCTTTTAGAATCGTAAGTGCATACAATATTAATGATGTAAGACTGTGATTCAGTTACAATTTTAAATTGTCAAAAGGGAACAATGACTGAACAGAGACGATTGGATATATGTCAGTTAAATCTGACTCGTTATATAGAGAACGCCGTTTTGAAAGTCCCTGATCAGCTGTGCACAGATGTCTACGAGGGCAGGAAGAAAGTGGGAAGCAACTCTCTCTCATTCACCAAATCCCGCAAATAAGGTGGGATGCTGCGGAGGGATCGGCCGCATGCGAGTCGATCGTGAACCGTCGTTCGAATCAAACAAAAGTAACGACAGTAAATAACAGGGTGGAGCAAAAAAGCGGCTAATTTTTCATTCTTTACATCTTTATACTGGAAAAATATATACGCGTAAACAGAGTATCAACAGATGGATAGATAATTTAATTTGGTAGACTGTTTCATAAAAATAGTGATATACAAATACGAGATATTAAAGAACTTCTTAAGTGCATGCAAAATATTTGCTGTCAAGCCTAAGTGCACCACAGGGTGCCGTGAAAATTCTGATTACATAGTTCAGCAAATCTTCAACATTCCTATTTTTCTGAATAGTACCTACTTTTTCTAAATTGTATGATAACTTAAAATCAAATTATCTATTCAATTCAGTAAACTTCGTCCGTGTATATATATATATATATATATATATATATATATATATATATCAGGGGTAGAAATTCACACGCCCGGTTGCCCGAGGCGACCAAAACATCAGAAGGGCGAGTAGATCTTATGATTTTGCTGGTTTTTGATCGCCCGGCAGGCGACTAGCGACTCGCAATTTGAACATTAATATCATGGCTTCTACTTTTAATTAAAGTGACAAAATAAAGAGAACTTTCTACATACCCAATAAATGCCAATGTTCGTAATTTTAAAAACGTTTTTATGGTATAGACTCAGTGGCGACTGGCGTATAGGAGCGATGGAGCGGTCGCTCCCCCTTGCTTGAAACGATAAATATTAATTTAACAGATAAAAAATATATTAATTTTAAGATATTAAAATAAATATTCTTGAAATATATTTTAAAAATTCCTGTGGCATATCATGATTCATGAGGCATTTTGAGTAAGCCTTCATACAGTACATAATATTCTAAACTTATAGCATAGCTTCAAACAGCGTATCGCTGTTTGAATACAAAATAATATTGCAGCCGAATGGAGCGATAGATGCCCGTATAGTAAAATTTGGGAATGGCTAGTAAATTTTCAGTTCTACTAGCCCAGCTGGCGACTTGAAAAAAAAAAATGGTGAATTTCTAGCCCTGTAAATGATAGAGGTATCGTTTCGAAATCTATGATAGGTTTCACTAAAAAGATGAAGGGGGAAAACTATTCTTAAGAAACAGTTTCATTTGAAAACACTTCGATACTAATTCCATCATCAGTACATGAAAAGGTGAAATATAAGCGTAAACATACGAGTACAAGCGTACAAACAAGTACATATTCACATTAAAACGGATTAAATATTTACAAAAGATTTAAAAATGCCAAAAAGGATAAAAAAAAAAACTAAAGACTAAGGCCGGCGGCACGCAGGATCGACGACTTGGGTCGTGACGACTCGATTTGCGTGTGATTTTACATTGACAGAATGGGAGCCCTGCATACTGCAGCGATCGCGAAGGGACTTCGTGCGAAACTTCAAAATTTTACACCACAATATTCAGTCGCGTTGCTTTTTTCTGCGCCAATAGGTCTAAAACCTCTTTGGCATTTTCTAGGCCAATTTTATCTCAACTGAGATTCATCAGAGCTAATCCAGTTAATGTTTGCCTTCACTGTGATTCGTAGCTATCCATGTTTTCAATAATTTATAATTACATATAATTATTACAATTATAATAATCATAATTATATTATAATTATAATACAAATTTTTGATACCTCAAGGGGGGCGCCCCCATTGGCTACGCGCCTATATATATATATATATATATATATATATATATATATATATATATATATATATATATATATATATATATAGTTTATACACACACAGATCGGCGGTATTTAAATAAATTTGTATTGTAATACTTGTATTTATAAATACTTTTTTCGGTGTGTATTTAAATACTTTGAAAGAGTATTTGTTATTTGAAAATACATAGTTTTAAATACATTTCGCAAATACATTTCTTAGCCTCAACTGTCAGATAACAATTTGCGCCCTGAAACAAAATACAAAATCTTTCTAATCATTTAAGCCACCTGATCCAATCGTTACTATGATAGATGGGCCAGTTGGTTGAATGCAGCGTTTTATTACGCAAGGCATCTTCCAAAAGTAAGACAGATTGTGGAAGGATTCGAGGGCAACGGGATCCTCGTTAAAAGAGCGAAAGCTGGCATCAAATCAGATGGGTTAGGTTTTCAGCTCTTACAGTTGCAAGAACAGTACTCTTCATTATGTTCTCTTTTAGAAAAAATGGAGAGCGCAGATTTTACTATCAAAGAAGCATACGAAGCGGTCAATACCATATATTTTGGAGAAGATTATGTTAATATAAAAAATTATATCAAAAAGCGTTTGCAAACAAATGATATCAAGGATATAATTTTGATGACCAGGAATGCTATATCTCCATCATTATACGTTCTACTAAAAAACTATCAACCTACCTCAGCATCAGTCGAAAGAAGTTTTTCGATTCTTCGAAAACTCCTAGCCAAAGACAGAAACTTCAAATCCGAAAATGTTAAAAACTATATTGCGGTGTTGTACAGGGTGGGGCACGGGAACCAAGTGTTTTTGGAATAATCAGGAAAATGATATTTATTTTTGTAAAGAAAATATATTGGTAGAACAACATTCGTAAGAACATAGCATTTCATGTCATAATAATCATGTACCGAAAATTATATCTGGCATATGATGTCCTTGGCCGTCGACGCATTGTTGAAGGCGTTTACGAAAATTGGCCTCCACTCTTCCCAGCAGGTCTCTGTTGATTTGGATGATTTGTTGACGGATTGCTTCCTTCAATGCATCTAATGTACGGGGCTTGTCCTCGTAGACACGTGACTTGAGGTACCCCCATAGAAAGAAGTCACATGTGGACAAGTCAGGGGACCGAGGGGGGCCATGCAATGTCACCAAATCTCGAAATGAGATGGTTGGGAAACAGGGGGCGAAGAACAGCCATTGACGCTCTGGCGGTGTGTGGCGTGGCCCCATCTTGCTGAAACCACAAATGTCGACGAGCAATACGCCTTCTTCGTAACTCAGGGATGAAAAAGGTGTTCACCATCTCAATGTAACGCCCAGATGTTATGGTAACGGTAACCCCATTTTGTTCGAAGAAATAGGGACCGATGACGCCAAACTTTCCCACCGCGCACCAAACTGTAACCTTAGGGCTATGCAGCGGTTTTTCATGGAGTTGTCGCGGATTTTCAGCAGCCCAATACCGACAGTTTTGATTGTTGACGGCCCCATTAAGGTGGAAATGGGCTTCATCACTCATTACCACCATCATGTTTTCATTCTGCTCATAAAGTGCAAGCATTTCCTGTGCAAAATTCAGTCGTTGGGGGCAATCGTTTACATTCAATTCCTGCACCATCGCTAACTTGTATGGGTGAAAATGTAATTCTTCATGCAAAATCCGTCTAACAGTACGATTGCTGATTCCGAGTGCAGCTGAATGTCTCCGAGCAGAGCGGCCTGGGCTTTGCAACATCGCTTGTCTGACCCTTTCAACGTTCTCTGGAGTACGCACAGTGCGTTGCGGCCCCTTCGGTTTTGTTTTCATTATTGAGCCTCCTGTTCGAAGATTGTTAACCCAACGTAAGATTGTGTCACGAGCGGGAACAGAGTCATTTCGATGAATGTTGAATCTGCGGCGAAACGCACGCTGAACTGCTGTCACTGACTCGCCACTCCTAACAAAATGATCATACGTGAACATGCGGTGTTCTAACGTCCACTGCTCCATGATGGCACCTGAAAGATAAAGGTGAGTGTTAGTTAAAGTTAAATGCTATGAACCCAGGAATGGAATGCTACCTACCGCACGCCCCTCCCATACCTAATGGCCGATTACTAGCTATTCAAAAAACACTTGATTCCCGTGCCCCACCCTGTATAATGCAGATGTGGAATAATTGTATTTAAAGATGTTAGCTGACTGCATGTGGAGTGTTGTATAATATATTAGTTTTATGTATCAATCTATAAACAGATTATACAATTTATCACTAAAATTACGCAACTAATAGTTTGTAATCACCAAAATTGCTTTACAATAAGTCAAATCAGATAATTTAATGGTACATATTTATAAGGTCAATAAAGTCAATTTTGGAGGAAAATAAAGTCAATTTTGTTTTTGTTTTAGGTCAATAAAAAATTGCCCTACTTATGAGTTATGCATATATGTTTATAAAGTCTAATAAATGATAATATCAATAAACTAATGTTACCAAGAGATAGGTTTTAGAAAAAATTCTGGCATGATATAGTTGGATAAGTATTTAAAAATGTATTTGAAATGTATTTAAATACATTTTTGATGTAATGTATTTAGTATTTAAATACATTTTGAAAATATGTAATGTATTTGGTATTTAAATATTTTTTTAAGGAAGTAATGTATTTAGTATTTAATTACATTTAAAGTATTTTGTGCCCATCTCTGTGTATGTATGTGTGTATATATATATATATATATTACGGCCTTTATGCGAAATCGGCCTTTCTGCGAAAAGGGTTATGTCATGACATTTTCGTTGTTTAACGAAAATATCACGACTTATAACCCTTTTGCAAAAAAGGCCAACTTCGCAAAAAGGCGTAACATATATATATATATATTTTTTTTTTTTTCCGTCATATATATATATATATATATATATATTTCCGTAACATATATATATATATATATATTTTTTTTTAACTGCAAACAACACAGTATAATTAATTTAAAGAACGACGCTTGTGTAGAAGAGCGTCCGCACAAGATGAGGAGAAAGTACGAACAAATGAAAAACGAGGCACCTCCCAGGAATCGAACTCGGGATCATCCATTTGCCGGTTGGACATGCTAACCACTACATTAAGGTCCTCAATCAATCAGAAGTAATTCTCCTACATACGAGCGGAATCGAATGCCCTGAGGGGGCACCTTCTCATGCCGTACATATATACATTTTAACAACACACAGTATAATTAATGTAAAGAACGACGCTTGTGTAGAAGAGCGTCCGCGCAATTGGATGATCCCGGGTTCGATTCCTGGGAGGTGCCTCGTTTTTCATTTGTTCTTTCTTTCTCCTCATCTTGTGCGGACGCTCTCCTACACAAGCGTCGTTCTTTACATATATATATATATATATATATATATATATATATATATATATATATATATATACAGGCACTGTCCGCAATTACGAATCAATTAGTTCCTTGGAAACCGTTCGTAAAGCAAATATTCGTAAAGTGAATCCAATTTTTCATAGGAATTAATGTAACAGGGGTTAATTCGTTCCTGACTCGGCTCCCAAGACCTAACAATTCACGAAAATAGACAGGTTTTTGCATTTTAAAAGAGGAAAAAGCGTACAAATATTAAAAATAATTAATATTAAATCAATTTCATATTAAATAAAAGACATAAAAGCTACTTTTAGACATTAATTTGAAGAAGACTTAGATGGACTTCCAGGGGAAGTAATCTTTGCTGGAGTGGGAGGTTCACTTGAGGACATCCTGAAAAATAAGTCCAAATAAGTTTGTCTGGCCTTGTTTTTCCTCTCTCTCAAAATCTCCTTACAGCATGTATTGTTATTGTGGACACCATTGGCAACTTTCCTGCTCCTTTCAAAGTTGCGATCCTCTCTTTCCAGGATCGCCAGTCCCTGCTCAAAGAGTTTAAGAGCCTCAGTTAAACTCTTCGTGGAGAGAGAGAGAGAGAGAGAGAGCCTCTTGCAGGACTTTCTGGCACTTAACTGGGGTGGCCTTTGCTGTCACTTGTTGTTCTTTAAGCTCCACAAGTTCTTCGTTGCTGAGCTCTTGAATAACTGATATAAATTAGGGTCATTCGTAATTGTGGATTTTCGTAAAGCGAACGTTCGTAAAATAGTCATTGCCTCTATATATATATATATATATATATATATATATATATATATATATATATATATATATATATATCAACTGCAGTGCATACGCAGAAAACACAAGATAAAAACTATTATTTGATCATACTGTAGGTATACCGATGAAAAAAATCTGTTGTTAAGAAAGAATCTTTTTAGGTTTGCCTTTCTGAAATTGCAATACGTCATCAACGGCATGTAACTCAAAGGGCTAATGACGCAGGGTCACAGGAAAGGAGGCTTTGGGTCACGGGTCTGAGTAGGCCTATCGCTGGTTTATGAGAACTTAAGCGACAAAAAAACACGCACTGCCTTGGTTTTCCTCGACTTGTCAAGAGCATCTGATGCACTTTCACACGAAATTCTACTGCATGAATATCACGTACGTGACATAACAGGAAATATGAGTGGTTAAATTGTCCCTGTCTAATTGTATCAGTAGGTCGACTTAAAATATATTTCACCCGAAAATGCCGTGTTAAAAAGTGAGGTTGTACAAGGGTCTTTTTTGGAACCAATACTATTTTTAATTCGTGTCAATAATTACCTTTTTGGAACCAATACTCTTTTTAATTCGTGTCAATAATTACCATCTCCAAAACCACACTAAACTGGGTACAGTATGCGGATAATGCCAACCTTTCAGCCTTTCAGATGTTCCATGCAATGATCCTCATTTCGCGGAGGTCAGGCTTGTTGCCCCTACACTTACTTTTTTACATAATATAGACTGTGATAAGTGAAACGAACAGTCATTCAGAGCATATTCATAAATGGGTGTGTTCAAACAAATGTTTACTGAATCTGACCAAATCATCTTATGTGATTATTACCAAGCACATAGGAATGTAAATTTCCACTAAAAATTAGTAATTCTTGCATGGTCGCAGAGCCGGTTTTAGATATTACGGGGCCTAAAGGCAACATAATTTGGGGCCATTGATGTAGGACTCGAGACCGGTCTCGAGACATTTTTCTGGTCTCGGTCTCGGCCATGGTGGTCTCAACTACATCCTGTCATGTTTTTCAAATGCAACGAACACTTATCTTGTTTTAAGTAGGCGGTTAACTGCTAGAAAATGTCACAAGCTATGAATTTGTGAATAAATTTTGCAATTGTCACTCGATAACCTCTTTAGAAACTTTATTCCTGAATGTGAAATACAGAGCTTAGGAATTAGGCATTACACAATATTGAATATGCGCAAAAATTGCATATGGTCTCGGTTTCGAGTGCTTAGGTCTCGGTCTCGGCCATGGTGGTCTCGACTACATTACTGTTTGGGGCCCCTTGTTTTAGCAGTAAATAGAAAAAATTAAAATTGTATAGAAAGGAAATATGCAAAAGTGTCTCCATTTAAAATAAATAAAGTCTTAACTTTTATGAAAAACACGAACACTATGAAATGCAATGATGAAAAACAATAGAAATAAACGTTAAAACTAAACGTGAGATACATACCTTACCTTTGGGTAACCTTTGGTTAGCTTCCGCCCGAAGTGTTCATTCTGATGAAGGTCAAGCTTTTCACTCCACCTTAGACCTACAGTTTAACGTGGAATCCGAACCACGCCCCACCAGCAAGCCCAGCGTCTTAACCACTAGGCTACCCAGGGTACCCATTTATCTACCAACCACTTTCTTTATTGTGTGGAAGGATCAACAGCTGGGTTTTGCTGCGCACCGGCTGCCGTCACCCGGTCTCGATCCCGGGCCCATGGATTCGTAGTCAGCAACGCTAACCACTACACCACCGAGGCAAATCGATATTTAGAATATTTATAAAAATTATAAAAATTCTTAAAATGTTTTTTTCCTTGCCTTTATTGGGGGCCAAAGTTGAAAATAATTTCGTCATATTCTATATTTCCAAGAAACTGATTCTATACTTAATATGAAGCGTTTCTGAGAAATAATCGAACGTTAAGTAATTTTTGACTCTTTTTAAGCGAGAGAAGGAACGTTCTCCTGATGCGTTCGAAACAAGTATAGCTAAATAAATCGGGAGAATGGATTGTATATTGCGGAAAGTCTACTGTAATTCCTTCGTAAGTAAATCATATTTTTCTTGCGTACTATTTTTATTTAAATCGTTACGTAAATTCAGAAACTAAAACAGTTCATTCCGTAATAAATTGGCATCCGTATCTTTATCGTAACGTTGTTTTAAGTTATTCATACACCGTAAACCATCTTCATGAATGTAGGTGAAAAAAGCATTTAAAATTCTCATAAACTTGATTATTATAACTGACTAATCTTCTCCTATTCGAGTCCATTAATAAATTTTCACATTAGGACGTAAAATACATTAATTTTGAATATTTACTTTACTTTTAATGTAATTTCATTCGAAGTTGAGTCATTGGCAAAAGTTTTTTTTTTTTTTTTTGGCGGGGTCCATTTCGTCTCGGAAATTAATAATAGGATCATGTTTCAACTGTTTTGCCTCTTCAATCATCGTTCCAAAGTCATTTCGTACATTTTGTATATGTGATTGTAACAATAATAATTTTATCAGACTAATACTTAAATCAATGTCTAAGTTAGGAAATTCTAATGATTTCCTAGTCGCGTTGACCCTTTGTAGTAGTAGTCGTAGTAGTAGTAGTCGTAGTAGTCGTAGTAGTCGTAGTCGTAGTAGTAGTAGTAGTAGTCGTAGTCGTAGTAGTAGTAGTTTGTCTCATATAACTGTTATTAACAGGGCTTCTTTTAAGAAAAATTTAGAACTGCATTTTTAGAGCTAGATTTTATACTTATATATATATATAGATATACATATACAGGGTGAGCGGAAAGTAGCTCCCTATTTTGGATTGGTAAAAAAGTACGTATATTATCCATTTATTTCAGAAGAAATAATATGAAAAGGTAGGCATACATGGTGTTTTCTCTAAAATTCAATGTGGACTCCAACTCTTTCCACCAGCTTCTGGAGCCGCCCAGGAATGGCGTCCACTGACTTTAGCAGGAACTCCGGCGGGATGGAGGACATGACTTCCCGAATTCGGTCCTCCAGTTCTTCCAATGTCCTCGTTTGGTGCGGTAGACTTCTTCCTTTACCCACCCCCAAAGAAAGAAGTCGCACGGTGTCAAGTCGGGGCTCCTGGCTGGCCATTGATGTGGACCACGACGACCCATCCAACGCCCAGGGAAGGGCATCCAGCCACTCACGGACAACAAGAGCGAAGTGCGGAGGGGCGCCATCTTGCATAAATATCAGATCGTCGATGTTCTCCCATGTGCTGACAACCGGCCATACCTCGTTTCGCAACATAGCAAGGTACCGCTCAGCATTCATGGTGTTGCGCAGAAGGAACGGGCCCACAACCTGATCTGAGGTCATACCACACCACACCGTTACACTGAACCGATTCTGCCGTTTTTCAGCGGTAACCGTGCGACTTCTTTCTTTGGGGGTGGGTAAAGGAAGAAGTCTACCGCACCAAACCGAGGACATTGGAAGAACTGGAGGACCGAATTCGGGAAGTCATGTCCTCCATCCCGCCGGAGTTCCTGCTAAAGTCAGTGGACGCCATTCCTGGGCGGCTCCAGAAGCTGGTGGAAAGAGTTGGAGCCCACATTGAATTTTAGAGAAAACCTACCATGTATGCCTACCTTTTCATATTATTTCTTCTGAAATAAATGGATAATATACGTATTTTTTTACCAATCCAAAATAGGGAGCTACTTTCCGCCCACCCTGTATATATATAGTATAATTATATATAATTACTAATATAATATAAAATATTAGTAATTTTATATAATTAGTAATATTATATTACTAACATTATATTAGTAATAAGTTTATTAGTAATAATCAACCACGTATAAAAAAAATTTATTAGACCTACCCAATAAAAAATCGCGGCAGTGATTAGGGCAGTTTGCGTAGTCCAATTCAAGACACGGTAAAATGTTAACCTTATTTAGTAGTACCATACCTGTATACTATACCTAACAGAGAAAGGCCAAAAGCCAACCGTACTTTCGAGGATTCTTTCCAGCGACAAAGCATATTCACATTCAAATGAGCAGGAAGAAGAGGAGGAAGTGGAGTCAAAGAAGATGAAGTAGAAAGAATTTTGACTCTTTTTTTTTTAAGTGACTGAATTTGTGTTACCTGTCACCTAGTTATTTGTATTGTATTCAGCAATAAACACCTATATTTTAGAACTGCGCACTATTTTCATTGGAACTGCACTTTTTTTTTCAGACCTGCACAGATTGCGTAGAGCTGCACATTAAAAGAAGCCCTGATTATTATTATTAACAAATTTCCAAAGTTGTCATTTTTCCAGCAAAGGTTTTTGCTTCGTTTTTTTACTCATTGTTTTTGATCACTCTCTTCACACGTAAAGCGAGTAACGCATTTTTTTTTTATCTCAATAAAATTATTTTTTATTCCAAGAACTGCGTCTTCTCTTACGAATCATCTAATGACACATATTTTGTTCAATGTCAATCGCATTGTGTGGTCTAATCAAAAGTTCCACCTTTGAGCAGACGCAGAAAAAAATGTAGAGTTCTTGAACGAACTAAAAATAGTGAAGTTGTTGTGGGCATGATTCGGCGGCAAAATTAGCAACTAAATTTAATGTGTGATTTGTACACGGCGCAGTAGTATGCCCGCAAAAACGTAGAATGCAAATCAATTGCATGCATGATCAGTGCTGAAAAAGAGGGGGGGAGGGGAAGGGGGAGGGGTTTTCCCCCAAAGTTGCATGAAGGGGGAGAGGGGTGGTCCGGGTAGACCTCCCCCAAAGGAGTAACCTAACCTAACCCTAACCTAAGAAAGTTGAGAGAGGGTATCCTAACCTAAGAGAGAAGGGCTGTTCTTGCTGGCATGTCTCGTCGCATAATAAAGTTCTTGACAGCCTCAGTTGACTTAGAAGGCGTAGTATATATATATATATATAATATATATATATATATATATATATATATATATATATTAAAGGAGAGAGATGTTTTCACTATGGTCCAATGGGGACGAGTATTGTTCACGGACTTTCTCCTGTTCTTCTCCACTCTTTCCCGTCCATCGGATGTTCAAAGATTAAATCTTGATTCGTCCGTGAATAATACTCGTCCCCACTGGACCATAATCCAATTGACATGTCACGAGCGAAAGCAAGATGAGCAGTGTGGTGGTGTGGGAGCAATTCCGGGTCCATTGCTGGACATCTAGCATGTAAGCCACTTTCCATAAGTCTCCTTCTAATGGTTCGCTCCGATACACTGACCTCTCGAAACCTTTCCAGCTCATTGCGGATGTTTGTGGTAGTCAAGCGACGATCTCGCAAAACACTCAAGACGATGAAATGATCGTCACGGTCAGATGTGCAGCGCGATCTTCCAGATCCTGGTCTTCGAGTGTACTCTCCTGTCTCCACATAACCTTGGTAGACACGTCGAACCGTTGTTCTTGGAATTCATAGCGCATCAGGAATGTAACGCTAGCTTCGACCATCTTCAATTAGGGCGACGACTCTTGCGACGTTCACGGCACTCAAATCCATTGTAAATGCCCAATTCTGAAACCCAAAAGAATTAGAAGTCCATCTGTTACTAAACGCAAATGCCTACTCCCACTAGTGGAAGAAAAAAGTGGCACTAGCAGTCTAAGAGCAACTGAATGTCAGACTGTCGAATTCTTAAAAGAAGTCGAAAATTCGTTACAGCTAGTGTGTTCGCAGCTGACGTTGTTTTGTCTTGTTATTTGGTTGCCTCCTAGACTATATTTTCGAATTTTACAACTTTTATAAACAGAAGCTTGCTCACTTTTTTGCTTTTCGCGATATTCCAAGTGGGCCGATTTTTCTGCCGCTATGTATATATATTAATGGAGAGGTAGCCCAGCCGGAAGAGAAGGCAAATATGTAGAGTGACACAGCCAATCGGCTACACAGTTGTTTCGGAAGAATTAAATTACTCAGCAGAGCACACACACACTTCATATATAACTTAATCAGATGCACGTAAAGAAGAATTAAGAGTTCTATCCCAATATAACACAAAATATATACGAGCAAGCCTTCCTTAGACTACCGCACAGCCCCCATCTCAAAAATAAAATACATACGAGCATGTCTTCCTCAGACTACCTCACAGCCCCCACCTCAAAAATAATAAAATGCATACGAATATGCCTTCCTTAGACTACCTCACAATCCCTTCATGCATAACCCCACCCAACTATCAGCAGTATTACAGCACCACCATTAGACTGGTAAGGTCTCAAAAAACGACCCAAATAATAGACAAAGCTATTAAGCATGAACGCATGAAAACACATTTATGAGGCGATGATAGACCAATACGGTCTCAAAAAACGACACAGACAATAGACGTACTATATGTCTACTCATAAAGTATTAAAAATACGTTTATGAGGCCAAGGCTGGGTAATGTAATAGCATGCTATCTGTTCTTTCAAATAAAAACTAAAGCACGGTAAACAAAATTTTAAGCAAAAACAAATTTTCACCTTAATATACAAATTTATCTTTAAACTATAATATAAAAATTATTAATATAATTTTTAAACAAAACTGGATTTAAGTTTAGGTATAACTTAGCTATTTTTCGCCTTTTACAATCCAATAAAGGGAATTATTGAAACCAATGAATTATTTAAAACAAATTCCGTCTTAATATACAAATTTATCTTTAAACCATATTATAAACATAGTAATTTAAAACAGTTAACGCATACCGTTAAAATATATTATTTTCCACAGTAATGTTATGATATAGCGTTTATAGAAATTATTTTAGCAGGGTTTACCCAAGTAATAACGTTTTCTATGCCTATTATAAAAAATAGTAATTCAAGGTATAACTTAGCCATTTTTCTCCTTTTACAATTCATTACAGGGAATTATTCAAAACAGCGAGTTATTTAAAACAAATTCCGTCTTAATATACAAGTTTAGCTTTTAACCATATTATAAAAATAGTAATTTAAAACAGTTAACGCATACCGTTAAAATATATTTTCCTATATAAATGTTATGGTTTATTTTAATCATTTTAGTAGGGCTTACCCAAGTAATGGTGTTTTCTCTGTATATTATAAAAAATAGTAAATTAAGGTATAACTTAGCCATTTTTCCTCCTTTTTCAATGTATTAAAGGGAATTTTATTTAATAGTGAGCTTAATTGTTCATTGAAAGTTTTTAGCAGCAGCTTAATTAAACTTCCTCAACCCAATATAACTGCATTATTTACGCATATTTGTAATACAGAAAAGAAAAGGGCATTTTATTTATTGACGAGCTTAATTAAATATATGAAATAACTTTGTCTCCTCCATACCAATTAAACTTCCTCAACTCAAAAGATTTCTACATTTCACAAAGCAATTTTTTTAAACGAATATAGAAATGTTCGTTTACTTTTCATTCAAACGAATATAGATATTTAAAAGGTATAGAAATGTTCTAATGGGTTTATGTATGTACATCTATTACCCCATTAACCCCTAGTGTCCTTTTTGAGGACACATTTTAAAACTACAACTTAGGCCAGAGCTGAAATTTTTAAATATTCAGGAAATAAAAATTAGTTTTGGGCTAAATTATAAACTCTCTCTCTCTCTCTCTCTGACACTAAAATATGAGAAATAAATTCCAACTTTTTTCCAAGTGTTCTTTCGACAAATTATAAAATAGCATCATGCATCTATCTCTTTTAGATGAATATAGTGACAGATATTTTAAAAGACTTTTTGGCGTAGAATAATTAATTGCCACATTGCGCTATTTATTTTATGTAATTTGTCCCTTAAGCATTACAGGGACCATCGTTTATAGATAAAACATCATTTCATAGACGGCGATGTGCATGAAAAACTATAATACCTGGTTATGTAGAACGATTTATGGTCTTACCCGAATAGTTCAAACTGACGAGTACTAAGTTTTTTAGCATCTTAGAACTAAAATGTTTAAATATTCTATTTCTCTATCATATATATATATATATATTGAGATACTGGTTAGTAGGTAAGGTGCAACTTTGACATAATGTGGCTTATTATATATGATGCTTAAACTCTTACCTCTATGATCGGGGATGTGCACAATGCGTAACAAATGCGCCTGGGTATCCCCAAGAAATTGGTGGTCCACGATATCACTGTAAACATAACACATGCTCGGGGCAGGGGGTCCAGAGGCTAATTTCGGTAAATTTAGTTGGTACAATAAGCTCAACAAGTCATGCTGTGACTCGTGAAAAGTGTCTCTTTGGAAGGCCCCGCCGTACCTGTCCTCAGGTATAATTTGAAACAGTTCATTTCCTTAATATTTCTACTAGCCGTTGATTTTAGCATTAAAGTATGGGCTGGTGTGTCTATGTTTACGACTTCAAAAAGTAAATCGGGGGTATGACCTTTCAATACTCTTATTTAAAGCCCTCACAATATCCGAGGCTATCATAATGACCAGGTGCTAGTGTTACTTTTGTACTATAGTAGTCTCGCCGAACCAGACTGAATGTATAGTGTCATCTAAAGTTACGCCTAATTTTTCACACTCATCGAATCTTCTAAGAACCAGAAAAATGGCCTGTTTCTTCTCGATACTTAACAACTTGATGGTCAACTGAAATTCGCACAGACCGACCTCGTATGATCCACCCCCAATTCGATAGGTCCATGCAATTCTGTTATAAAGCTGGACTGTTGTCAGGAGGCAGAAGAGGGCAGTGTGACGTAGAAGTGGTTAGGCGTCATTTTGTATACTACTGAAGTTTCATTATTGCTTGAACTTTTATATAGATGAAGTTTTCAGGGTACTCTAGCCACTTTACCAAATACATCTTTCTCTTCCCTGTACCTTTACTGCTTAAAATTTTCTCAATTTTAAACGCTTTTTTACTTAAACTGAATACCACTTTCTGCATCTCCTCGTCATAAAGGCCGCCTTCAACTTTGCCATTCAAATCTTCGACGTAATACATCATCACATCGATTTTAGGTCTCATAGATCTAACTTTAAAACTCTCCTGAGTCCATCCTTGATCAAAACCTTTCGCGAACTTATTCCCCGCTCGTGACAGTCTTACATAATCATTGATTTTGAAACGACCAGAGCGTGGTGGTGCTCTACAGTTATTTTTTCTAGGCTCTAATGGAAGTTTCTCTTTAAAATCTCATTAGATGTTCCAATCATGCGATGCCGTGACCGATTGTAGGATGAAGACAGAGGCTCCAGAATGTCTATATATCTGTATTTGTTTTTATGTGTGAAATAACGGTGCATACGTTCCTTTATGGTACGCTGAACTCTTTCGGCTAAAGATGCTTTATGTATAGAATTGGACGTGTAATAACTGATGTTAAACTCCGTCAGCATGTTCTGGAAAGCTCGGCCTATAAACTCTTTCCCCAAATCTGTACAAAAATAGCCAGGAATCCTGTTTTCTTTCAACATTAGCGCTTTGGTCGCTTTAGCCACTGATTCAGGCGATTTGTTCTTCAGTGGGACTAGCCTTAAGTATCTAAAGAACACGTCTATTATGAACAAGATATCAACCGAGGCTGCTGAAGTCTTAGCAGTTTTAAACCTTCTTCTCACTGGTTTGTGTAGTGTATAAGCATCCTGTTCACGCAAAAACCTCTCAACACCTTTTTTTCTCTACTCCCTCATTATATACGCCCCTGTACAATCTATTAACACCACCGTAGGATGCTGGATTAGAAATGTCATAACTTTTTCTTAATATGTTAGCCATTTACGTATTTTAGAGGCGCACAGGTAGGGTTGTTCGTTGGATGATGGCCTCTTCCTCTTCAGCGATGCTACCGATGGAGGCGAAGGTGTGTTCAGTTGTGGTACTTGCGCTGTTTCCCCCCAAGTCTTTTAACCTGTTCTGGTTATCTATCAACGTTTTTGGGATGTTTGTTTGCTGTAGTCTAGCTTTAATAAGCCCCCATCCTGTTGGTGAAGGTCTATCCCACTTTCTCACCAAATTATGCACGATATCAATGATGTTTGAGCCCTGTACCTTTCACCCTCCAACAACAACCTCGCCTGTATCGGAAGAATGTATAATGGGGTCCTCACTCAATAGATTGTAAAGACTTAACCCTTTATTGCTCAATGTGTGAGACTACTTTTTTAGTACATGCTCGATGTGTTGCGAACCGTTGTTCTTTGACTGCTCGTCTCTAGCCTCGGCTCCAGGTCCTACGCCGTCAACATCATCAGTCGTATGTCTGATAACTAAGGGGACCTCGGTCGGTTTCTTATAATCTTCGAACTCTTGAAGAAATTTATGTAAAGCTTCTTGATATAAAATTCTTTCCTCGTCAGGGAGCTTCTCGTTGTTTAATAGATTCACCAATTCATTTTCCATTCTTTTAAGCCTATTTTTACCCGGATCTAGAGCTGATTCCTGGTTCTTTGTATTTTGCAACGAAGCATACACCTCGTGTGGAAGCACGACCACTTTCTTCATTATACAGGGTGTCTCAAAAGTCACTATTTCGGTGACATGTTTTTTTTTAAATGCTATGCTGGCATAAAGATATGTACTTCTGGTGCAAATTTGTGTATTTAAAAAAAAGTTAATTGGTTTATTTCGAATTTTGTGTAATTTATAAATTTTCCATTTCAGACCAATCTTGACATGCTTGAACAATTCCTCGAACCTCAACTTTACAGATGGCATTGACAGTATTTTTTCAGCAGGATGGAGCACCGTGCATTATGCAATAATTGTACGTGATTATCTTGACAGACGCTTCCCGGTCGCTGGATTGGTCGTGGAGGAACACAACCATGGGCAGTACGTTCACCCGATTTAACACCATTAGATTTTTTCGCCTGGGGTTTCATTAAGTCTAAGGTGTACACTGGTAGAAGAATTAGTGATGTAGCCGAACTTCGAAATCGTATTACCGATGCAGTTCAGAAAATAACACCTCAAATGCTGGAAAGTGTGTTCCGGGAAACAACTTATCGCTTTGAGCTCTGTAGAGACACTGATGGTCGCCATGTGGAGACAGATAAATAAATAGCACTAATTCTTTGTGGCAGTTACTTTGAAATAAATATATTTTTCATGTCTTAAACCAGTTTTTCGTAATTCCCACTATTTTTCAAAATAAATAGCGACTTTTGAGACACCCTGTATTATACTGGACGATAAAGGTGAAAAAACTGAAAACAAGATGGGGAGGAACGAACCACCCCTTTGCACAATAATTCGCTTTTTCTTTCCCACACTTTGCTTTTTACTAGCAAGTGCACGTATTATGCTCTTGTAACGACGTAAGCGCGACTTCTGAGTAGCCATGATTGGTACATTGCATTTTATAACGTTAAGGTAGATTTCACAGATACATTTTAAAAAGTCTGGGTCAATATTTTTAACAAACAGACGTTGGAGAGTGCGTGGCAATCGTTGGCAGATCTTTATTAACGCAGTATATGATATTTCTTTAACTTCTTTGTCATTCAGGGATATACACCGTTTCAGCCTCGTTTGGGAATATATTCGTTCTTAGAAGCACCCTAAATGTGTTTCGCGGGTGAAGGTCACAAGCCAATTGCCGTAACGTTGACTTGTAACTTCTTTATAAACTTCCAAAAACTCCTTACGCTGATTCGGGAACATTTGACTGGCTAATACCCCAATATGTGCCACATCTCTACGTTGTGCGAATAAAATTAGATATTGCGTATTTAGCGATACATCACGCAGGTATCTATTCTTGAAAAACAGGTTTTGATTGATAAAGAACACGCTTATGTTAAGATGGTGGGAGAATACTGTAAATGTCTCGCCAAACGTTTTGTCCATTTCTAACATGAGATCGTCAATTACAATAACCGTGTGTTCATCACCCTTTATAGAACTAACATCATAAATGCCTTTGTAGAACAAAATATCATCTTGGTACTCGTTCAATACGGCTTGGTATGTCAAATAGCACCATACTGTATGACTTTGTGCACAAAATTTGAGAACAAATCGTCCTTATCTTTAATGATTTTAAGCATAAACAGGGTTTTGCCACATCCTGTAGGTCACATGCACGTAAACTGGCTGCATACTGTAAATTTGAATTTGCCTGTAATATGGGGCCTGAAAAGCTGAAAAGGGCAGAGCAGGTAATGGGTGTACGTATAGTTGTGTTTGGATTGGATGATAACCGTAGGACTGTGTATGTTTTTAAAAGCGGCGCGAGAGAACGTACAAAGCCCCTACTTATTTTAGGATTATCGGGTGCAAGGTATCTACCCATCCGTAATATAAGGGCTCTCTTTACGCTAGTTATGATAAAAACCGAAAATATGGAAGACATCACGATTTGTGTAAGGGTTGTCTCGAGTTTACGAATGATCTATTGAAACATTGTAAGTAGTGTCACATGGTTTGTGACCAGTGTAAGAGCCTCAGGTGTGAAAGTCGGGTAGTTGAAACTGAGAAGCGCGACTGTAATGTATGTATGTACACCCTGCTGTTCACACCTTGTAAATTAGCCAGGCTACTCAAGGTGATGGGCGTAGGCACCGAAGTCTCAAAAGGGTACTTCCCTTACACATTCCTCACTCAAGACACTTTAAATTATGTCGGTCCCCCCCCCCCAAACATTATTTTAACTATGAATGTATGAGTGATAGTGAGCGTAAGATTTTGCCCACTACTACAGGAGCTTTAATAAAGATAACCCTTACACTATAGCTTATGAATGTGAACGTTATTGTGTGAATGACGTACGTGTACTTAGGGTATGCTCTCAAGCCTTTAGAAGTATGTACATAACCCGTTTCAACTGTGATCCGCTACAAGCCGCAACCACGATCGCCTCATCATGTTTTACTGTATTCAAGAATAACTTCATGCACAAGAACACGTTAGCCGTCATTCCTCGAAACGCCCAGCGCAGTTATGGGTATATGTCTATTTACTGGTTCTCACACACAACAGCAGACAGGTGTGTGTATATAAAACACGCTCGCAAGACGGGGGAAGTTGCCATTAAGATAATGGCCGTGTTTTTTGGGTGGACGACTTAAGTGTAGACCCAATCACTGGTGAGAAATGTGTGTATTCCTTTAACGGTTGCTGCTGGCATGGATATCCACGTCCTGAGTGCGCCGTCACAGGGGACCTCCATGGAAGATCCCCCGCCATTCAAACTTTACTTTCCGCCTACGGACGGGGTGAAGCTTCAATACTACGATTTCTGCTTATTATACCTTCACGTGATAAAGAACAATTCGTACCGCGTAGATGCACCTGAAAAACTTGTGGGCCCTGCCATGCCTACCATCGAGGAGTTCTCAGCTAACTTGAGTGAGAGCTACTTTGGGTTTTCTTTCGTAAATGTGCTCCCAGCTCGCGATTTATATATCTTGCCTGTTGTTATATTATAGACACAAACTCATGTTCCCTCTGTGTGTGAAGTGTGCAGAAGAGAACTATGGGGACTGTAATCACACGATCAACCAGAGGAAGATCAAAGGCGTATATATAAGTCTGAACTGTCCATATCCCTCCGTCACGGGTACAGAATACTGAAGTTATATGAGGGGTGGAGGTTTCAGAAACTCCCCCAACCTTTTCACACCATATATAAATATATTTTTGAAGGATAAAGTAGAAGCATCAGGATACCCACGAGGAGTTGAGACCAAAAGTGAGAAAACGGCGTATATTCAACGCTACCATGATCGTGAAGGGATACAACTTGACCGTGCCCAAATTGTGAGGAACCCTGGCAATCGCTTTAGTGCAAAGTTGTGCCTAAATAGTCTTTGGGGCGTTTTCCCAGAATACAAACAAGGGGAATGTACATTTAGCACAAAGTTATAGTGAAGTCTGGGATTATGCAAACGTCAACGATAAAGAAGTTATGGAAATTGTGAATGTGGATAATACGTACATAATAAGGTACAACCGAACCGAATTGGCTACAGATACATCGCGTGTCACAAACGTACCTGTAGCCAGTTTCACAACAGCCTACGCACGTATGAAGCTGTGGCATCTGTTGCACTCTCGGGCAGCGGGTTCTGTACGCTGATACAGATAGTGTGATATTCACGGAGAGGGAAGGTCAATATATGCCTCCTAATGGGGAATTCCTTGGAGTTGACTGATGAGATCAAGAATGAGTATGGACATCGCATACGCCGATTGTTTTGTCTCAACAGGCCCAAAAACTTAAAGTGTACGCGTGAAAGTGGGTGATGAGTACAAGTACATCGTGAAGGCTAAAAGTATCACGCTTAACCATGCCAACCGCAACATCGTCAACTTTGAATCGCTCAAAGATCTAGTGAGCTTAGAAGACGATAGTAATGAGGGTGACCAATCACCCCACCTGGTTGTGGGGACTGATAACTTCCGAGCACGGAAATTAAGGGGCGTGAAGGAACTTAGGGGCACGAAGGTTTGTCGTAACACCTACAGGAAACGATACCAGGTGCCTGGCACCTACGACACTGTACCCTTTGGGTACCATGGTCTTTGAATGTTTGCTATATGTGTGTGTGTGTGTGTGTGTGTGTTTACTTGTTGACGATATGTTTATTTATTACGTGTATTTGTTATGGTGCATGAATATTTATATATGCCATAAATTAGAGACTATTTACTTGTTGACGATATGTTTATTTTTCTATTTAAAATAAATTACGTTTCATTTAGCGTTTCAGTTTCTCCTTTGTGTGTACAAGAAAAAATCAAAGCACCGCCCACTGTATGACGCAGCCCAATCAAAGGGGTCACGTGACTCCTGTTACGAGCCGGTCATATGTCTGCCCTGCGTGATCAGTTGACCTCAACAAGCCCTGGATCTCAAACGTGTATTTTACCTGTTGAAGAATTCTCTCGTAGACGGAAAATATTGATGGCTACCTTTGATATTGCGTGCTCGACATTTATGAAGTAGTAGGCGATAAAGTCTGCAGATGTGAACACTCAAAGAATCCCTAGTCCTCCCTCCTTTGAGGCTTTTAAGGCCACATTAAACCGCGCGAAGCGTGAGAAGCAAGAGGTCCAAATACGCTACGGATATTCTGGCGAGAGCATTGCGGGCTTTCGTTGCTCAAACGATGTAATGGACTAAGTCGTAGGACTAAACTGCGTAAAGGCGCACATACACGGCGGTGAAAGAAACATCACGTGCAGAAGAGAAACAGCGGGTGTGGGTTGTGAACTTTGTTGATGATTGGTGTGACAAGCGGTGTTATGTCATGTTACAGCATACCGAGTACGCATACCCTGCGGCTGAGAATATAAATCTTGTGATTATGGACAACCTAAAATATTATCATCATTACGGTCATATATATCATGATGAGATTCGCAGAGGTTGTGGTTAAAGGCTTGTGCGCGTTTTTAATAGAGTTTAGGGATGAGTATCACTTGTTAAGCAAAAAGGATAAATATGGACACATGTTCCTCTCAAATATGGCGCCGGAGTGTTAATAAAATGTGTGTAGTTCGAGAAAATGAACGAAGATATATGGTGCGCGTTCCGGGGAGTGGGTGTGATAAAACATTAAAGCCGATATTACTTATGTATCACAGGTAGAAAAATTCTCTGAACGATTGCCCGGCATAATGGGTTACAAATATTCGTATGACTCGGTTCTTCCATGTTGCAACAACTCCATACACGAATCACTAACGCTTGGTATGACGCGCCCGTGTGACTCATTCCCCTACACCTCTCGCCGAGCCAAACCGCGCACCGGCTGCTCATAGTCACCTCAATGCAGTATACGATGCGTCCGTGTCGAAGTCAGTGCGTGTGGTTCAGGCGTAATACCGGCGCTATTAATTATGTACTTGAAACGAAGTGTAGACAAACTCTGGTAAACGGAATGTTATTTATTTAAGTGTTATTTAATTAGTGGTTGAGAAGTGGGGCGAGGACCGTCATAAAATACCTGCAGGTGTAGGCATAAAAAGAGAGCAGATTAGTAATGCACCCTCATACGGCATTATTTGTACGTTGTGTATAAATCGAAAACAGCCATACATTGATACACGGTTGATGTGGAAGAATGCAGCTGACAATAACGCACTTATCCCCACGCGAAACCGTTTCAGTCTCGACAGAATGTTTGAAGTCGTCGGTTTCTGCAAGCTAAAACCTATATTAGACGCTCGTGTTGCCGATATGCTTTATTTTGACACGGTTCTTGAATACGCGTACACCGCTCTGCTCGACGGTTTTACCGATTGTAGGGAGGAGCAAGGAGAGAATGGTTTGGAGTTGGATGCGTATTTAGAAGGTATAGACTCCTCGAAATATCACGAACTTTGGTACAAAGGACTTGAGCGGTACAGGGCACTCTCTCCTCTCCTTTAATATATATGTATACATTACGCCTTCTAAGCCAACTGAGGCTGTCAAGAACTTCATTATGCGACAAGACATGCCAGAGAGAACATCTCCTCCTCCTCTCTTCTTTCTCAACCTTCTTAAGTTAGGGTTAGGTTAGGTTACCCCTTTGGGGAAGGTCTTTACCCGGACCACCCCTCTCCCCCCTTCATGCAACTTTGGTGGATAAACCACATTCCCTTGTTGCATACCTCCTACCCTCTTCGCAACATTGATCATCTTGCATGCAATTGATTTGCACTCTACATTTTTGCGGGCATTCTACTCGGCACAAATATTGCACCTGAAGATTTCTGTAATATGCGTGCCTGTAAACCATTATATTTACCAGCCATGCTAGAGTCATTGTCATACGTTTCTCCACTACAATTTTTTTATATCAGTGTCACATGATTTCAACTTTTCCAAAATAATATTTTCTAAATATTCTGCAGTGTGATTCGATATTTCTATAAAATCCATAAGCCTCTTTACAATTTTTTCATCTGTTACTAGGAGCACTCGATATATTTTTCCCCACCCTTTTTCTTAGCTAAATAATAGGCCTTGGGGATGAAATGTCTTTTGAGCCGTAAGTTTGAACTTTCTGCACTTCACATAACCGGATTTTTTCAGTTTGAACCTCCCCTCCTTGTATAAAACCGCTTTTAAACGCCCTTGTATAAAACCTATGGTTAACGCAGTTTCGAAAATGGCGTCTGACAGTGATGTGCGTCGTAAACAGAGAGCTGTTATCGAGTTCTTAACCGCAGAGAAGGAAACAGTTGGAAATATTCACAAACGTCTACAAAACGTTTACGGAAATGCTGTTGTTGATCGAAGCACAGTTGGACGCTGGTCTAAACGTGTGAGATCATCGGAAAGAGGGAGAGCCAGCCTCGATGATGAGCCACGCAGCGGTCGCCCGGCATCGGCTGTCACATCTCAAACTGTGCAACGTGCTGACAGCATCATTCGATCAAATCGGCGCGTCACATACAAGGAGCTATCACTGGAGCTAGGAATCAGTGAAGGAAGTATGAATACGATAATTCAGCAACTGGGATACTCAAAAGTGTGTTCACGGTTTGTTCCTCGCCAACTGACTGAAGATCACAAAGCCCAAAGAAAAGAAATTGCTTCTGAGTCGTTCCCTCTGCAGGGAATGTTATGGCCACCAGAGGGAGGCCAGAGAGAGGCATGTCAGTTATTTCACGAACATGCCTCCCTCTGCCTTTTTCCGGAAATATGTAGCAATACCAGTTCCACCTTTTCTTGATTGGTATACTGAGCCATCAGGATATTTTCTTTCGTGAAATACATAAAACTGACATTAGAAATTTGTTTGTTTCACTTTAAAAATATCATGTATATTTTCCCTATAAATCCAGACTTCTGGAGCACCCTGTATGAATATATATATATATATATAGTACCGGCTCGAGGTTTGTCAGCGCCTAAGGCAAATTGAATTTCATCACCCTTAAGCCTTTTTACCATTTTAATAACATTTTCATAATGATAAAAAAATGTATAAATATAGAAATACTGTATACGTCTCTCGCCACAACAATAAGAAATAAAATAGACACTTCTCAACAATTTGATTGCATGTCAGACAGTAGCACCCACAGGATTTTCTTCACTTCCACTACGTCAGCTGGATATATACTGTATATAAAATATTGGTAATTTATAGAGGATATTTAAGATAACCTACTGTATAAGTGATCTCGAATATTTATACTGTTATAAGTTAAACAAAAGCAATGAAAGCACACTAACGTAACCTTGTAACCTTGTTAGGGTTCCGTGCGTCGGTCTTTCTTCACACGAAGGTCATGCTGGTAGGCCCCGCCTCTAGTCCTGGCTTGGTGGAGGAGCGAGTTGCTCTCTTGCGCTCTCTACCGTACATAGCCAGCTACACCCGGCTCATCTGGTACCGTCCTGAGCCAGGCATCTAGTCTTCTCTTGAAGACTCCAACTTTGACCCCTATAACGTTTCCGAGGTCCTTTGGAAGTTGGTTGAAAATTCTTGACCCACCGGGCCTTTAATTTGGGAACACTACACATTCTGACTTTCCTATTTTCCAGCGTTGTTTGGATTGTAATTGGGTTTAGTTTGAGGTTTGGTACCAGTTTTTCGATCATTTTCCATATGTAGATTATGGTGTACCTCTCTCTTCTTTTCATGGAGTACAGATTTAGTTTACGTAGTCTTTCCCAGTAGTTGAGTTCTTTGCAGCCATCAATCTTGGCTGTGAAATGTCTCTGCGTTTCTTCTAATTTATTAATTTCTTCCTTTTCATATGGAAACGTCAAAACTGAGCAGTATTCAAGTTTTGGTATGATCAGTTTTGGTATGATCAGTATGTTCTTAGTACCTGTCCCGCGACTCTTTTTGCTTTGTTTATTGCTATCTGATTTTGTCTCGAATTTGGCATCATCGGTCATTATTACCCCCAATTAGATAACAATTTGATATTAAAAAAAAATGTCAGCTATTGTATGTAAATATAAAGTTGTTTCACCAGTGTAAAAAATTTCGAGAAAAAAATAAAAAATTTGTGGTAAATAATTTGGTGTCGCTTACTTTGTTTGCACCTGTAATTGCCAAAATGCGTAAATTTGAGATTCCAACAAGGCTGTATATACATTCAATGGTGTAAATATCATTAGATGGTATCATTAGCGTTGCCCGGGTGAAAGTTGAACGCTTTTGGCTTGTTTCAAGACATTAAAATAAAAAAGCAAAGCAAGGTTGTAAAATGTTCTTGTATTTTCTTGACTTTCTACACAGCTTGTACAAACAAACTCATCAGTTGAAGTAAACAACCTTATGGAAGTTCTGACATAATCACCATGCAATTGCACCATGTAATGCCATTCTACGTAGAATGTTACAGAAAATTCTAGAAAGTCCAGAGGAAAAAGCGAAAACATTCCGAAAATTCCATTAAATCAGCACAAAACGGCCTCCAATGATCTCGTGGAGGTCATCTGACCTCACCCGAACCCCCGAAATCGACCATTTCCTACAACTTTTGATTCATAAGCAAGTCCAAATTTGGCCTCCTAAGCCGGGAAACGGCAAAAACGGCCTCCAGCGGCCTCAGATGACCTCGGAGGCCGGCGCCACATATAGTCCAGGCAATTTGTAGTTAGACCTGGGTAAAATTGCTTCAGAAGCTTTCTAAACTGTTTCCAGCTCAGGAACCATTGCCGAATAACATACCCAAAATCCGACAAAATTGGACCCCGGGAACACCCCCAAAAATGAAATTCAAAATGGCGGACTGGATGTTTCCTCCGAAAAAAAAAAATATATAATTTACGCTTTTATTTATAGAGATACATTTGATGCTTTTTCTTTCAGTTGTAATGTTTTAAATAATTCAACAATATACAACACAACCAGTTATTACGCAAATATAATGTTATATAGCTTTTTACAGATTTTTATAATCAATAATACAACAATTATTTTTTCCCAGTTTCAAGTTATGTTCATTACAGAAGAAGTGATACCTGGTCACAAACATACAGAAATTAATCCTCTTCATCACTATCATCGGATAGATTACCGGTACTTGGGTTGTTATCGCAACCACTGATTTGGCACTCGCCACAAGCGGCTGAACAGGGCATTCCATTACGCTTGCATCCACATCTTGAAGTAGCACATTTCGTCTTGCAGGAGCAGCGGATCATGTTGAGTAGATAATTTGGAGCTGGTGGCTTGTCGCAGGCTGTAGGGTAGTAGGAATTATTCTTTACATACCAACCCCACTGTTCTGCATCGATCTTCTCTTCTGTAGACTTCCAGATTAGTATTTGAAAGTATGTGCGAAAGCTGTGGTACTTTGTGGACGCATCGGTAGGTGGCAAACGTTCGGGTGTAACAAAAGATTTAGCTGTAGCTACCTTTTCAACTAACATTCGATGACGTAGTGCGTTAGTGGATTCAAGTGTTTTGCAGCCATACAACAGAAGCATTGCCTTTCTTCCAGCGGCTTCAATGTCAGAGTGTTGGCAACAATCAGAACAGAATGTATTTGCAACTGAACGGAGTTCAGCCACCTTCATCAGTGTGTCGAATGCTTTGGCTTTACCGATCGAAAAAATTCTGGATGTGCTATCACAGCCCGTGAAAGCATGCACAAACAGGAGATACTTGCAGATGTCATTGCCTAACAATGATTGAATGCTGAGAATATCATACACAGGATTAGGAGATGGTCCCCGTCTTATATCGCTGCGATAGTACAACTTGAAACCACTGTCCTTGGCATGGTACAGAAGGAGAATCAGCAAGTCGGTGTCCTCCCCTATTACTGTTGTAGTTGCATTTTCTGATGAGGAAACTGCTGCACGAACGATGTCCACATCAGCATCCCCATCTGCGTTGTGAACAGTACACCCGTGCTTCTTCAACATCTCACCTACGAGGGAAATAAATGCTTGCTGTTGTTTTCATTAGCCAAGAAGTGTTCCTTCTGGCCAACAAACTTCATGCTTGGACTGAGATTCACATTTCTGCTTGTCTTGGTGCTGCGTCTTCTGTGGGTCATGTCCTTGATCGTAGGAGAGCTGCTGTAGCCATCAAAAACAATGATTGCTTTTCCATATGTTTTCAGAGTGAAATCGGCATATGAGTTGGCGATGCTGTCATATGTTTCATCTTGACGCCAGGAAACACGATGTAGTAGAGATCCACCATCCAATACGTACTGGTCTGTGCACTGAATTTCTTGAACTTCTTCCATGCGTAAAGTGTCAGTGTATTTGATTATTGCATGAGCTAGCTGAGACTTATCGGGTCAAGATACTTCGTGATTCGAACAATGCAGGAGGATATGCACACAGTTCGTAACACATGACATCTTCAAGATTCATGTCTCCGCCAGTGGCAACAGTCATCATTCTCTGAAACAGTAGTGCAGGATCTACTTCTATATCTGAAGCATCAGTGATCACAACGGCAGAAGCAGATCCTAGTGTTTTCACTTTGTCAGATCTTTTGGCAGAATATGTAAAGGCTTGTTTCCCAATCATTTTTACGACAATGTTCGTACCGATTGAATGCAATTGATGAACGTTAACTCCAGGATCAGCAGTTAGCCCTGTTACAATGTTGCAGAGACCCGAGGTAGAATGGAATGGGGATAAGGATTCCAGACGTTCAAGTACTTTCTTCATGTCATTACTGTCCCTGATTTGTCTACTTCCCCTCATTTCCTTGTGCTGTTCACTACTTTCCAACGAAACTCTGGTGTATTCCTGCATTGCTAAGTTATAAGTGGAACACAGAGGCATAGAAAAGAGCCACGTTGTACTTTGGATGTCTGTAAATCCACTTCCGCGTGTCAGTCCGCCTCTGCTTTTCAGGGAACGCATTAGTACTTGTTCTATCACCAGGTCTGTGCCGAGTCCGGCCCATAATCTGTCGCTTCTTCTTACCACAAACTTACCTTCCTGGAACATTTGTTAACGGCTGGATTTTCAGAAGGCAAACTTAACATTTTCTGCAGGTACAGGTATATCGATTTCAGGTAATTGTGATGTCCGGCTGCTGCAATTATGGGGATGGTCTCCAGCATAGCTTGCAAGTGCAAATCCCACGAGCCGGTTCTGTCTGCTGTTATCAAGGAACGTGCAATGTTGATCATTCGCTGATATTCCAACCAGAGTTGACTTGTTTGCGAAGTAGATTGTAGGTCAGTTTTCTTCGCATCCAAAGTGGTAGCAATCTGAGACAATGCATTCGAAGATTCCACATCCTGAACTGATTGTTTGGCGGTCATAACATCGTCGAACAGGTCACAAGCTTCCTTATGGATGTCATGAGGAGTTCCATCTTCATTACGAGGGAAAACGTCTGCGACTAGTAAGGTACTAAGAGCTGCATCTACTATCATATGACCACGTATCGCTCTTGAAACAGCTTTTCCAGACATCATGTGTTGCACGGCATTTGGTCCGTATATTTCTTGAAGTACTTCAGACAATCCTGAACCATTCATAAGAGTACCGACTGCTCCCAAAAGATTCATCAGAGTGTGAAATGATCCCAGCATTAAAACAATGTCCTGCAGGTCTCTCTGTTCATTGATGATTTGGGAAGCTTTCCAGAACAAAGGCTGATCAAAGGTAATAATGCATGGGACTTTTTGATCGCGTGCTATCTTGCTCAAATATAGTAATGTCGAAAATATGCAGGTCATGTCAGTTGGCGACATATCTATGATGGGAAGGAACGTGATCGACGCCACACCTGGATGTGAGACACTTGATCCACCGTGAATTGCCTGCATTGTTCCGGACCAACTTGGACCTGATCTTTCTGCTGAAGATATCTGCCAGAGAAGACTAAGTCGACTTATGGTGGCAGTGGGTACTGGAAGTTCGCGGTGAGATGTCCCTCAACATGCTTCTCGCGTGTCTATATTCCCTAATGTCAACGGTTGCAATCTTCTTAATGTCATTGTCACCAACATACGCCTGTGAATAGAAGGGTGGATCTTGATCTTCGGAGTTATTGCGGCAATCATACCCATTCCATGAAAGGTATTCTTCCCATCCAAAGTGCAGACATCATGATCGACGTTATCTGCTGCTAGAAGGACTGCAGTGTTTCATCAACAGTAAAAGAGCCAGACCCACTTGCCAGCGCCGCGTTTCTTTCGAATCTCGTTACTTCTGCATACGACGAACAGTAACCCAGCTGATGGAGAACGTCAATAAGGTACCTTGACCTAAAGTTGTGGTGTAGCTGAACCGACAAACCGATCTGTAGTGGACATAGTAATCCTCTAGGACGGGTTGCTTGCATAATGCTCTGCCCAATTGCACCTATTTTTCTTGAAGCATCCTGTCCCGCAAATGCTTTTGATAATAGCAATTTCAGACTGTTGGGAATGTAATCAAGAGCACTTTCTGCAGTGATGTCATTTGGAGATGGATACACATCTTTTCTAGGCGAGTCGACAGACTTGATATCACTTCTGATTATTTTTGCAGCAGCTTCTACTAGGTAAATCTTCTGTAGCTCTATATCTATATCACATTCTTTCGACTTTTTGTGATAATCTATAAGAATTTCATTAGCTGTCTCTCGTAGTGTTACTACATCTGCCTTCCACTTTCACCTGATATTATGATCTTGTCTCCGTAACGTTCTAAAAGCTTTCTCTTCATGTGCCTGCGTTCGTAGACAGAGCTCTGACTTCCTTGAAGATATTCCTCCATTTGGAAATTAGGTCTCCAATCAACAGTTGTTCATCATCATTCTCTTCCAGGTAAGCACAGGTCTGAAGGAATGCTTGGTGTTGCTCTTCATTAGTTGGTCTCCCTTTCTTCGAATCATGATCGTCGGAGGAGTATGCGCGAGGAATGTTTTTTCCACTTCGAAAATTTACGCTGCAGGTGTGATGGTAGACACAATCTGCAGCAGGAAGATCACGAAGATAATACTCCAGACGGCCTTTTACATTAAACGACCATTCATCGCAGCGGCTTTCACAGCACCTTTTTATGGTTTCGGAGAACTCTGTAGTTCTTATTTTGACATGCTCTGATTTTGGTTTGTGTTTGGAAAAAAAGTCCACAAAGGTATCACAAAACAAACAGTGAGTAGCACTGGAAAATGCGTATTCATGAAAACGAGCACTTTTCCTTGGTATTGCCTCGGCTGCGGTCTGTCGCTTCTTTATTTCAATGGTCTTTTTATCCGTAAACCTTTTCCTACATACAACGTGAACACTTATTCCAGCTGTTGCAACAACATCGCTTCCACGGCTGCGGCTGGATGCATTTATACCATCTGCTCCTTTTTGCGAGATGTGAACCACTTCCTGTCCGCTGTCCAATTTCTCCTTACAAATCACGCACAATTCTTCAGGGTCTGCATTCTTGAAGGCGGACGCACACCGAGTCAGCCGTACACCGAGTCAGTCTGAAACAGAAAACACAAATTAATAAACTGTGTTGCAGTATTTAAAAGGAGTACATAATAACAGTTTTAAAGAAAATGACAAGCACAAATACGCAGATTTGATAGTGGGTAGTAGGAATTAAAGAGTTGTATATAATATAAGTTTATAAAGATGTAGCAATGTCCATTCTCACATACACTCCATACAGTATATTTTATTTACATTACGTGACGTCATAGTTTAATACTAGCCGCCTAATACAATTTTTAGTGTCATATAGGTTAATTTAGAAACGAAAATGTGTTTTAAAACATTTTACTGATCAAGAAAAACGTCATAACTCTCTCTACAAAGCGAAATTAAAATTTATTGTATTTCGTAGGAAACTGCCAGTCCGCCATTTTGAATTTCATTTTTGGGGGTGTTCCCGGGGTCCAATTTTGTCGGATTTTGGATATGTTATTCTGCAATGGTTCCTGAGCTGGAAACAGTTTAGAAAGCTTCTGAAGCAATTTTGCCCAGGTTGAAGCTATTTTTGCTCTAGATTGCCTGGACTAATAGCCTATGTTCTGCCCCGGCCTCAGTTACCCCTATCTCTCAAGTCTCATCCAATTCTGGCCAGTGGTTTGGCCGGCCATAAGTAACAAATTTCGTAGTTCGACCGTCACAAATACTAGAATAGATCAAAGAATTTGATTTTTTTCTATCAACTCGTAATTTTGGTAAAAATTCAAAAGTTATGTCGATAATAACTGATTTTTATTTCTGTGCATTTTGTGTATCTATCTGCTTATTGGAAAAAGTTTCATACGAATACATATAATAGCACTATTTATATACATATTATGGAGGATGGGGGAGGCACGTGTTCAAGTGCCCACCCACCCCACTGTGGGCGCTACTGATGTCAGACCATTTTTATATTTTGGATTTCTTTTCATTCATTTATTCAGTTTTTTCTCTCCGTTTTTTTTGGCGCCTCCAAGCACATTGCACCTCGGGCAACCGCCCGATTAGCCAGGGCCTTGAGACGGCCCTGGATATACTTTATATATTAGGGATGCATCGGAACCAATATTTTAAGTTCCGACCGGAACCGGAACTGATCGGAACTTTAAAAAGTAACCGGTCGGTTACTGTTTTATAGCTCTATATAGGCCTAGTTATATTATGTAGGTGTACATTTATTAATGTAGCTGTGGGATAATTTTCAGTGAATACGGTACATTAGAAGCTGGCAGCCCTGGGTGTTACTTAGCACAGTAATAATAAATCAAATTAGTTTTTTTCAGATATCATTTGAAGTTTAAAGTAAATTTTCAATAGTCTTTTTTAAATAATACATATAGAGCTCAATTTTTTATCACATAATATTATCGTTAGGCATTGACTAATACAGAAGCATTATGTCCTTTATTTGGAATTTCTTTTCTGTAGAAGATCAAGCTGATGAAGTTGCAGAATGCAAATTATGTAAAAAGGGCATAAGGAGAGGTGGAAAAGGTTGTCTTCCTAAAACTTTAGTACCACACCATTACATAAGCGTATGAAAGCAAAACATATGCTTCAATATAGAGAGAATGAAGAGGCAAATTCAAAAAAATCCAAAGCAGCAGAAAGTGAAGATATTCAACCACCCCCAAAACAAAGGAAATTGGCTGCGATGGAACGCAAATGTCTCTGGAAGAGAGCTTTAATAAAAAAAAGATTTGTGATATTAATGACCAACGAGCCATTGATATTCATCACAAAATTATAAACATGATTGCTGTGGACAATCAGCCTTTTACTAGTATAGAAGATCAAGGCTTCATCGAGTTAATTGCCCACCTTCGGCCAAGATATATGGTACCAAGTAGAAGATATTTTGCTGGTGTAATGCTTCCTCAAACTTATGAAGCTGTAAAATGTCGAATTTTGAAGGAACTGGATACAGCCAATGCGCCATATACTGTATATCTTTCATATCAGATATCTGGACCAGTCAACACTCAACTGAATCATTTATGTCACTAACTGGGCATTGGATCAATAAAGATTTTCAAAAGAGGAATGCAGTAACTCTTTGCCAGACATTTTCCTGGGATACATTCAGGAGAAAATACTGAGCATATGATTTATAATATATGACAGTGGGAAATTAATACTGAAAGACCATGTTTTAGTTCGTGATGGAGCTGCTAATATGGTCAAAGGTAAGTTTTTATTTTACTATTGTTTAAAAAAATTCAAAAGATAAAATCATTTCTGTTCTTGACCAATTACTATCAATATTATTAACCATAGTTATATATAAACAAAATATCTTTCATAGCTAATGGTATTAAAATGAGAATAATTTTAGTATATGAAATTGTATTTATTTTTATGAAATGTAAATGTAGGCCTAATTACAAAATTAAATTTAATAAATTACAATTTTAAAATAAATATACTATTCGAATTTTTATGATTTGGGCCTATATTAAAATATTAATATGTTACGTAGCCTAATTAAATCTTCTAAAATATCGAAAATTCTCAATAGAATAAATAGATTAGATAACTAGCTAAATTGTAACCTTTTCTTTTCTTCAGGTACCCAAATGGCAAAAATAACAAGTGTTCATTGCTTCCTGCATCTACTAGGATCTTGTGGTGAAAGATTCAATTTTCAGTCAGGGTTCAATCATTGACATTCGTGGAAAAGCTCGTCGCATCAGTACACACTTCAATCACTCAAGTTTGGGTCACAATGAACTAAACAATCTACAATCTGATCAAGGCATTAAACAACCACTGTTTCCGGTCCAAGATGTTATCACCCGTTGGAATAGCACATACTTAATGTTTGAACGTTTATTTACTTTGAAACGACCAATTCAAATTTACACAGCCAATCATGATCTTCCTATCCTAAGTGTGAATGAATGGAACCTTCTTGAGAAAATGCTACATGTGCCGCAACCATTCTACGAGATTACAAAATCTGTAAGCTCTGAGCTTTGCTATCTTGGTGATGTTATTCCTCATGTAATTACTGTGGGTCGTTTTCTGTTCAAGCAAAGTAGCGATGCTGGAATTAAAACTACAAAAATAGAACTGCATACTACCCTACACATGCATCTTCTTTCTAGCTCAGGTGGCCTCAATGTGTTGAGCGAGAAACTTTATATAATAAGTACAGTTCTGGATCCACGATACAAATTGAAGTATATGAAAGACCAGAAAAATAAAGTTAAAGCTTTTCTTTTACAAGAAATTCAGAATTGTTTACCAACAGAAAATGTAAATGAACATGAAAGTTTATCTAGTGAAGACAGTGAAGGTGATATGACTGAGTTTGAAGCAGCTAGTACGTCTGGAATACAAACATTCAAAGAACAAAATGAAAAAAGTACAAGTAGGTACAGAATTTGTCAAGTCCTAAAGGAAGAAATCCACAGAGATTTCCTCAGCTGTTATGATGAAGATGAAGAAGTGGAGGCTTCAGAGAGATCCTTGGCTATTGATAAGTTTCAGAATAAAAAATGAAGTGGACCAAACAGAACAGACCTAATAAATGAAATAGAAAACTATATGAACACCCCTTCCATTGATAGAGAAATGAACCCATTACAGTTCTGGAGATAAAACATTGGAATACCCAAACATTTCTAAATTAGCGCGTCGATATCTTTCTTGTCCTGCTTCATCGAATTATTCAGAAAGCTTTATTCCGAAGCTGGAAATATATTTGAAGAGAGGAGAACAACTACTCCCACAGACTGGTGAAAAACTATTATTTCTTCATCACAACCTTCCTCAATTTAACATTGAATAATTTTTGTATTATTAACATTTAAGTTCATGTTTAAGTTACATAATCAATAAAGTCAAGATGTATTCTTTTTGGTTTGATGTGGAAACTATAGTCTGTTTCAATATATATAAGTAGTATAGCCGCAAAAGGGGAGAGTGCAAGAATGTTGCAGGTTATTATGTAATGTTGCAAAGGGGGTGGGGGTTGCTGCAAAGGGGGTTGTTGCAAAGGGGGTGGGGGTTGTTGCAAAGGGGGGGGAACTTGGAGGCGGCGTTATCCCCCAAGAGAAAGGAGGAGGAGAGAAAGGAGGAGAGGTGTTCACCTGGCAGGAGCCAAGTGCACATTAAGACTTCAGCCGAGTTGGCGTTGTTTTATAGGCTCCTAATCAGCCAGTTGGCGTAAATGGCTTGAGTTGCCAGATACCGCGATACCATTGTATACATTATTATAGACTCCTAATCAGCCAGTTGGCTGTAAATGGTTGTCAGATACCTCTTTTTAGCAGTATTATTGTATAAATTATTATTATATACGCCTAATCAGCCAGTTGGCTGTAAATGAGTTGCCAGATAGCGCCATGTATTCCGAAGACAGAGTTGCCAGATACCATTGTATACACTATTATAGACTCCTAATCAGCCAGTTGGCTTAGAAGGCTTAAATATTGCCAGATACCGTTGTATACATTATTATATTTCGAATAGGTAGTAGAAGGCATAACAATAAACAACATTGCATCATTCTTTTTATTATAAATATATAGAAAATAAATATACATTTGAGGAATATGCGTATAACAGAAATATATACACACAATTATGGATATATATATATATATATAAAATAAAATATACATTTCAAATAAATATACACTTCAATAGAAATATGTACATAACAGTACAGGAGAAATATATACACACACACACAATTATGGTGATATATAAAATAAAACATACATTTCAAATAAATATACACTTCAATAGAAATATGTACATAACAGTACAGGAGAAATATCACGCAAAATATATATATATATATATATATATATATAATATATATATATATATATATATATATAATATAAACACAAATCAATAGAAATATGCGTATAATCGAGGAAATGTCAAGCAAAATATATATACAATTCACTTTTTTTTCAAAATACTAAACTCTGTCTTAATCGAGTTTACAATTACATCATTATTGCTCTGCATTACGCAGTATATGCGGCTTAATAATATTTCACCGCTTAAAGTATAGGGAAATCTGTATTCGATATGAAGGGCTTTCATATCGTTCAGTACTATTTTTGTTCCCACTTTACAACCGGTTGGTAAGTCATCTTTAAACACGTCTAGAATACAATCAAAAGCACGCACAAAGAGTTCATCGTTAGCTACATTATTAAACAAGTTTATAAGAACGCTTTTCCAATCGAGGGTTTATTTCTACCGACTCGAGCTTTTCAATCGTGAACTCACTCAACATAGCGGCAATTGAAATAATCTTCTAAATCGTTACGACAACTGCGCGTTCTATAAAGAAATAGTTCTTCAGGGTGAACGGTGTAGGTGAGCTCAGCCTTGTACCGATCAATTGCTTTGTACCAAAGTTCATGGTATTTCAAAGAGTCTAAACTTTTTAAATAACATCCAGCACTAGACCATTCTCACCAGTCTACACTCGGTAAACCCATCGAGCAGAGCGGTGTATGCGTATTCAGTACTGTATCAAAATAAAGCATGTCCGTAACACGCGCGTCTAATATAGGTTTCAGTTTACGGAATCCGACGATTTCAAACATTCTGTCGAGGATGAAACGGTTTCGCGTAGGAATAAGAGCGTTATCAGAAGCATTCTTCCACATCAACCGTATATCAATGCACGGCCGATCGTTATTTATACACAACGTACATACAACGGCGTATGAGGGTGCGTCACTAATCTGCTCTCTTCTTGTACCTACGTTAGCAGGTATTTTATAACGATCTTCACTCCACTTCTCAACTATCACAAAGATTCTATTCATCTCCTCGATACTTAAATAAACCCGTTTGTTTGTCGGTCTACATTCCGTTTCCAGTACATAGCTAATGGTACCGGAATTACGCCTGAACACGCGCAACGATTTCGTCACGGACACATCGTACGAGGCGTTGAGAATGCTGCTCAAAGGAAGTTCCATCGTATTCGAAGAGCGCACGTCCACTCGGCTCAAGCTCTGAGATAACTATGAGCCGTGTGAGGCACGCAAGTAGGCAGGAATGGTTCGACGGGCGGCTGACTCGATGATACGTGAATGGCTTGTTCCGCGAGTCGAATTGTTGTACCGGTACAAGAATATCACTACCAGCCTACGCACCAGACAGTTTGGATAAGAACTAGGAACATTTTACTAAACATCTCCACACTCAGGCGCACTATTTGAGAGGAACATATGTTCATATTTTTCCTTTCTGCCCATCAAACGATACTCGTCTCTAAACTCTGTTAAAAATTCACGCAGGGCACTAGCCACAACCTCACTACGAACCTCATCATGATATACGTTAATATAGTGATAAAAATACTTAAGATTGTCCATGATCACGAGATTCACATTTCCAGTCGTAGGGTATGAGTAATCGACATGGTGTAGCATGACGTAATACCGCTTGTCACACCACCCATCAGCAAGACTCATTATCCATACCTGCTGCTTTTCTTCTGCACGCGTTGTTCTTTTACTTCACGGTGTATGTGAGACTTTATAAAGTTTAGCTCTGCAGTATACTTCAGCACATCGTCTGTGCAACGAAAGCCTTCAACGGTCTCACCAGAACATCCGTAGAGTATTTGTACATCTTGGAACTTCGCACAATCCAATGTGTTTTTAAAAGAGGCATAGGAGGGATGAATAGGAAGTTTTTCGGTATCCACCACATCCTGGCACTTTACTGAATACCATTTCGTAAACGTTGTACAAGCAATATTAAAGGTAGCCATTGAATACACGTCTGATCTGAATACACGTCTGATCTCTCGGGCTTACTGCGGTCGACTGACCACGCAGGGACTCCCAGATAGTAGCATGACTCACGGTCTTACAGTGGGCGGAGCTTAGAACTTTCACCTACACACACACACACACACACAAAGGAGAAAGTGAAACGCTATTTGAAACATGATTTATTTAATAAACGAGATATTCAAGTTATATATATTTACAAATACGATTTAATAAACGAGATATTCAAGTTATATATATATATATATATATATATATTTACAATAGATACGATTATATACAAGACGTGTGAGTTAGAAGCATCATTGGTATCCAAAGGGTACGGTATCATAGGTACCAGGTAACTGGTAACGTTTCCTATAGGTGTTACGGCACACCATCGTACCCCTAAGTTCCTTCACGCCTCCCAGCTTCTGCGCCCGAAAATTGTGGTGCCTACAATTAGTTGGTGAGGTTGTTCATCCAAACATACGAGATCCTTCAACGACTCAAAGTTAACAACCTCCCGATTCGCATGGTTGAGCGTAATACCCTTTGCCTTCACGATATATTTCATTTCATCCCCCACCCTGACCCGTACCCCATAAGTCTTAGGTCCTGTTGAGGCAAAAGAGTCGGCGTATGCGTTGTCCCCATACTCATCCTTGATCTCATCAGTGAGCTCGCCGAGGAACCCCCAATAGTGGGCATGTATTCACCCTCCCTCTCTGTGAATATCACGCTATCTGTATCGGCATACAATACTCTCCGCCCAAGAGAATGCATTAGACCCCAAAGTTTTATACGGGCGTAGGCTGTTGTGAAGCTGGCCACAGGTATGTTTGTAACCCTTGAGGTATCTGTGGCAAATTCAGTGTTGTTGTACTTTATTACGTAAGTATTACCTACATTTACGATCTCCATGACCTCTTTATCGGGGGCATTGGCATAATCCCAGACATCGCTATAACTTTGTGCCAAATGAATGCTCCCTCTGCCGGTATTCTGCGCAAATTTTCCCCATAGACTGTTTAGACACAACTTTGCACTAAAGCGCTTGCCAGGATTCTTTACAATTTGGACACGATCAAGTTGTATACCTTCGCGGTCGCGGTAACGTTGAATATAGGCAGACTTTTCATCTTCGGTATCAACTCCTCGCGGATACCCTGATGCCTCAACCTTATCCTTCAAAAAGGTGTTTATATATGGTGTGAAAAGGTTGGGTAGCTTCTGAAACCTCCAAACCTCATGTATCTTCAGTATTCTATAACCATGGCGCACGGCTAGGGCCAACTCAGGACTTGTATATACGCCTCTGACCTTACGCTGGTGGGGTATATGGTTACATTCGCCGTTATCCTCTTCCGCGCACTTCACGCACAGGGGAAACATGAGCTTGTCGTCGATAACGACAGGTAAGATCGGCATCCATAAATTGCGTGGGGGGAGTACGTCTACGAAAGAGATCCCAAAGTAACGATCATTCAAATTTTTGAAAATCATTGATGGATGGTAGGCTAGGCCCCACCAGTTTCTCAGGAGCGCCCACCGGGTACGGATGCTCTTCATCACGTATGGGTATAAAGAACAGAAATCGTAGTAATGGAGCTTCACGCCCTCCGTAGGTGGGAAGTATAGTCTGAAAGGATTTGTACGTCCTCCAAACAAGCTATCACCACATTTGAGAGGATCCAGCACCATTGAACGCTTGATCGCTTTTATTTCCTCACGGTACACCTCGTCTGTCTCCATCCGTGCATCATATTCATGCTCCCACAAGACTTTGTGAGTGAACTGTGATCCTGTAAGTTGATCGCGGGTGCGGGTCGATGCACGACAGTCGGCAGGAGACCTACCGTTGATATCTCCGGTGACTCCGCACTTAGGACGGGGGCATCCATGCCACCAGCAACCGTTAAAGGAGTACACAGTCTTCACACCAGTGACACGGTTTTCACTTAACCCATCAACCCAAAAAACACGTCCATTAATCTTAATGGGTACTTCACCCGTGTTGCGGGCGTGCTTTATGTATACACCTGTCTGTTGCTGTAGGTGTATGAGCCAGTAAATAGCCTTGTGCCCGTAACTGCGGGGATTGTTTCGGTGAATAATGGCTAAGGTGTCTTTCGGCATGAAGTTATTCTTGAACACCGTAAAACATAATGATGCGATGGTGGTTGCGACTTGCAGTGGATCGCATTTGAAACGGGCTATGTACATCCTTCTAAAGGCCTGGAAACATACTCTAAGCACGCGCACATCATTCACGCAATAACGCTCACATTCATCAGCTATATTATAAGGGTTACTTTCATTAAAACTGTCGTAGTATCGATCAAAGTCTTCACGTTCATCCATGCAGTCAAAATAATGTTGGGGGGTGGTGGGCCTACGTAGTTTAAAGTCTCGCTGGTGAGGAAAGTGTATGGGAAGTATCCTTTGGAAACTTCAGCTGCTACTCCCATCACCTTGGGTAGCTTTGCTAATTTACAAGGTGTGAATAATAAAGTATCTTTAAATTGTACATTGCCTCTTATCTGCATCTGTATTAATTTGTTGCCTCTTTTCAATGGATCACCTGTAAATATCTCAGAGGATTCGTGTTCAAGCAACTCCTTATAAAGGAACTGCGTGTCAAACTTTGCCCCGTTATGGGCGAGAATATACACAGTCATTTTTTTGAACTTGTCGGCTAACTTGACAATATAGGACACAAATAGTTTCACAGACTATCGCTGACATTCGTTTTAAAAACGTTTGTCCGTTTACCACATTTGGGGCACTCGTCACATTCGATATCCATACACTCATCACAGATAGTCTGGCTCACAAGTAAATGTGGAATTACCTCTTTGGTTTCAGCGTTCGTATATGTTTCTATATCGTAGTATACAGTTATACAGGGGTTTTATTTTAGGCTTAGCATCTTTCATATAACATACATGCTTTACTCCATCCGCCTTATATTCCTCCTGGCATGTAGGACAGTGAATTACGTCACATTGATGCTTAAATTTTCCCCAATTATCCATTGTGTGAAACATACCACATTCACAGATTCTCATTTTCCTGCACGTGTCAATTGATTTATGGAAATCAAAACAGCTATTATTGAAAAATGTGCGTGTACACACATCACAGTCTCTCTTCTCAGCTTCAACTACACGGCTTTCACATTTGGTGTTTACACTGCTCACATACCATGTGACATTCTTACAATGTCTCAACTATATCATCCGCAAACTCGAGGCACCCCTTACACAAATCATGATGTCTCCCGTATTTTCGACTTTTGTCATAACTCGCGTAAAGCCACCTTATATTACGGATGGGGAGATACGTTGTCCCTGACAATCCTAAAATAAGTAGGGGCCTTGTACGATCTCTCACAAGCTTTTAAAAACATACAGTCCTACGACGATCATCCAACCCAAACACAAAACTATGCGGACATTCATTTCCTGTTCTACCCTTCTCAGCTTCAGGACCCAATTACAGTCAAATTCAAGTTCACAGTCTTCAGCTAGTTTACGGGCATGCTCCACGACTGTAGGCAACCAAATTTTTTTGAGTTCGTGTATTTTGTACAGTAAACATACGTGCTAAGAGTACTGCTATAAAGCCGCAACCACGATCGACGTTTATATGCGTCTATAAATAGCTTGAGAATTGAAGTTAAGAGTATACGGTATGGCACTATGACCCGCAACACGGTATACATGGTCAATATTTACCGTGAAGTTGTCCATATTGAAGGCTATACTACTTTGGGCGGCTTGCATTATACGCCCTAATATATATTCTACATCTTCAGCCGCCAAAACGTCTAAAT
This sequence comes from Bathynomus jamesi, assembly GCA_023014485.1. Lineage (NCBI taxonomy): Eukaryota > Metazoa > Arthropoda > Malacostraca > Isopoda > Cirolanidae > Bathynomus > Bathynomus jamesi. The sequence goes on from JAJOZX010002370.1 coordinate 614,085, forward strand.
GGCACTATCACCCAATAATCGTCTACATCACCGTCATCTGACCCGAATCCAAAGGACATACTCGTCCTGACTTCACGCTCGTCACGATTCTGAAGAGCAAACTCTATAATACGCTCTACAACCCGGCGTAGCCGCGCTCAATACCATTGCTATACATGACTCTAGGGTCGACCCTGACTCTATACCGATTTCTAGTCAAGGCTGGGTGGGGGCTGCGGATCGCACCAATTCCAGCGTTATACCATCCTCAACAGAACGGGGGGCGGAATTAGTGGATATATTAGCGGAAGGTGCTGCTGATGGGGCCCTGTTGCGTAGGAGGTTGATGGTTGGGGCTCGATTATTGTAGACTTAAAAGAACTGGGGGCGGCGGATGAATAAGGGGATATATCAGGTGCTGCTGGGGGTGTTGTTGCGTAAGAGGTTGAGGGTTGGGGATCTATTACCGCTGCAACAGACGCGTATTTCGGGTCGCTTTATACCTGACGTGGGTATCTCATACCTCCGCTTTGGACGTGTTACCGGTATCGCTGGTGAGGGTTCAGGGGAGATCACAACTACACTGTCGTCGAGGTCATCCGTATATGATGGGCTGCTCTACCTCATCGTCATTCACGGTTCTGTGGGAGAAGAAATATAAGGATCAGCACTCAAAATTTGTAATATTTTGTAAATGACTCACTTAGGAGTGTGGTGTTAGAAATGGACTCTGTAGAAAAATTCAGATTCACGAGCCCATCCACATGTATTATATCTGGACCTACAGGATGTGGTAAAACTGTGTTTATGCTTAAAATCATTAAAGAAAAGGGGGAGATGTTCTCGAAATTTGTGCATAAAGTTATATGGTGCTATTCGACGTATCAATCAGTGTTCAACGAGTACCAGATGATATTTTGTTCCACAAAGGCGTATATGACGTTAATTCGTTAAAGGGAAATGAACATACAATCATTGTAATTGATGATCTCATGTTGGGAGATGGAAAAACGTTTGCCGAGACATTTACAGTATTCTCCCACCATCTTAACATAAGCGTGTTTCTCATCAATCAGAATCTATTTTTTCAAAAATAGATACATGCGCGATGTGTCGTTAAATACGCAATATCTAGTCTTACTTCGCGCAACGTAGAGATGTATCAAAAATTGGGGTGTTAGCCAATCAAATGTTCCGAATCAGCGTAAGGAGTTTGGAAGTTTATAAGAAGCTACAAGCACGCGTTACGGATATTTGCTTTGCGACCTTCATCCGCGAAACACGTTTAGAGTGCTTCTGCGAACGAATATATTTCCAAACGAGCCTGAAACGGTGATATTCCAGAATGACAAAGAGACTAAAGAAATACCATGAATTAATAAAAATCTATCATCGACTGCCCCAGGCAATGCAGCAGAGTTTATTAAAAATATCGATGCCGACTTTTATAAAATGCATCTGTGAATCTGTCTTAACGTTATAAATTGCAATGTATCAATGAAAACCCATCAGAAGGCTCGCCTACGCCGCTACAAGAACATAATACGTGCACTCGCTCGTAAAAGCCAACTGTAGCGAAGAAAAAAACGAATTATTGTACAAACAGAGGGTCATTTCTCCCCATCTTATTTTCAGTTTTGGGTCCTTTACTGACTAGATTAATAATGAAGAAAGTGGTAGTGATTCCCCACGAGGTGTACGCCTCACTGCAAAGGAATCCAGACACGTATCTAGATCCCCGTAAAAGCAGACTTAAAAGAATGAAGCGAATTGTTTAGCCCTATTAAACAGTGAAAAACACCTGATGAGAAAAGAATCTTATACCAAGAAGCTCTGCAGAAATTTCTTCACGAGTACGAAAATTATAAGAAGCCCTACAGAGATTCCTGTGGTTATTAGGCACAGCACGGGGGACGATGGCGACAAGGATCTGTACCCGTCGACACAGCTGACCAACCAAAAAGATTAGCCACACAACATATCGAACATGTATTAAAAAATACCCTCCCACTTACATTGAGGAGTAAAGGCTTAAGTCTTTATAATCTATTGAATGAGGATCCCGCCATACAATGGGACCGATACAGGGGAGATCATTGTGGAAGGATCAAGGTACAGGGATCGAATATCGTAGACATTGTCCATGATCTGGTGAGAAAGTGGGATAGGCCATCACCATCAGGATGGAAGCTATTAAAGCAAGACTACAACAAATAAATGTCCCTAAAACGTTGATAGGAAATCTGACAGGTTAAAAGACTTGGAACATGCAACGCCTGTGACACAGTTGAAGGCGCCGTCCACCCCCGGCGGTAACACCTTTGAAGAGGAGCAAGAAGAGGTTAAACCAACCCTACCCACGTGCCTCTAAAATACCAAATGGCTAACGTATTAACTAAACGCTATTATGACATTTCTACCCCATCCTCTTACGGCGGCGTAGATAGACTGTACAGAAGTGTTTACGGAGTAGGAAAAAAAAGATGTTGAAAGATTTTTGAGGGAGCAGGACGCTATACGCTTCATAAGCCTGTGAGAAAAAGGTTTAAAAGCAAGACAACGGCTTCCTCGTTGATTCTATTTGGCAAGCAGATTTAACAGACATGCAAAGATATTCTGTGTATAACGATGGTTACCGCTACATTCTATTCATAATAGACGTGTTCTCTAGATATCTGTGGCTAGTTCCTCTGAAAAATAAATCACCTGAAACAGTTGCTAAAGCCACCAAAACGCTAATGTTAAAAGAAAACAGGGTTCCTGGCTATTTTTGTACGGATATGGGGAAGGAGTTTATAGGCCGTGCTTTTCAGAATATGTTGACAGAGTTTAATTCAGCTATACACAACCAATTCTTATACATAAGGCTTCTTTAGCTGAAAGAGTTCAGCGCACCATAAAGGAACGCCATGCACGTTATTTTACACTAAAAACACATACAGATTTCTAGACATTCTGGAATCATTGGCATCATCCTACAACCGCTCACACCATCGCACGATTGGGGCAACACCTAACGAAGTTTTAGAAAGAGGTACGCTCCCGAGAAGAGATGGACCACCACCACCACCACCACACTGTGCGCTTCAAAATCAATGATTATGTAAGGCTGTCGCGTTCGGGGAATAATTCGCAAAGGGTTTGAGCAAGGTGGACACGCGAGATTTTTAAAGTTAGGGCTGTGAGACCTAAAGGTGTGATAATGATGTATTACATTGAAGATTTGAATGGGGAAGAAATCTCAGGAGGCTTTTACCGCGAGGAATTGCAGAAAGTTGCGTTTAATTTAGAAAAAAATGTGTTTAAAATTGAGAAAATTTTAGGAAGCAAAGGTTCAGGAAGGAGAAAAATGTACCTGGTGAATGGGCTAGGGTACCCAGAAAGCTTCAACACCTATATAAAAAGCTGATGCAATAATGAAGCTTAATAGTATGCAACATGGCTCCTAACCATTTCTACGTCACACTCCCGTCCTCCTCGTCCCTGTTGTACACCCTAACAACACGCTAGCCACTTTGTAACAGAACTCCATGGGCACATTGAATTGGGTCGTGATTCGTATGAGGTGGGGATATGCGAAATTCAGCTGGACACCGTCTTTTTAAATATTGAACATAAAGAAACCGTTTTTACGATTCTAGAGACATTGACGAGTGTGAAAAAGCTGGGGTAGCTATGGATGAAACTATGCGCATCGACTCGGACTAAGATTACACGGTATTACAGTACAGAGTAAGACTAGGGCCGGGTCAATATGGTTCGGCCGAGGATGTTGTGAGAGGCTTAAACGTGAGTTTAAGAAACAAACCTTACGAATGATTTAGTATATGAAATCGTAAACCCTGCACATACACTATCCTAAAATCAAAGACTAACAGACGTCTTAAAGAACATAGAAAGTTCAAAATTCAACCAACGGCGATATAGCGCAGCCTTCAAAGAGACACATTTCACGAGACACAGTATAACTTGTCCAGATTAATGTATCAATTGAAGATGGAGAAATTGGCTGAAAGGTCCCCAGACATGTGCTATATTTACAGTAATCTAGTAGCACCAGTTTGTGGGGATACCCAGGCACGCCTGCTGCGCATTGCTCACATCCCCAACCATAGAGGAAGGAGTTTGAGTATTACATATGACAGGCCCCATTATGTGAATGTCGCAACTAATTTAAAACCAATATCACAATATATATAAGAACGATTGAGGGCGAAAACTTCCCATTCGGTAACGGGAGCTTAACAGTGAAGCTACACTTTCGACGCACTGAGTTATAATGGATAGAAAGCCTTTCACCGTCTATCGAGGGATGCGATACCAGCGCGGTAGTGGACTTGGATCCATTTTTTCATCCATACTACGTACGGCTGTTCCTTTGCTGAAGAGGGGTGCCAGATACCTTGGAAGGAAAGCGCTACAATCAGGCCTTAACACTGCAGAAGACATATTGGCCGGGGCTAAACCTAAAGAAGCTCTAAAAAAACATTTAAAGCGTACACGGAACGAAATCATCAAAGATGCAAAGAGAAAAATGCGTGGTGGCGGGAAGAAGAAGAGGGCTCCCCGGAAGAAGAAGGGGTCACGTGGTATTAAACGTAAAAGGCTATCAAAAAAGAAATGCTGTAAGCGAATGAAACCTATGGTTGACCACTTTTTTGACTGATATAAGCTAAGGATATTGATCTCATGAATCATAGTTTGTTTACCACTTGTCGAGAGAGGAGTCACTATTTCGCCATGGCACGCTTCATCCACCCATGTAGTTCACAATGCTGTAAATCGGAGCTGTCCTTTTTTGAGCTCCCGCCAACCCAAGTTTCTATTGAGCACAGTGACTTTATTACAATTAACCCTTTAAACACAATTAGTTCACCGAGTGCACCTATAGAATTCGTGATACCCAGCTCAGGTCCTTACTTTTTTGATCCAAGCTGTGTGCACATGTACGCTAAGCTACGTATAGCCCATTCTGATGGAACGGCCTGCGATGACAAATATGCTGTATACCCTGAAACAAACTTTCTGCACGCCATATTCAACCAGTGTGACGTATATTTAAATCAGACCAACATATCGGCAGGCACGGGGTACTATCATCTACGAGCCTATTTGGAAAATGTCCTCAACTTTTCCAAAGAAGCGAAGGCTACCTTTTTAAGTGCGGAGGGATATTATCAAACTAAAGATGAAAATAGTATAAAGGACAAATTTAAAAATTCTAAAAAGAAAATATACGAGTGTTTTGGACGGTTGCACACAGATTTCACTTTCCAGGAGAAGTTGCTTGTGAACGGGGTGGATATGAAAATAAAGCTCACCCGCACGAGTCCTGAGATCTGCTTAAATCTGGATGCGAATCAAGAAGAGGGTGCAAAGTCCGTTGTGGTTCACATTATGGACACATACCTCCGCGTACGGCGAGTGAAATTAAGTTCACCAAAACAACTAGAAATTGAGAAAAATTTACTAAACGCTACAGTGAAATATCCTATTAACAGAGTGCAGATCAAACTATATACGGTTCCTGCAGGGTTGGCATCGAAGCAGATAGAAAACATTGCCCTGGGAAATCTTCCTAAAAGGATATTAATCGGCATGCAGGACCACGCTTCGGTGAATGGAAAATATAAAAAGAGTGCCTTTAAATTCGAGAATTTCGGACTTAAAAATATAACTCTATACGTTAATGGCACTGCTTTGGGTGGAACAATGGGTACGGACTATTCATCAGACGCTGTGTTACCTCTTTGTGCCAGAGCCTATAGTAATCTGACCCATATTGCAGGTGATTGTGATGAGCTTGGTAATGGGGTAACGCAGGAAGAATTCATTGATCAATTTAACCTTTATCCGTTTGACATTACACCTGACTTATCTGCTAGCGTAAATACCCATTTAACACCACAGCAGAGCGGTAACATCTCAGTGCGGCTGGAATTCGCCAAGCCTATAGACGCTCCTATTAGTGTACTAGTATATCTCGAATCGCAAGCCCTAATAGAAGTAGATAGATTTAGAAGCGTTATCACTGACTTTTAAAATGGATGCTAATACACTTCAGAAAGTAATGGAGCGAGTCACACGTTCCAAATTTATCGGCGTGTTTGCGAAGAATGAAACATTGAGTTTGCCAAGTACGCGAGAATGCGGTAGTCTTATTGTGAACACAGACATCATCGGTAATGAAGGGATTCACTGGATCGCTGTCTATTTTAAAAATAGACAGCGCCTGTACTATTTTGATTCACTCGGTACTCAACCCTGGAGTGACCCTATTATTGTAAAATTTCTCGCTCAGTTACATATTCCCGAAGTTGTATGGAACCCATTTCGTATGCAGGGATATTTTACTAATGTTTGCGGAATGTACTGTGTCTCATTTCTCATGCATATGTCAAATGATAAAGAATTTATAAATTTTTTAAATTTATTTGACCCGTGTCACACTCACCGAAACGATGAAATGGTATGCAGACAGATAAAAAACCGTTTTCCAATTGTACGTACTCGTTGTATATTATAATGTTTTTGTTCGTATATTTGTAACGGTATATTCGTTTATTGTACTGATTTCTTTCATTTAATAAATTTATGAAAATATATTGTGTCTTCTTATCCCAAAAAGATCGAAAAACACTTACATTATTTCGGTGTGACATTGTTGACTGATCAGTATACCCTCCCTATTCCGAGATTCTTCAAAAGATTGTATAACTCGTGTCAAATCCTCATCGGACCTTAAAGGAATAATGCTTTTAAAACATATACAGAGTATACAGACAGACAGATCCCCATTATGTGAAGATATCTTTGGTTCGAGGAGTGAACGCCATAAAAATTTCGATTTTAGCATAATGGGGAAATAACACTGATTGACATTTTTGGCGAGTATCTATTTGACGAGATACTACAACTCTCCATATATATATAAATTCTAATTATAGACACTTACATTTCTATGGTAGTCCCTTGCGTCGGGTTGTAAGGAGCGTCACTGCAAATATCTTCTACGGTTTGCGTTGAAAATAATTCGCCACAATCAATCGCATTGAAAAGACTAATTGTGGTTAATGCTGCAGTATCACGTTCTTCATACAAGTCTGGGGAGACGTACAGGTCCATGGTGGAGGATGTGTGACACTGCTGACTGATCAGTATATCATCCATATTCCGAGGTTCTTCAAAAGATTGTATAACACGTGTCAAATCCTCATCGGACCTTAAAGGAATAATGCTTTTAAAACATATACAGAGTATACAGACAGATCCCCATTATGTGAAGATATCTTTGGTTCGATTACCAATTTCGATTTTAGCATGATGGGGAAATAACATTGATTGACATTTTTGACTAGTATCTATTTGACGAAATACTACAACTCTCCATATATATATAAAATCGAATTATGGACACTTACATTTCTATGGTAGTCCCTTGCGTCGGATTGTAAGGAGCGTCACTGCAAATATCTTCTACGGTTTGCGTCGAAAATAATTCGCCACAATCAATCGCATTGAAAAGACTAATTGCGGTTAATGCTGCAGTATCACTTTCTTCATACAAATCTGGGAGACGTACAGGTCCATGGTTGAGGAATGATTATTCACTGATGCGAAAATAGCTACTGTTACTCCCAACTGAAAATATCCCCTTTTATATGCACATTCGCCAAGCTCCGCCCAAAAGACCAGATGTTCGTCGTGATTGGCTGCCGATGTAGCTGGGTGGAGCTATGACGTGTACCATTCCGCTATAACGGGTACGGACGAGTAATTGCATCTTTATATTTTCACTAATAGAATTAATGCTCTTATTCTCCTTTGAAAATTATTTGGTGATTCGTATAGAACTTTTGATATTGATTCCAAATATGGTTTCAGAAGTTTTCTATCACCCATAGTTTTCGAGAAAATAATATTTCCATTTACTCAATTTCCCGCATCATTAGTCACTAATGTAATCGAGAGGGTATAAAGAAATATATCATAATTATATTTTAAAAATAACATTCGGTTTCAACGTTAAACTGTAGGTCTAAGGTGGTCATTACACATAATAAAATAAAGTGGTTGGCAGATAAATGGGCACCCTACGTGTCCTAGTGGTTAAGACGCGGGGCTGTTGATGGTTCGGAGTTAAACTGTAGGTCTAAGGTGGTCATTCCACATAATAAAAGAAAGTGGTTGGCAGATAAATGGGTACCCTATGTGTCCTAGTGGTTAAGACGCTGGGCTGTTGATGGTTCCACGTTAAACTGTAGGTCTAAGGTGGAGTGGAAAGCTTGACCTTCGTCAGAATGAACAATTCGGGCGGAAGCTAACCAAAGGTTATCCAAAGGGTATATATATATATATATATATATATATATATATATATATATATATATGGGATGAAATTCACAATAAAACACGTGAAATGAATGAATGCTGAAAACAAGGAGTGAGGTGAGGTTTTGTTTGATTTGACTCGTAGAAAGGTAAAATATGGTCGACCGAGTTGGGCAGATTCTCGGAAATCCTTTCCTCTATCGGATTATGTTTTGGGTATTTCCAACTTTCTTCGTTTCTTTAAATTTCGTTTTTCAATTTTCTTCGCAGGGATGAAGCTCATGTGTTTCGAATTGTATCGCGAAATCATGAAAATATTTTAGAGATCTGGTTTTAAAGATTTTGTTAATGAAGAATATTAAATATACTCGTATTTATAGTAAATATTGATGTAGTCTTATGATAATATCTTTCTGAAACATGAAATCATTGTTCAAAGGCTTTATTTGCTGGATCTATTTAAACTCCTTCGTGTGCAGTTTAGGTAATTACATTTATTCAAGTAGAGTTTGCAACCTCTCCTTTCTTCCAAGCGAATACTGCAACGTTATACATATTGATGCAGCTTAGATAATTTTTTTGGTTATTTTCAACTTTCTTCGTTTCTTTAATTTCGTTTTTCAATTTTCTTCGCAGGGGATGAGGCTCATGTGTTTCGAATTGCATCGTTCTATAATTCTGTTTTCTATGGTTGGTTGGATAACTACGTTATTTGTTCCGTCTTTGAATCTTCCAATTGAATATCTATCTAAACATAGTTATTTTATATGTTTGATTCTTCCAACTGATTAACTATATAAATATATATATATATTGTGGTTTACGTATAGTTTAAAATAATATACGTTTGGTATGATTTTCATAATATAATATATATATATATATATATTTCTATAATTCTGTTTTCTATAGTTGGTTGGATAACTACGTTATTTGTTCCGTCTTTGAATCTTCCAATTGAATATCTATATAAACATACTGTTATTTTATATGTTTGATTCTTCCAACTGATTAACTATATAAATATATATATTGTGGTTTACGTATAGTTTAAAATAATATACGCTTGGTATGATTTTCATAATATATATATATATATATATTTCTATAATTCTGTTTTCTATGGTTGGTTGAATTATGGATAACTACGTTATTTGTTTCAATAAGTTCAACTTCAAGGAAGCTCAAGTTAATGTTATATTTTGCATATAATCCACTGTATACATCTATTGTAAAACACTATATACATCTATATTTCAATTAAGTGTGTAATTATTTAATTCATCTACCATATTGTGGTACACAATGCTTATTAGAATACATGGTGCGATCTGGCAACTCAGCACCCCAATCCAAGGCGTGATCTGGCAACTCAGCCAGAATAGAGGCTTATAAAAGATCGAGAAGCTGGTGAAGACTCATTCCCAGCTCGGCTCCAGCCGAGCAAGGACCTCTGGTCCTTCTTTTTTTGGCCCTTTGGTAAACCCCTTAGTGGCCTCTTAGGTTAGGAAAACGAAAATAATATGCCTTAAAGGCAACTACTCTCTCTCTCTCTCTCTCTCTCCTTCAGGCGTCTCTCTCTCTCTCCTACAGGCGTCTCTCTCCCTCCTTCAGCTCTCTCTCTCCTACAGCGTCTCTCTCCCTCCTTCAGCTCTCTCTCTCCTGCATGTGTAACTACTGCATGTGTACCTCCTGCATGTGTGCGTATGTGTGTGTACCTCCTGCATGTGTACCTCCTGCATGTGTACCTCTCCCCCCTTGGCTGATTAGACGTATATAATAATAATGTATACAATAATACTGCTAAAAAGAGGTATCTGACAACCATTTACAGCCAACTGGCTGATTAGGAGTCTATAATAATGTATACAATGGTATCGCGGTATCTGGCAACTCAAGCCATTTACGCCAACTGGCTGATTAGGAGCCTATAAAACAACGCCAACCGGCTGAAGTCTTAATGTGCACTTGGCTCCTGCCAGGTGAACACCTCTCCTCCTTTCTCTCCTCCTCCTTTCTCTTGGGGGATAACGCCGCCTCCAAGTTTCCCCCCACCCCCCTTTGCAACAACCCCCCTTTGCAACAACCCCACCCCCTTTGCACCCCACCCCCCCAACCCCCTTTGCAACAACCCCACCCCCTTTGCAACATTACATAATAACCTGCAACATTCTTGCACTCTCCCCTTTTGCGGCTATACTACTCATGCCCACTAGGTATGAAATGACAAAATTCAGCCAACCAATTTTATCCCATTTCACTATAGAGGGGGAGTTATGCATACGCACCACAATCAATAATGATCTTTATAGAAGGATATCATTTGGCCTATTTTCAGTACTTCCTCTCGGAACTTAAGTTCTCAACAAAACACTTTTTACATAATATGAATCCGTTTTTGAAAATTAACGAGACTTACAAAGAAATTTTAAAATATTTTTAAAATTTAAAAATAATTTACAAAATTGTAGTTTTAATTAAAATTTAGTTTTAAATTTAGATACTTTGAAAACTAAATTTTAAGTAGAAATTTTAATATACTCCTAATAATGATTGTACATTACAATAAGAATTCACTTCTACGTCCTGTCCTTCAAAGACAACATTAATAAATAGGATAAACCTCAAATAAGTAATTGCTTTTGACACATAACGAAACGCAAGTTTAAAGTTAACAAAACATCGGGGTGTGTATATATATATATATATATATATATCAGTGATGTAGGTCTCGAGACCGATCTCGAGACCCAATTTGCAGATCTCGATCTCGGTCTCGACAGACGCGGTCTCGGTTTTTCTCCTCGAGACCTTTCGAGACCTCTCGAGACCGTAATAAAAATACATGTTATTGGCATACTCATGATGGTGGCTTGGTTGAACAGACACAATTCAGAATGTTTATGAAAGTTTGTAAAAGTAAGGGACTCAAGGTATTCACTAATCAGTCACCCTGTTTTGAGTTGCCACGTTTGTCTTGCGTCTTGCCCCCCCCCCCCCCGCCTCGTCAGTTTATTAATATACTTAACATAGTCTAATTTCTATAGTAGTGTAAAACAAATTGAAAGGACATGAGCTTGGTCTCGATCTCGGTCTCGAATTTTAAGGGTCTCGATCTCGGAAGGTAGATCTCGATCTCGAACCTTTGATCTCGGTCTCGATCATCTTGGTCTCACAGGATCAGGTCTTGGTCTCGGTCTCAGTCTCGGACTTAGTGGTCTCGACTACATCACTGATATATATATATTTCGGTGCTACTATAGCGTGATTCCTACCTCGATTCGGCGGTCTACCTTTTAATTATAGCTTCTTACCTTGTTTACTAATTGCTTGTTTACATTCCAATGTCCATCGCCCTTGACGATTGGTTAGGTTTAGTCTTGATATTTTCGTTAGTTTTAACGAAAATATCGTGACTAAACCTAACCAATCGTAGGTAGACCACATACTATAGTAGCACCGAAACTATTTTTTAAATAAATAAAATTGAATAATAAATAGCATTTTATATTTATTATATTTTCATTTATACCTTGGATAGGAATCACACTCTACAGTACTGTAGTTTCGAACCAAAACGGATAGGAATCACCCTATAGTATCGAAGTCATCGGTAGGAATCACGCTATAGTAGCACCTATATATTCTCCTGTACACTTATGTTGACGGTTATATTTTTTGATTATATACATAGTCCTCGTTCATATTTCTTATAGGCATTACTCACTGATCTATGGGTAGTGAAGTAGTGGCTACGCGAGAGACATAAGTAAAATGAATATCTATTGCATTTAACCTTCAAATAATATGCAGGAATCATTCTACACACACACACACACACACACACACATTTAAATTTTCAGGACGTCGAATAATATAAACATTTACACAGATAAGACAGATCGCGAAGTAAACAGATAAACAGTAGGTTCGCCTGCCGCGATATCGCTATATAATCATGACCATTTGCGTAAAGTACCCTCGAGATACCTTCTTCCTGTAAGCGAGGTGGCGGCTTTGAGGTCTGAGGCTCGATTCCCGATGGTATTGGTAATAATACCAATATTACTAACTCATGGATTATTATTATTATTATTAGTTTTATCATCATTTTTTAATTATGTTTTTATTTATTTTTAATTACTTTTAGTTATTTATTCTCCGCCGCCGAATTTTTTCCCCTCTCTGTTTTTATTTTCTTATATTTTACTCCTTTAAAGTAATTTTTAGAGTCTCTCTCTCTCTCTCTCTCTCTCTCTCTCTCTCTCTCTCTCTCTCTCTCTCTCTCTCTCTGATTCATCCTCTTAATTGAGCACATGCTCTTAAAATTCCCAATTCCTTCTCTTCCATTTTCACCCATTATTTCTTGTTATTATTCCTTCATTTACGCTAAACATTCGCCCTTGGCCCCTCCTTCCTGCATACAAAAAAAAAATGAACATCACATGTTACATTATTTCTAATGGATTTGTTGAATGGCGGTTTAAACATGTTTCAAAGTGTCTGTAATGTAGAACTTAAAAATAAGAACAGTCACTCCATCCTATTTACATTCACACACTGTGTGACAGTTAAAATTGTTGTATTTGTTAAATTTACTGAATTTAAAATATAGAAATAAGATGTAAGGTTAAAATTGCAAATTATTTAAAAATAATATATTTTTCTATTTATTTTAATCCTTATTACTATCATCAGATATTTATTATTAGTAAGCGTGTAAAATGTCGTTTTTACACGTCGCTTTGGTTCTTTGGCAGAGTTGACCTTTGCTCTCTTTAATCCTAAGTTACATGATGCGTCGCTCGTAGGTAAGTGTGTACATCCATAGATGATTTCCCGCTAATGTCATCTTTTTTATATGGGGATGATAGGACCGAGCAGTATTCCAATTTGGGTATTATCAGGGTTTTCAGTAGAGGAATCATTACATTCCTAGCCCTTCGTTTAAAGGTTCTCAATATCTGTCCCGTTATTCTCTTTGCTCTGTTTACTGCTATCTTATTTTGTGTCTGAAATTTCGCATCATCTGTCATTACGTCCCTTAAATCTTTTGCTCTGGCTTGGCTTTCTCTGAATTTCCAGTCCATTTGGGGTATAATATTCCATGGAATTTAGGTCTTCTCTTTTTCCGTACTGTAGTATAGCCCCCTTGCTTTTTCTTATATATATTAACGATTTAGATGTCGGCCTAGTCAGTACAGTTTCAAAGTTTGCGGATGACACGAAGCTGGGTGGCAGGGCGATTAATGACGAAGATAGAGGTAAAAATCTAGGAAGATCTGAATAAAATCGTTGATTGGTCAGTCACATGGCAAATGAGCTTTAACGTCGATAAGTGCAAAATTTTACATATACGTTCGCATAACGGTAATTGTGCGTATAGTATGTCAGGGAAGGAGTTAGCATGCGTAGAGCAGGAAAAAGATTTAGGAGTTATAGTCACGGGTGATTTAAAAGTAGCGAAACAAAGTACAGCAGCGGTCAATAAAGCGAACAAAGTGTTACGTTTTATAGCTCGGAATTTTGAGTATAAATCGCGTGATATTATAGTTCCTATTTATAAATCATTAGTTAGATCCTATTTGGAGTACGCGATCCAATTTTGGAATCCGCATATGCGAAAAGATATAGCCAAACTCGAAAGAGTTCAAAGACGAGCAGCTACGATGATTCCGTCGCTTAGGTCAAAGTCGTACGAGGATAGTCTTAAGGAGTTAAGATTTACTACACTCGAGACTAGGAGGCTAAGGGGCGATCTATTCCAGCTACCTAGGGTACCCATTTGTTTGTCAACCCGTTTAAAGGATCATGCGTTTGGCCCCACCTCTAGTCCGGTTTGGCTTAGAAGTGTGGTTAGGTTAGGTTAGGTTACTCAGCTTTTAGATATGAGGATTTTCAAAAGTCGGTACCTCGTTTATGCGCAGATGCGCACGTGTGTGTGTGTGTGTGTGTGTGTGTGTGTGTGTGTAGCATAAAAACAAGAAGTTCTAATAGAAAATGGGATATTCGTTATAAACCCTTTAATTAATTAAGGAAGACTTATGTAGTTGAATAATTGGAGGTCTGTTTTTAATTCATGAGGAAGATTAACCTTAGACAAAGTTGAAATACAAGTTAGGAGAAGATTGAGAAATAAATTAATTACAAAAAGTTAGCTAATATTACTTTCAAATAAAAAATTCTTATATAACAAAAACCTTAACAAAATCCTGTATTTATTATTATTATTGTTATTATTATTATTATTATTAGAGGTTTCTAATAAAACCTTAACAAGATCCTGTATTTATTATTATATATATATATATATACAAGCTCAGATGGGGTGAGAAGTTTGGATGGATTGAGGGAGGGGGAGATGACCGTGTGTTACTATAAAGGTCATGCGAATTTTACCGACCATTTTGTTCAGTCATTTGGGAGAGAGAGAGAGAGAGAGAGAGAGAGAGAGAGAATTGGAACGTATATTAAATTTTATAGAGGCATTTTCGGAATATATTTGGAACATTTTTGGTCAGAAATTACAAAGCCCTCGCCCGGGGTCGATCTCACGACCTCCAGATCACCAGCTCAGCGTCTCAACCACTAGGCAACCCAGAGTATCCATTTATTGTATCCTTTTATTTACCAACCAATTTTTATTGTGTGGAAGGATGAACAACTGGGTTTGTTGCATACCGACTTCCTTCACACGAAATCGAACCCAAGGCTGGTGGATTCGTAGTTGCAATGATAACCACTACACCACTCAGACGCATATACAGGGTGTCCATAAATTATTCACACCATTATAAATTCGTTATTATAGGAGCTATCTTAAAACGGTTTGCGGCAATTAATAACACAACTCAAGAATTTTTTTTCTTTATTTCGCAGAACATCCACTAGGGGCACAATGGCGACAGTGAAGGAGAAAGCAATGTGTGTGCTGTGGATGTGGGAAACCAAATCTCCAATTACTGTACAGAGACGTTATCGGAAGAAATATCAGAAAACTCCAACAAAGCAATCACTCAAGCGATGGCTGAAACAATTTCAAGAAACTGGCAGTGTGCTACATCAGAAAGGAGCTGCAAAGCCTAGTGTGTCTGAAGATAAGATAGCAGGAATTCAGGAGGCGTTTATCCGAAGTCCTACAAAATCCATCCGTCGAGCAAGCCGAGAACTGCAAATATCGCGTTCAACAGTGCATAAAGTGGTTCACAAGAGGTTGAAACTTTATGCCTACAAATTGCAAACCTTGCAGAAACTTCTACCAAATGACAAACCCAAACGGGTACAGTTTGCTGTTGACATTCTTGACCGTATTGATGAAGATGAGCATTTTTTGAACAATGTCGTTTTCAGTGATGAAGCGACATTCCATCTGTTTGGTAAAGTCAACAGACACAATTGCCGTATATGGGGATCAGAAAATCCGCATGAATTTATTGAACACGAACGCAACAGTCCAAAGATAAACGTTTGGTGTGCTCTCTCCCATAACCGTGTGATTGGACCACTTTTCTTCCATGAGAACACTGTGAAGGCTACAAATTACCTAGATATGCTTCAATGGTATGCTGCACCTCAGCTTGAGGATATGCAGCCCGTGTGTTCTTTCAGCAAGATGGGCACCGCCACACTGGGGATTAAAAGTGCGGAGGTTCCTCAATGAAAGTTCCCTTCTCGTTGGATCGGGCGAGATGGCCCTATTCCATGACCTCCTCGTTCCCCGGATATCACGCCTCTGGATTTCTTTTTATGGGGCTACACAAAGGACAGAGTGTATGCAAAGAAGGTTAATAACATCACAGAATTAAGACACCGGATTGAAGAGACATTAGCTTCCATCACGCAAAACATGCTTCTTAATGTTTGGAACGAAATCATCTATCGCCTTGATGTTCTGCGTGCTACCAATGGGGCTCACGTGGAGGTTTACTGAATTAAAACAAAAATTTCTTGAGTTGTTTTATTAATTGCCGCAAACCGTTTTAAGATAGCTCCTACAATAACGAATTTATTAAGACTTATAATGGGGTGAATAATTTATGGACACCTTATATATATACAGTACTGGCCAAATTATTAGGAATTTTTTAAAAATTTCATTTTTTGGTATAAAATGTTAAATTAAACCAATTTTAAACGTTGAAAGTTATTATTTCTACACAAGAATACATGGTCATTATTTAGCAATAGTTTTAGCTTAGTTTGACCCCCCTTAGCTGCCTTAAGGGCTGCGACACGCTTTCGGCATGCCATGAATCAATTTTTTGCATAATTCCTTAATACGTGTAGAGTGAAACCAGACTTGAATAAGTCGCTCTATGAGTTGGTGTTTTGTTGTTATCGGCGTTTCATGGTTACGTCCCTTTAAAATACACCATAAACTTTCGATTGGGTTCATGTCTGGAGAATTTCCAGCCCATGGGAGCAACCGAACACTATTTTCATGACACCATTTTTTAACCGACTTTGCCGTGTGGCATGGAGTGTCTTGTTGAAAAATCCAACATCTATTACCATACCATTCCCTTATTTGAGGCAGTAGAGTCTTCTTAGTACTTCTATATACTTGACTTGGTTCATATTCCCCTCAACAATGCTCAAACGACTAGTTCCATGCACAGAAATTGCTCCCCAAACCATGATCTTTTGTGGAAATTTCACCGTTTTCATCAGACACATCAGGCAAAAAATTCTTCTCCAGGCCTCCTTCTTACACTTTGAACACGATCGTCAAGCACGGCAATCGTTGACTCATCGGAGAACACCACCTGCAATCAAAGAAAGCCCTGTGAAAGAGTCAGTGCATAGCGTATGAAGTACAGCTAAAACGAAGTACAGTATGACTTGCTGCTTTACAGATATTTTTACTGCAGTTTATCACGTACTGTAAATACCACTTCTATGCATACTGTATTTACTGTATTAACATTCTATTTTAATGTTAAATATTATTCTTACCTGTTTCCCAATCCTCACTAGTCCAGTTAATGTGTTCCTTTGCCCATGCAAAACGTGCCTTCTTCATAGCCTCAGTGAGCCTGGGCTTCTTCCTTGGGCGGTAGGCTTTGAAGCCGGCAGTTAGAAGCCTCCTGTTGACTGTTTACGACTAATATTGATGCCATCAGCCGCTAGACTACTGGAAATGTTTTTGCAAGTAGCTCTTCTATTTCTAAGAGACAAAATTGCAATCTGTCTATCAGTTCTTGGAGTCGTTACCCTTTTTCTGCCGCATCTTCCAACCCTTTTGGGGCCTACATTTCTCCAAATACCATTTTTTTCTTAATACGAACAAGTACTGACTGTGTGAAACATGGAGTTTGGCAGCGATTTCCTTTTGTTTAAATGTAGAAGAAGTTAATAAAACCTGTATTTGCCCAATTTCCGTGGACTCAAGTCATTCTTTCGCCCCACTTTTTCAAATTCACTTAAAAACTGTAACAAAATAATTGCCGAAATTGGGTAAATACACTATTTAAATTAAACGGTAGTTACAATGACACGTAAAAGAAAGAGAAACACACCCGCATCGCACGACAACCAAACGACAACTGACGAACAAACACGCTTCGTTCGAATAAAGAATTATGCAAAAAATTGATTCATGGCATGCCGAAGCCATTATGGCAGCTAAGGTGGGTCAAACTAAGTACTAAACTATTGCTAAATAATGACCATGTATTCTTGTGTAGAAATAAATAACTTTTCAACGTTTAAAATTGGTTTAATTTAACATTTTATACCAAAAAATGAAATTTTAAAAAAATTCCTAATAATTTGGCCAGTACTGTATATAGTGCTTTTTTGAGGTATTTAAGGGGATATTAGTTTAATTAAATACGTGATTGTCATTATTTTGTGGAAAATTCTGAGTATTTAAGATTTTGTGGAAGTTTTTTAGCTTTTTTTTAGTATTTTAAGAACCCCTTATACAAATTTAGTTACGTGGGAAGGATTTTACAATTTTTATTGGTCTTTTTATGTTACGAGTCAAAGAGGAAAAAATGAAATATTTTCTGTAGGTGTCCAGGTAGAAAGAAGGGTTCCTTTCAGTACGCACCATTTGTTTGTATTTAAAGATAGTTTTGCGCTGAAATGACCCACGGGTTTGATGGAGAGAAACTGATGTTTACAATTTTTGTCTTTCGACAGATTAGAAAGTTTTCGACATGTATATATATATATAATATATAATATAGATATATATATATATTATATATATAGATCTATATATATTATATATATATATATTTTTTTTTTCCCCGGGGCATTTCAGTTCGCACCTGTGCAAACAATGGACGTAGATAGAAAATAAAATTTGATCATTAGGCCGTGGCTATCGTTACCAACCCATAGTTATCACCATGGTTACCACCCGCTCCGGGTCTGGAAACCATTTTTTTTCTGATCATTAGGGCGTGGCTATTGTTACCAACCCACGGCTATCACTATGGTTACCAACCCATAGCTATCACCATAGTTACCCCCCGCTTCGGGTCTAAACACCAATTTTTTTCTGATCATTAGGCCGTGGCTATCACCATGGTTACCAACAGGTCTCGAACCCCAATTGATCATTAGGTCATGGCTATCACCATGGTTACCATTTTTTCTGGCTAGGATGTTCTTTTTTCCCGTACGATTTGATTGGCAGGAATCGGACGGACTGATGCCTAGGGCTCCCAGCAAATGTTGCAATATGTTGCAAGATGGTGCACAATACTGCAATGCAACATTGTCAGATGTTGCAAGATGTTGCGATGCAATGTTGCAAGATGTTCCAAGATGTTGCAACTTAATATAACTATGTATTTTTTCCTGTACTAATATTTTGATAATACTATGTTTTGTATATTTTCAATATATTTAATATAACTGTGTATTTGTGGATTGCTGTTGGTGAGTAAGGCGGTGGTGGAGGTGGGTTGTTGGTTTCACCATCATTCGTTTGGACGCTTGGTTGTAGCTCTCATATCGGACACGTGGTGTTAATGGGGTGAGCTCCTAAAAAGTCATAGCCCTCATCTCCTGTTCATGAGGTGAGCTCCTTTTAAAAGTCGTAGCCCTCATTTCACCATGTGTTATTGGAGCTCCTAAAAGTCTATACGATTGTTGGTGATTGTTGTGTGGTGGTTGTGCTCGTATATATTTTGTTATTGAGGCTTTCTTTGCATGCATCAGTTTGTGTGGTGGTGGTTGTGCTAGTATGACGATTGTTGGTTATGTTTGTGTGTGTGTGTGTGTGTGTGCGAATTGTTCATTTATTTAATATATATATATTTTTTCTTTATTTCAGCACGAATTGTGAAATATATTTTCCTGTACTAATATTTTGTTAATACTGTGATTTGTATGATTATATATTTTCCGTTCTATTATTTGATCATATATATGCCCCATTGTATATCCATTAATTCAGTTAAATAATCAGAACGATGTATTGGTGTTTTATTTATTCCTTGTACACAATTATATCATTTGTTTGGTTTCGGTTTTCAGAATAATTAATTAATTGCTATTTGTCAAATCGGTCTTCTAAGCCAATTGACGGAGGAATATATGCTTTAAATAAATAAATAGCGCAATCTGACAACTCAGCTTTCTAAGCCAGATGACAGATGAATATAAGGAATAATTTTAAAAATAACGAATCTGGCAACTCAGCCAACTGGTTGATTAATATATGGAATAATTAAATAAATATTGCTATCTGGCAACTCGGCCTTCTAAACCAAATGGCTGATCAATATATGGAATAATTAAATATTTAATGCTATCTGGCAACTCATCCTTCTAAGCCAACATTAATATATGGAATAATTAAATACATGGCGCAAACTGGCAACTCAGCCAACTGGCTGTTTAGGGGCCTATAAGAGAGCGGCGGGTGGCTGAAGACCTCATATGCGTCTGACAGTTGTCAGGCGAAGAACCCCCTCCTCTGGGTCCTCTCCTCTTCCTCTCTCTCTCTCTCTCTCTGCCCCTTTGGGGTGTGAGGCGGTCCCACCTTCTCCTCCAAAGAGGTCTTGCAACAAAGGGGGGTGGGGTTGGCACTCTTGCAACATTATGCAATTTCTCTGCACTCTGGCATTTTGCGCCCATACTACTCACCTTCATCAACAATCATCGGTAACGTGCAGAAGAGATAAAGAGTTATGCACACTTCAGTGGATACTAGATGCAGCTTCTTTCTGTAAATTTCGTGTCGCAGAATGAGTGGCGGCAGTTCAATATGATTTCGGAATGTAGAGTTAAAGCTTTTTTGTAGGTGCAATATTCCCCATGCAGCTGATTCTGACTCAAGTGATATTCCACAAAATTTTATAATTTTGTTCCGTTCATCAATGTTTGAAAGCACTTTGAACCAGAATGTAGCCAACATAAGGCACAAAATGAGCTGAAGTATACTGTACTTCGGGTGTCAAATTTGATGTTTCGATAGCACATTCCTTATTTTCAGAATGCCTGGGAGATGCATTGCAATAGGATGAATAGCGTTAAAACGTGCACTCCATCGAGTGTTGGGCTGAAAGTGCAGAGAGTAATGTATCCCATCTGTTAAAAATTTCCACCGCGTTCGGCTGCGACTGAAAAACACTTCAAACGTTCAACAGAACCAAAGAATGTAACAGTTTCAGGACATGCGGCTGCTGCATGAACTCCAACAAAATTAAGTGCATGAGCACCACATGCAGAATACACGACAAGCGTATTCTTTTTCAGAATGAGCGCCTGCTGACCTTTTTACCTTTCCCGACATATTGGATCCATTGTCGAACCCTTGACCTCGGCAGTCATCAGTGGAATTTTGTGGTTCTACCCTAGAGATCAACATGTCAGCTCTCTCCTGTCCAGTTTTCTTATGAAAGTCTACAAACCCAAGAAACTTTCTTGAATTTTAAATGAACACGTTTCTTCGTTCTGAACATCAACACGTTTTACTCATGGTGAGAGACGTCTGGATTTGGAATCAGCTGTGATAGAATAGTAGTTGGCATTTTCTCTTTCCTCAAAAATGGCTTTAGTACACTTTTACCACATAATTCAACGAATTCATTCTAACTCTACTGGGAATACTCTTTAATTGTTTTGACTTCAATTCGCATTTGTTACACTTTAGCACTTTAGCCAAATGTTTGAGTCACGCTGTCATACCGACCAAGCAATCAAGAGTTCCCACGGAGTTACCATTGTGGGGATTGAGTGTGGATCACCAGTTATATTATTGTTGCCTTGAAACGGTAAACCGTTTGATGCAAGATGTAAAGTAACATTCACTAGTCTCTGTCAAATTGCTTTCCATTTTTCAGCTTCACTTAAAATCTGTTTTTGAATTCCATTATCAATTCCATGTCCCAAAAGTGATTGTTCTGATTCCTTCCATTTGCAGTAGCAAGTTTCATGATCTATGCTTTTTTATGCTCAGGAAGTTTGTTTTATGGCTTGTTCCATTTTTTCATAAATGGTGAATAGCCTTCATATTTTGCCAGTACACTACGTTGTCTGTGATTTTCACATGCAGTAAAAAACAACCAACAAGGAAACAAGTGCATTGCATTATTGGCCTCACGCCAATCGCAAGGATGTTCTTCTCTGTTGTTGACGACTTCGAATACAGAAGAAATTCATAAAAACTATGATCCTCCACATGTTTTGGAATAGACTTCACAGTGTTTTACATTTCTTCATGGTTTGATACACCGAATAAAACAGTTTCTTGATGCACTGAATCTGTAATGCGTTTAGCACAGTCCAGGATCTTTAAAATCCTGTGCCTGTGTATCATACGTCTGTGATTTCTTTTTACCCTCGTCTTTGTACAGACAATCTGTTTCTGGTGATGATAACAGTTCGTTATTCTTCCAAATCGTAAGGCTAGAACTGAAAGTACATTCAACATGCTGCTTTTCTGCAACTAGTTTTATGGAATCAACTTAACCCTTATATACAGAGGCCGCTGAGCTTGAGGATACAACCTCTTTAACTCTTTAACAGCCTTATCTGCTCTAAAAATCTGGGTGATTGACTTACGTCCTCTAGCTTCATTATTTTCTCTTTCCTTTTGTTCTTAACGTTTTTGGCTACCTGATTTGTATTTGTACACAGACATTCACAATCGGCTCAAATGACATTGCAGGTGCTGACAATCTGCAAATAAAGATGTATCTTAGAATCATGTTGAATTTTGGCAAATTATTGTAAATTTAAACAAATTCAAAAGATTACTGAAAACTAAAGGTTTAAAACATTTTCCTAATTGGGCCCTACCGGGCCCCTTTGCTGTCTGGGCCCAATAAACTTTACCGTTTTCACCCACATGCTTCGACTATGCCTGTAGAACTTAGGCAGAACTTAGTAAATTAGTTGCTTGACCCGAAATTTTCCACATTAGGCAGAAGTTTGGGAATCGAAAAGCTACAACGTATTTGCATGCTGTTCTGTGATGTCGAATGCAGTATCCTATGTAAGGATTATTATTATTATTGTTAAGGATTATTATTATTATTTTTGTTAAGGATTATTATTATTATTATTACAACTCCATTGTAATCTTTGATGCTGTTCAGACCTTCTTTGTGGAGAAATTGCAATGCTGTCTCTCATTCAGCATCATCACATGATACAAGAACAAGAAAGTGACAGAGATTTTAAGTGTTAACTGACTTAGTTTCATTCCGTTTCTTTTCTTGGGGATATAGGAATTAAAACACTTATCATCTGCAATTCTGCATACAGCACTTTACTGTTATTATGCAATTACATTTTTATATCGAATCGGTTGATTTATTGGTAAATTAATCGGCTCAAAGTCACCTCTAGAAACCTACACTGTAGAGTGTAGACGAAAAAATTACATGCATATTTCATTTCTCACATAACGTGACAAAATTTATTTATGCAAATGCAACGTGAATTGCAACGAAAGGTAATGGGATAAAACTTTAATGGCACGATGTACTGTATCATATATGATGCCAATTTCACTATATAAATGACTCTGTGTGTCACATATATGTTCCTATAGTTCTTAGAGATCTTAACCTATATAACAACTTTTAACTCTTACTCGAAAAAAGTATATTTGTTAATCACAAAATGTAAAGGGTATTGAATTAACAATTCCTATCGCAGAATCTCCAGTTACGTTTCAAGAACCAAAATGTAAGATAACTTTGTAATTCAGTCAAACATTTTCTAAATTTTCTTTCTGAACAGAACTTAAGGAATTTTTATCAAGTAATTCCGAAAACCTACGTAACATAAATAAGAGCGTGGAAATGATTATATTATCAAACCCACAACCCAATATCTTTTTTGCAAAGTAAATCTGTTTAATCAAAACAAAATCTGGGAAGTCGTTAATAAGATTTACAATATAAGTAGAATTAATTATATATATATATATATATATATATGGTTACCATTGAGCACTAATTTTTGTACCCTATGTAGGGATGCTTGGGGGCTGAAGTATCAAATTCAAGTTTTTTCCACTAATTGAAGCGAAAGGTCTGTTTAAAGAGTAATACAATCAGTATAGCAGGGCTCAACATTAAATAAATCACTGCTGAGCACACTGTAATTTGATTGGGTGAAGGGTTCGAAGTTTCTCCCGAGGTGAAGTCCTTTTCCGAGATGATCCCCCAATGTAAGTGATCAATCATTACCCCGTTCGTGGTTGGGTGTCTCGACATTAATATACATCTGATAGCGCGGACACGAAAATATTTTTTTCCGACTCTTTCTTTTCCTTCCTGCAGCCAAGTGACTTTCACTGTTCTTACCTTTTTAATGATCTTACTTACGATATAATAATGAGCGTGTCTCTGTCATGAATTTTACACGACAATTATTATACAACACGACAAAGTTTTACTATTTACTCTTATTTTTCATATACTAAGTTAGCCTTCTTACGTTATACTAATGGTTCTTAACCCCTACGTTTCGACCCAAAATTAGGTCGTCAAGGCATTTTGATTGGGTCATTGTCATTTATCATTAATTTATGTTATTCCTAATCATTTTACCATTAATTATTTATTTTATTATCTATTGCAAGTGAACTGTTTGAAGGCATCGGTCGCCGAGCTAGCCCCACGACCAGAATTTGGGTCGCAGTCTAAAAAGGTTAAGAACCACTGCTTTATAATACAATAGCGCTAAAAGGTATTCGTACAGAGAAATATTTCAGTTATATGCGTCCTCACCTTTTGTACCCTGCATAGGATAGTTATGAAAAGTTCACCGTTCGTTTGGGAAAATTAAACACATAAAAAAATGAGTTTAATTCCAATATACTCGTATAATGTAAAACATCAAAGAATTTTAGGAAAATAAAAAAAAAGTTAAAATGTAAGTTTTTGTGCATTTACTTACAAAATTATTTAATACTTTGTGTATCCACCTTTTGCTTGAATAACTTCAATCATTCGTTTTAGGTATTTTCCTACAAGGGTTCGACATATCTCAGTACAAATTTTAGACCATTCTTCTAAAGAAAATTGTTGCAATTCATTCAGATTTGAACGGTTTATCTTGCGAACACCTTTTTTCAAATCAAACTATAAGTTCTCGATTAAATTGAGATTTGGGCTTTAGTAGTATGACTGCTGAATGGTAGAGTGCAATGCAATTTTGATCACTGTTGCAAAGGGGAGAGTGGAATGTTGCAGGAGGGTATGCAACAAAGGGGAGGGGTCTTGCAACAAGTCAGTGCTGCAAAGGGGAGGAGGGGGTTATGCAACAAGTCAATGCTGAAAAGGGGGGAGGGGGTTATGCAACAAGTCAATGCTGAAAAGGGGGGAGGGGTTATGCAAGAAAGGGGAGTAGTTATCCCCCATGCTCCATTGAAGGGGGGAGGGAGCTTTTGTGGGAGAAGGGAGGATAACCTTAACCTAAGAGAGAGAGAGAAAGGAGGAGGAGGAGGAGGAGGAGGGGTGTCTCGTTCACGGGAAGCAGACGAATAATGAGATTTCATCCGACCGACCGCTGTCTTTTAAGGTGTAAATGAGCCAGTTGACTTAATCCGTCAGTTGGTTTAGAAGGCTTAATGTGGCTTAGAAGGCGTAAATGGCTTGTTCAGGTGGACATTATTAGGGTTGAGCTGCCAGATTGCGCTATTTATTTAATTAAAGCATATATTCTTGACAGTTGGTTTAGAAATCCACCAGTCGGTTTAGAAGGCGTAACCAGCCATTTGGTATATATATAATTAAATAATATCTTTTTTATATATACAGGGTGTCCCGTAAGTCTGGACCCATAGGGATTTATAATATATTTTTTTATTGTTATTATTATTATTATTTTATTATTATTATTTTTTTATTATTTTTTATTATGATTTTTATTTGTGGGGCCACTTGAAAGCCAAAGTGTACGAGGTCAAACTTCAGAACATTTTCCACCTTAAAGCACGCATTGTGGAGGCGTGTCAAGAAATTTCTGCGACTGTGATTCAGAAAGTGCTGTCGCAGTGGAGATTGCGTCTTCAACTATGTGTGCGACACAACGGCGGACACTTTGAACAGATTATGTAATAAATTTTGGACTATTTTTGTAATTTTATTATTTTTCCCTATGGGTCCAGACTTACGGGACACCCTGTACAACCAAAAGAATTAAATAAAACACCATTACATCATTCTGTTTATTTAGATGAATTATTGGAATCAATTTCACGAAATGTATAGAAAATAAATATACAATCGTTCATTCTATACAAACGAGGAATATATGCAAGTAAAAATAATAATAGTATAAGAATCACGAACGAGGAATATATGCAATTAAAAATAATAATAGTAAAGAAATACGAACGAAGAATATATAAAATCAAAAAATAATAATATAAGAAGTACAAAACGAAGGAATATATATAATAAAAAAATAATAATATAAGAAAAACGAATGTATTTAAATTGCAGGAAAGTACGTCTTAAAAATAATTACACAAATAATTAAGTATATTCAAAATAAATATACTGAAAACCATCAAAATATATAAAACTTATGTTCTACTGCGCTTAACTAAAATACTAAACTCGCAGGTAATCGAGCCTACAGTCACATCATTGTTGCTTTGCACTACACAATAAATACGACTTAACATTAATTCACCGCTCAAGTTATAGGGGTGCCTATACTCGATGTAAAGGGCCTTCATATCGTTCAAAACTATTTTTGTGCCCACTTTACATTCGGTTGGCAAGTTATCTTTAAACACGTCCAGAATACAATCAAAAGCACGCACAAAGAGGGTGTCGTTAGCCACAACATTATTATTAAATTCAAGTTTATAAACACTCCTATCCAATCGAGGGTTTATTCTTACCGACCCGAGCTTTTCAATCGTGAACTCTTCACATTGCATAGCGGCATTTGAAATAATCTTCTAAGTCGTAACGGCAGCTGCTCATTATATAGAGGTACAATTCTTCAGAGTGAACAGTGTAGGCGAGCTCTGCCCTGTACCGCTTAATCCTTTGTACCAAAGTTCATGATATTTCGAAGAGTCTAAACCTTTTAAATAAGAATCCAACTCTAGACCATTCTCGCCTTGTTTATTCCTACATTCGATAAACCCGTCGAGCAGAGCGGTGTATGCGTATTCAAGAACTGTGTCAAAATAAAGCAAATCCGTAATACGGGCGCCTAATATAGGTTTCAGATTGCTGAAACCGACGATTTCAAACTTTCTGTCGAGGATGAATCAGCTTCGCGTAGGAGGAAGAACGTTATTATCAGATGCATTCTTCCACATCAGTTGTATATCAATGCATGGCTGAGTGTTATTAATACACCACGTACAAGCAATGGCATATGATGGGTTATCATTAATCTGTTCTCTTCTTTGCCCTACACCTACAGGTATTTTATAATGATTCTCACACCACCTCTCAACTATCACAAAGTTTCTAGTCATCTCCTCAACAATTAAATAGACAAGATTCCGTTTACCAGAGTTTGTTTTTTACAAGTTGTTCCAAGTACATAGCTAATGACACCGGTTTTACGCCTGAAAACGGGCAATGACTTCGTCATGGACACATCGTACACGGCATTGAGAATGCAGCTCAAAGGAAGTTCCATCGTATTCGAGGAGTGCACGTCCACTCGGTTCAAGCTCTGAGATGACTATGAGCCACAGGCGAGCGGATCGGATCGATGGGAAGTGTGGAGGAGTGAGTCACACCATAAGCTGATGAAACGTGTACGGTGTTGTTCTAACGTGAAAAAGAATACTTGTACCCCACTATACTGGGCAATCGTTTAGAGAATTTTCCTAACACATGAAGTAATATCGGTTTTACTGTTTTATCACTCCCACTCCCCGGAATACGCACCAGACATTTTCGTTCATTTTCACGAGCTAAACACATTTTATTCACACTCCGGCGCACTATTTCAAAGAAACATATGCCCATATTTTTCATTTTTGCCTAGCAGGCGATATTCGTCTCTAAATTCTGTTAAAACTCATGCAGGCCTTTAGCCACAACCTCACTGCAAACCTCGTCACGATATATATTAATGTAGTGGTAAAAATACTTCAAATTCTCCATTATGACAAGAGTTACTTTCTCAGCCGCAGGGTACGAGTACTCGGTATGTACAACATGACATAATATCGCTTGTCATACCACTCATCAACAAGATTCACTAACCATAACCGTTGCTTATCTTATGCACGTGTTGTTTCCTCCACTTCACGGTATATGTAAGCTTTTATAAAGTTTAGGTCTACAACATATTTCAATACATCGCTTGTACAACGAAACCCTGCAATGCTTTCGCCAGAATAGCAGTAGAGTATTTGTTCGTCTCGTTCCTCAAGCATTGCACGGGTCACTGTAACCTTAAAAGTATCAAAGGAAGGTGGAATAGGGAGTGTTTCATAACCATATCTTCACACTTTGCCGAATACCACTTCATAAACGTCGAACATGCAGTATTAAAGGTAGCCATTACTATTTTTCGTCTACGTGGCAAAATACACGTCTGAGACCCAGGGCTTGCAGCATTAACTGAGCACGCAGGGTAGAGATATGCTCAGGTAGTAGCAGGAGTCACGTGACCGATCATACAGGGGGCGGAGCTTAGAACGTTCTCCTGTACACACACACACAAACAAACACACACACATACACACACACACACAAACACACACACACACACACACACAAAGGAGAAAGTGAAACGCTAATTGAAACACGATATATTTAATAAACGGATTACTCAAGGTGTGTGTATACATACATATATATATATATATACACACACAAATACATGTAATAAATAAAATAAACATATCGTTAATAATATATATATATATATATATATATATATATATATTATATATATATACACATATATATATATATATATATATATATATAACAATCAAGGATTATGGTATCCAAAGGGTACGGTATCATATGTACCAGGCACCTGGTAACGTTTCCTATAGGTGTTACGGCACACCTTCGTACCCCTAGTTCCTTCACGCCACCCAGCTTCTGCGCCCGAAAATTGTGGGTCCCTACAGTTAGTTGGGATGGCTGGTCTCCCTCATCATCATCCAAGCACACTAGATCCTTCAACGAATCAAAGTTAATGACCCACCGATTCGCATGGATGAGCATGATACCCTTAGCATTCACGATATAATTCATATCCTCCCCCACCTTCACCCGTATCCCTTAAGTTTTTGGTCCTGTTGAGACAAAAGAGTCAGCGTATGCGATGTCTCCATACTCATCTTTGATCTCATCATTGAACTCTCCGAAGAATTCACCAATAGGAGGCATGTATTGACCCTCCCTCGCTGTGAATATCACACTATCTGTATCGGCGTACAGAACCCTCCGAAAAAGAGAATGCAACAGGCACTAAAGTTTGATGCGTGCGTAGGCCGTTGTGAAGCTGGCTACAGGTATGTTTGTAACCTGTGAGGTATCTGTGGCCAATTCGGTATTGTTTTACTTTATTATGAAAGTATTACCTACATTCACGATCGCTATGACCTCTTTATCGGGAGCGATGGCATAATCCCAGACTTCACTATACCTTTGTGCCAAATGAACGTTCCTCTTGCCAGTATTTTGTGCAAATTTTCCCCCAAAGACTGTTTAGACACAACTTTGCACTAAAGCGCTTGCCTGGGTTCTTTACAATTTGGGAACGGTCATGCTGTATATCTTCACGGTCAGGTAACGTTGAATATAAGCCGATTTTTCATCTTCGGTATCAAATCCTCGCGGATACCCTGATGCTTCTACCTTATCCTTCAAAAAAGCGTTTATAAATGGCGTGAAAAGGTTGGGTAGCTTCTGGAACTTTCACACCTCATGTATCTTCAATATTCTGTAGCCATGGGGAACGGCTAGGTCCAGCTCAGGGCTTGTATATACATACCTGATCTTACGATGGTTGTTTGTGTGATTACAATCCCCATTGTTCTCCTCTTCACACTTCACGCATAGGGGAAACAAGAGCTTGTGATCTGTAACGACGGGTAAGATCGGCATCCATAAATCGCGAGGGGGGAGCACATCTACGAAAGAAAGGCCGAAATAGTACCCGTACAAATTTGTGGAGAGCACCTCGATTGGGGGAAGGTCAGGTCCCACCAGTTTTTCAGGTGCACCTACGAGTACGGATTGTTCTTCATCACGTAGGGATATAAAGAACAGAAGTCATAGTAATGGAGTTTCACGCCCTCCGTAGGCGGAAAGTATAGCTTTGAAGGGATTTATACGTCCTCTGAACAAGCTATCACCGCATTTGAGAGGATTCAGCACCATTGAACGCTTGATCATGTTTATCTTTTCACGGTACTCTCCATCTGTTGCCATCCGTGCATCATACTCATGCTCCAACAAGATCTTGTGAGTGAACTGGGAGCTAAAAGTTGATCGCGGGTGCGGGTCCATGCAAGACTGTCGGCAGAAGATCTATCGTGGATATCTCCTACGATTCCACACTCAGGACTGGGGCATCCGTGCCACCAGCAGCCGTTAAAGTAGTACACAGTCTTCTCACTTGTGGCACGGTTTTTGCTTTGGCCAACAACCCAAAAAACACGCCCATTAACCTTAATGAGTACTTCCCCCGTGTTGCGGGAAGGCTTTATGTATACACCTGTCTGCTGCTGTAGGTGTATAAGCCAGTAAATAGCCTTGTGCCCGTAACTGCGGGGATTGTTTCTGTGAATGACGGCTAAGGTGTCTTTAGGCCTGAAGTTATTTTTGAACAGGGGTAAAACATAATGAGGCGATCGTGTCTGCGACTTGCAACGGATCGCATTTGAAACGGTCTATGTAGATCCTTCTAATGGTCTGGAAACATACTCTAAGCACGCGCACATCATTCATGCAATAACGCTCACATTCATCAGCTATATTATAAGGATTAGATTCATTAAAACTGTTGAAGTAGCGGTCAAAACCTTCACGTTCATCTATACTCATACATTCATAGTTAAAGTAATGTTTTGGAGGGAGGTAGTCCTACGTAATTTAAAGTTTCGCTAGTGAGAATGTGTAAGGGAAATGGGAAATACCCTTTTCAAACTTCAGCGGCTACGCCCATGACCTTGGGTAGCTTTGCTAATTTACAAGGTGTGAATAATAAAGTGTCTTTAAACTGTACATTACCTCTTATTTGCATCTGTATAAGTTGGTTTCCTCTTTTCAAGGGATCACCTGTAAATATCTCAGATTCCTCATGCTCAAGCAACTTCTTATAAAGGAACTGTGTGTCAAATTTTGTCCCTTTATGGGCAAGAATATACAGCCATTTTTTTTAATTTGTCCGCTAACTTGACAATATAGGACACAAAGAGTTTCACAGGCTATCGTGGGCAATCGTTTTAAAAACGTTTGTCCGCTTACCACATTTGTGACACTCATCACACTCGATCTCCATACACTCATCACATAGTCCGGCTTACAAGTAAATGTGGAATAACCTCTTTGGTTTCAGCGTTCGCGTATGTTTCAATATCTTAGTATACACTTATACAAGGGCTATTTTTAGGCTTAGTGTCTTTCATATAATATACATGCTTTCCAACAACCGCCTTATATTTCTCATGGCATGTAAAACAGTGAATTTCATCACATTTATGCGTGAATTTTCCCCAATTATCCATCATGTGAAACATACCACATTCACAGATTTTTAATTTCCTGCATGTGCCAATTGACTTATGTAGCTCAAAACAGTTATTATTGAAAAATGTGCGTCTACACACATCACAATCCCTCTCCTCAGCTTCAACTACACGGCTTTCACATTTGGAGCTTTTACACTGCTCACATACCACGTGGCAATCTTTACAATGTTTCACTATATCATCCGCAAACTCGATACACCCCTTACACAAATCATGATGTCGTCCATATTTTCGACTTTTACCATAATTCTCGTAAAGGTCCTTATATTACGGATGGGGAGATGCGTTGTTCCTGACAGTCCTAAAATAAGTAGGGGTCTTGTACGATCTCTCACACAGCTTTTAAAAACATGCACAGTCCTACGATGATCATCAGTAGTATAGCCGCAAAAGGGGAGAGTGCAAGAATGTTGCAAGTTATTATGTAATGTTGCAAAGGGGGGTGTGGGTTGTTGCAAAGGGGGGTGGGGGTGTTGCAAAAAGAAAAGAAAAAAAAAAAAAAAAAAAAAAAAAAAAAAGTACTGGCCTTTGTTGCCAACCGGGGTTGCAAGGGGCTTGCAACTTGGAGGCGGAGTTCTCCCCCAAGCTATTCCCCCCAAAGGGCCAGAAAGGAGAGAAAGGAGGAGAGGTGTTCACCGGGCAGGAGCCAAGTGCATATTAAGACTTCAGCCGAGTAGGCGTTGTTTTATAGGCTCCTAATCAGCCAGTTGGCTGAGCCAAGGGGGGAGGGGTACACCTGAAGGAGAGAGAGAGAGAGAGAGAGAGAGAGTAGTTGCCTTTGATTGCAAGGCATGCAACTTGGAGGCGGAGTTCTCCCCCAAGTTATTTCGTTTACCTAACCTAAGAGGCCTCTAAGGGGTTTTCCCAAAGGGCCAGAAAGAGAAGGACCAGAGGTCCTTGCTCGGCTGGGAGCCGAGCTTGAATGACTCCGTCAGTCGTCTCTCGGTCTTTTATAAACCTCTATTCTGGCTGAGTTGCCAGATAGCGCCATGTATGCAGTTGCTGAGTTGCCAGATCACGCCATGTATTCAGGTGCTGTATTGCCAGATCGCACCATGTATGCAGTTGCTGAGTTGCCAGATCACGCCATGTATTCAGTTGCTGAGTTGCCAGATCGCACCATGTATTCCAGATAGCGCCATGTGTTCCAGATAGCAAAAAACCATATATTAATCATCCATTTAAATAGTGTACCACAATATATGATGGTAGATGAATCCAATTAAATTCTGTTTATTAAATAAATAATTTTTACACACTTAATCTTTATTATAAATATTTAAGTCACGAATAACGAAAATTTACGAAACACACGAGCCTCATCCCCTGTGAAGAAAATTGAAAAAAACGAAATTTAAAGAAATTAATCAATTAACCAAAACACAATCCGCTATAACGGGGTCGGTTTCGAAGAACACCTGATGGTTGAGAGACCTTCCCCCCAATCCCTCATAATTTTTACCTTTCTCCCAGACAGTTTGAACAAATCCTCTCTTGACTCCATTTCTTAGATATGCCACAATTATATATATATATATATATATATATTATATTATATATAGAGAGAGAGAGAGAGAGAGAGAGAGAGGAGAGAGAGAGAGAGAGAGTTTTGTTCAAATAACGGAATATGCTTGTATCTTTTGCCAGCAAATCTATCACCCATAGTTTTCGAGAAAATAATATTTCCATTTACTCAGTTTTCCCAAAATATTATTTAAAATTAAGTGTACTAATTTAAATTTACTTTTTTTTTCCAGGTTGACTATACCCACAATTATAATAAATAATAATAATCGAATTACGGACGATTGTTCGAAACCATAGTTCGAAAAACAGTTGCTCGAAGCAACAATTATTCGACGTTATAATTGTTCGAATGAACAACCAACTAAATAAAATCTTAGTTGCCAAGACGCAAATACGAAGACGTAAATAACAAGGTTAGCCTCTTCATTTAAACTATAACATTTATAGTGCTGCAGTTAAACCGCCCTTAAAATGGCTTTCACCTTACCATATATATATATATATATATATATATATATATATATATATATATATATATATAGAAACGAAATGAAAATTTATGAAACAATTCATTTAAAAGTTGAAATTAGCCAAAACACAATCCGCTATAACGGGGTCGGACGACATGAGAGATCTTCCTTCCAGACCGCTCTTGATGTATATATATATATAGCATGATGTAGTATCTCGCTTCGCCGAACTAAAACCAAAACACTCGATCGTATCCACAAATCTACACACACACACACACACACACACACACACATCTCTGTATATATTACGAAAATCAGGAAAAATACCAAACGTGTATTAATTTAAATGATCCTAAACGTATATTATAAGAAATTAATTACTATTTTCACCTTTTAAGAGAATCATTTATTATAAGAATTTAATTACTCAATAT
Organism: Bathynomus jamesi; assembly: GCA_023014485.1. Taxonomy (NCBI): domain Eukaryota; kingdom Metazoa; phylum Arthropoda; class Malacostraca; order Isopoda; family Cirolanidae; genus Bathynomus; species Bathynomus jamesi. The sequence continues at coordinate 648,005 of JAJOZX010002370.1, forward strand.
AAGAAATTAAACATTAAACGCGCGCGTAATATATATAACTCAAAACACACGAGCCTCATCCCCATGCGAAGAAAATTGAAAAAACGAAATTTAAAGAAATTAATCATTTGAAATTAACCAAAACACAATCCGCTATAACGGGGTCGGTTTCGAAGAACACCTGATGGCTGAGAGACCTTCCCCCAATCCCTGATAAGCCTCCCTTCACTCTCCTCTCTCTCTCTCTCGTCCCCCTTCACTCCAAATCTTAACTTTCACACACACACACAAACACACACACACAACACACACGCCTGTATATATATATTATGAAAATCACGAAAAATACCAAACGTATATTAATTCAAATGATGCTAAACGTATATTATAAGAAATTAATAGAGTTATATTTTTAAGTCCGAAATTCTCGAATTTAAAGGCACTTTTTATATTTTCCATTCACCGAAGCATGGTCCGGCATGCCGATTAATATCCTTTTAGGAAGATTTCCCATATGTGTGTCTATTTTGTTTTGGTAAGCCTTACAAAAACAAAAAATATTACGCGCTTTTCACCTTAAAGTGTCGATGACGGGGATGAAATAAAAGGTAGGACGCGAGCCTACATTTGTCAAATTAGCTCAGACGAAACACACACATAATCTTTCAACCCTTATATATATATTATATATATATATATATATATATATATATAAATGAACTTTCACCGAATTAAAACAAATCACTAATCAGTTAAAAGAATTCGCTCAATTATCATATTCACAAATCTACATACACACACACACACGTGCAAACTTGTATTCCACTACAAAGTTTACTGTTGAGATGATTGAGAGCGAAAGCTGATCCGTGTACCCTTTGCAATAAGCAAACGTGGTTGCGACTTGCAACGACTCGCTTTGAAATGAACGCCCTTCTAAAGGCGTCGAATCAACTGTTACCTTTAAATCTCCAAATCAATATGGTTTCCGTAATAATAGAACAAAGGAAATGGCTACTATAAACCTTATGGAAAATGTAAATATAGCTAAGGAGAACAAAGAAATAATGATGTCAATATTTATGGATTTGAGTAAGGCGTTTGATGTAATAGACCATAATATTCTACTTAATAAATTGTATTGTTATGGTTTTAGAGGGGCAATCAGTGATTGAATTAAAAGTTATTTGCCCGATAGATATAATTTTGTATCAGTAAATAAGGTTTGCCCCACTAAAGCGCTTGCAAAACATGGTGTGCCACGGGGCTCAGTGCAGGATCCATTGTTATTTTATTATATATAAATGACCTTCCACGTTCATCTGATATACTGAACTTCATATTGTTTGCAGCTGATACAACTCTCTCTTTTTCTTGCAAAGATGTTAATACAGCTAAGATATTTCATTCAGAATTCATTATTGTAACGAAGTGGTTGGCTACCAATAAAACTCTTCCTTAATACCAGTAAAACAAATTTCACGATTTTTACTAATAAAAGAGATGTATACCTTGATGAATTTAATGTTAATGAAATCGCCATAAAGGAGTGTACTGTACAGCGAAGTAGGCTATCCCTTAAATCAAGCTAGGCTACGTTTTGACAATTTCCAGTTCCAAGAAAAAGACTCTCAAAGCCATTTCTCTCTTTGTGCATATATATTATTAAAAATGTTAATTGTTCTAAGACTATTTATAAAAGAAAATGGGATTTTGGCACAACTTGCATAATTATGTATTCTACAACTTGCTTATTGTAATTTTAAATATGTTATGAACGTTTTACGCGTCACTATTAAATGTCATTTATATTTTTTTTTACTTTCGATTTGATTTTGGATTATGTGTTTCAGCTTTGTAATTTTAATTTTTATTATTGAACAGTTTTAATTTTGTACTTTAGATCTAGCTCTCCACGTTTATATATTTTTGTCATTTATACATTTTTATCAGGCATTGAAATGCGATAGAGTCCCCCGAAACAGCGGATGCTGCCAAATATAATAACTTTTCTGCGCTACGTCATCGTCTTTATCCTAAATATAAAGTTTAATACAGTTCTTAGTACCTCTGTCATTCAATTATTAATCTTATATGTTATAATGTTTCAGAACAATCATATGATCCCTTTCCAGATAAAAGCCTAGTCCAAACGTATTTGGTTTTAGAATTTATAAATCTTAAAAAGATGTAGGAAAACAAGAAACACAAAGGAGAAAATGAATTCTTAACTGACGCATTTACATGCACAAATATACGTAATAATAATAATATCGCTAACAATAGACATACAGTGCCCGCGAAAAGTATCCGATCACCCTTGAAATTTGTATTTTTTACATAAAAAACAATGTTTAAATGTATACTAACCTTATATTAGTATTTTGTCATCTGTCCTTTGGTTTGGATGACTTGTTCTAGACGTTTTGGCATGGATTTAATCAAGTTTTGACAAACTTCCACTGATATTTCCTTGCACCATACCTTTTTGATGGCCTCTTGTAATTTTTCGACTGAGCCAGTGTCGTGGCATTCAACCTTATTTTTTATTATTAGCCACAGATTTTCTATCGGATTGAGATCTGGACTATTACCAGGCCAATCCAAAATATCAAATTTATTGTCAGTAATCCATTTTGTCACTATTTTGGCCCTGTGACATGGTGCACCATCATGCATGTATGTTTTTGTCCTTTGGATTGCCATTGCCATTGGAAGTTTATCCTGTAGCATTGGTAAATACCGTGCACCATTCATAGTTGTGTTCTTCGGAAGAAAATATAAGTTTCCACGCCCATAGTAACCGAAACAACCCCAAACCATCACACTTGGAGGGTGTTTCATTGTCTTTAGGGTGTATTTAGGGTCCATCCTATTTGAGCCAATAGGCCGGCGAACCTTTTTTGGACAACTTCTGAATGTCAAAAATGTCGACTCATCGCTAAATAAAACCTTCTTCCAGTCATCAACAGTCCAATGAATGTATTTTTTACAAAATGCGACACGTTTTTTACGCATTTTTTCATTAATGAACGGTTTCTTAGCAGCATGGCGAGATGGTAATCCGAGTTCTTTTTGGAGCCGCTCCTGGATAGTTCGTTCAGAAACACCAGATAACAAATTATTCATATTAAATTTTATTTCTTTCGCAGTTATTGTTGGGTTTTTCAATACTAAACGTTTCATAAGTTTGTCTGTTCGCGAATTTGTTTTTCTCGGTCTGCCAGATCGTTTTTTAGGGACTGGCGTGGTTAGGCCACCATTGTTCTTAGCCCGTGAAACCCATAAATTAACGGTACTTTGGGATATGTTTAATTCCTTAGCTATCTGTCTCTGTGATTTCCCACATGCATGCAAAGCAACAATAGCACCTCGACAATCACTCTTAAGTTGTTTTTTAGCACACATTATATATAAATTTTATTTACACCACTTTCTGTAAAAAAAAAAAAAATATCAAGAAATTTACACAAACAGTGAAATCTGACAAATTTGAGACACAGCCACCCGCAACGAAGGCTACCAGAACACTAATTTGAGAATGCGTTGGATAGCTCTCATATCAGCGAGCGACCTCAAAGTTACCAGATGTCGCTAGAACAAATAGAAAGTGAATTACGTGTCTCTGAATATCAAGGGAAAATATTGTATTTTCTTGAGTGATCGGATACTTTTCGCGGGCACTGTATATCTGCTCTTATTTAGCTATTTGTTATTTGTAGTTAAACAGCAGTGAACATTCCTCAAACAGTAGGCTGTAGACCTGACATACTATGCACGAGAATTTTGGCAAATTTCCAGATTCCAGACAGTTCATAATACAGCTCAGTCCAGACCTCATTTTTTATGGTGACTGTCACTGGGCACAGTTTCCAGATTGCTAGGAACAAATGAATAAAATGCCATGACTACAATCTTGTAGCTCACCAACCTTTTTCCTGAGCATTAATTCTGAAAATATTTTTTTTTCATCAATACTATATATTTGGTCTTTAGTTATAAAGAACACATCATTTGATGTTTAAAGACTCCCAAGTTCCAGGAAAATTGAGATGGTCATTTCACTCAAAAATCTGACAAGATAATTGATCACACAGTTTCCAAATTAGTTGACAAATTTATGAAAAAAGTGTGTGGAAACCATTCATGTGCAAAAGTCTTAGTTTGATAAAATATGGTAAATGTGATACACAGTAGCTCTTTAGTTAATTTCAAGAAAAATTTAAACACTTTCATGAGTGAAAGAGATAGTTTGTAGATTGTATATCGTGTATATCCTTAGTTTCAGTTTTGTAGGCTCTTTTGGTGGAAGTAAATAGTTGTATATTAATTAGCTAGTTTGAGATTGACATTTTACAAAATTTTATTATTATTAAAATGTAGCTGATGACTTGGATTACCTCAATAGGCCCATGTGCCTTCATGTTTTCCAAATGAAATGTAATGTAACGTAATAACTTAGCTAAGAATACGGTATACACTATTCACATTCAGCAAACTATCTCTTTCATTCATGGAAGTGTCTAAATTTTTCTTAAAATTAACTAATGAGCTACTGTTTACCACATCATATGGCAAGTCATTCCAAAAATCTACTACTCTATGAGTAAAGAAGTATTTTTGTAGATCAAGTCAACAAGTCTGTTTTCTAATTTTCTTATTATGCCCACAAGTTATCCCATCAGTATCTAGTGAGAAAAAGTTATGTACATCTAAAGTGTCCAAACCTGAAAACATTTTAAACATCTGTATCATATCTCTCTTCATGTCTCTCAAAACTAAACATGCCTAGTTCCTTTAATCTTTTCCAGTATCCCTAACTACTGTCATCAAATGAATTAGCCACAGCCTACTAAGGGCCTATTTCTTTTTACAACATTGAATTTTAATTTTACTTCCATTTTATTACTTGGTAAGTAAATTCACAAATGTTAAATTATCTAAATAAGTTTTACTCATAAAAAAGACATATACCTAGATTATTACTACATCTGCAGTTAAACAACAGATGGACCAGCTTGTAGGCTCAATACTTGGATCTAGCCTAAGTAAATCATGTAGAACCGTGTTCTACTGCTCTTTAAGCACTTCCTAGTAATTTAAATTATGCAGTTAGTACAGATAAACTAGCAGTAACCACCATTTTCAGTACAAAACCTTAAATTTAAGTAGCTTTGTTGTATTACTTCCCTTAATACAAGTGTACAGTACTTAGCTATATACAATAATGAATTCCTGAGTTTTTAAGCATGTGAATTATTGGCTATAAGTTCATATTCTTTTTTAATATGTGTTGTTTTATGTAAATTCGTATGTAACTTATACACAGCTAATAACTCTTATGTTTAGACACTGACTCAGGAATTTATTATTGTACTCAGGCTTTAAGTCTGATTGTCTTCAACACTCCATGGCCTCACAGCCATAAATTGACAATTTATTATTCAGTTTGATACTGGTCTGTAGTTACTTAGGCTTTTTTTAAATACTCCTCAATTTTAAATAAACAATCATTTGATAACTTGTACTGTCTCCCCATTTTCTCAGCAAATGTAGGTGGTTCAATTGAACACAAAACATGTTGGAATGGACTCCAGCAAACATCATCTTGTTCAGGCCATTTAAAAGGATTCTTTTTCATGAAATTTACTAATAGATCCTTCTCAGTATTACACACTTAAACTGTTTCCAACAAACCAGTCACCTTCAGAGAAACAGGCCACATATGTACCAGTTTTATATTGGTAAGCCACATTTTCTTGTGTAACATTGAGGAAGGAAAGTTTTATGTTAAAGAAATTTTCATCACTAGAAATTTTGTACAGTTTAATGCCTGTTGATGAAGGTCTAAATCAGTGATATGAACGGGTTCCTGGGATTGTCTTAATTAAGGAATACCTTTTTTCTAACTCAAATAAATTAGCATTTTTCCTCAATTTTAGCTGAATCAATGTACAGAAATTGTATACCATTAATATTAGATTTGCACCAATCGAACATCTCTTTTGCATTGGTGATGTGACCTTTACTTGACCAAGACCAAAAATTAATTACTTTAGATGTCACAAATACAATTTTAAGGTATGTATATAGTATAAGGGTTTTATCAGCTATCATGTATTTGTTTTGAAGTTGTAGCAAAGTTTGTTTTAATCCAGCTATTTTTATTTTTCTTGCTCTACTTTGCCCACAACAACAACCTTAAGGGTTTCAAATGTTCAATCAAGAGTTAAAGTTACATTTGCAGTTTTAAAACAGGTTTGTAATGGGCTTTTATTGATAAATGATGAAATAGAGAAATCTTCATTTCCTTGTCGGTTCCTTATTCTTTACACTCAAGGCCTATCCTAACTAAAAACATTGTAAATTTTTAATTCAACCTGCGTCACAGGTTGAATAAAAAATTTATTACAGTAATTTAACTCGCTCAACATCATAAAATTAAACTCAGAACTTTAACACTAACAACAATTATGGAAGATTTCAACAAAAGGGCAAAAACCCAGACTAAAAAGCAAAAACACAGACCTTGGGGACTATGGCACCATCTCAAAACTACAAAAATTAACGAGAAAAAAATCAGCATGTAAAGGTGCCATCACCAAACTGTATAATGATCACAAACTGAATGAACCTACAAAATATGATCTTGATACAACATTAAATTGTTAATATTCGTCTTTTAACCCTCTCACGCGCGGCTAAATCAGTACAATATATTGAATTGCCATTGAAAACTGACTAAGAAAATATATATCTTATGTTGTGCAAATTTGTTGAAATGTACTTTTTTTAATAAAATATATTTCCTGTTTTGGCTATAATGTACTTTTTTCATAAAATATTTTTCCTGGTTGGGCTATTTTTCACTACTCTGCGATTTAATTAGCTGGTTGGGTTTTGTTCTGGCTATTTTTCAAATTGGATTCAGTTTAGTGGTGTTTGTGATAGAATTATGACGTGCCACTCGTGTGATTTTGACCTGAGTCGTCATGTGTCCTAGATGAAGACAAAGGATTGGATGTTTTTATCAATTACGGCGTTATTCTCTCATCCTTAACTGTCCGAAATGTGACAGTGAGCGCCTAACACGAAAAGATCAGAAGATATTTAGGTGAAATAACCAATATCAGCCTGTTAGGTTAATTGAATGTACGGCTAGGTTAATTGAATGCCTGGTTAGGTCAACTATACACCCTTGATGAGCCAATAAAACATGTTTAGGGCCTACATTTCTAAGTTTAAACGTTATAACTGAATGCTCAGAGTGTGAAAAAGTAATATATATATATATATATATATATATATATATATATATATATATATATATATATATGTGGGAAGGGTTCACGTTCCTCTTCACCACACCATTGCCTGCTCCAACAAAACATCATTACCAAATATCTCTTTCGGGCATTATTTTATCTAGTTTATTCTTAAAAGTCTCCAAAGTACGGGAACTCACAACATCTTCATCTGAGCTATTCCAGAATTTTACTATTCTGTTTGAAAACTATGTTGTACTAACTACGATTTACATCTTTGTTGAAAAAGCTTAACGCCAGTGTCTCTTGTCCTATTATTGCGATCTTTTGTAAAAGTTTCCGCATTAGGTTCAATCTAACATTATCCTTATTTCTAATTTCAATACAGTGAGTTGTAGGCTTAAGAGCATGATTCACATTGGCACCCAAATCTCGCTCCTTCTTTTCTTCATTTATCCAACTTCCAACCAAGTTATACTCAAATTCTGGATTGTTATGATCAGGGTTTGTTTGGCTTAAACCATGGTTTAAGTCTTTTAAAAAAACAAAAAAGCCATTGGCTTTTATAAAAACCATTGGTATTTGGCTTTTTTAAAAAAAAGGTTTTTACCAGCCCTTGCCACGACCAACATGCATAACTTTACACTTTTCCACATTAATTTTCGTCACCCATCTATCTGCCCAAGCATCTACTTCATCAATAGCCTTTTGCTTTCTCATGACATCTGTTAAAGATCTTACGTTTTGGCCCAATTTTGTATCATCTGAAAATAATGAGGTTTTACTATTTAGATCCACATTCCAAGTCACTAATATAAACAATAAAAAGTAGAGGTCCAAGTACTGGCTATCTTCAAACTTAATATGTAAGAGCAAATTGGCTACTCTCTCAACTAATTAGCTCTTTTCATAGCCCTCTGGGGCCAGCACAGAGCTCTCATGTCACATATATATATATATATATATTATATATATAATATATATATATATATATATATTACTTTTTCACACTCTGAGCATTCAGTTATAACGTTTAAACTTAGAAATGTAGGCCCTAAACATGTTTTATTGGCTCATCAAGGGTGTATAGTTGACCTAACCAGGCATTCAATTAACCTAGCCGTACATTCAATTAACCTAACAGGCTGATATTGGTTATTTCACCTAAATATCTTCTGATCTTTTCGTGTTAGGCACTCACTGTCACATTTCGGACAAGTTAAGGATGAGAGAATAACGCCGTAATTGATAAAAACATCCAATCCTTTGTCTTCATCTAGGACACATGACGACTCAGGTCAAAATCACACGAGTGGCACGTCATAATTCTATCACAAACACCACTAAACTGAATCCAATTTGAAAAAATAGCCAGAACAAAACCCAACCAGCTAATTAAATCGCAGAGTAGTGAAAAATAGCCCAACCAGGAAAAATATTTTATGAAAAAAGTACATTATAGCCAAAACAGGAAATATATTTATTAAAAAAAGTACATTTCAACAAATTTGCACAACATAAGATATATATTTTCTTAGTCAGTTTTCAATGGCAATTCAATATATTGTACTGATTTAGCCGCGCGTGAGAGGGTTAAAAGACGAATATTAACCGAATTTAATGTTGTATCAAGATTATTTTGTAGGTTCATTCTGTTTGTGATCATTATACAGTTTGGTGATGGCACCTTTACATGCTGATTTTTTCTCGTTAATTTTTGTAGTTTTGAGATGGTGCCATAGTCCCCAAAGTCTGTGTTTTTGCTTTTTAGTCTGGGTTTTTGCCCTTTTGTTGAAATCTTTCATAATTGTTGTTAGTGTTAAAGTTCTGAGTTTAATTTTATGATGTTGAGCGAGTTAAATTACTGTAATAAATTTTTTTTTTCAACCTGTGACGCAGGTTGAATTAAAAATTTACAATGTTTTTAGTTAGGATAGGCCTTGAGTGTAAAGAATAAGGAACCGACAAGGAAATGAAGATTTCTCTATTTCATCATTTATCAATAAAAGCCCATTACAAACCTGTTTTAAAACTGCAAATGTAACTTTAACTCTTGATTGAACATTTGAAACCCTTAAGGTTGTTGTTGTGGGACATGATAGCTGATAAAACCCTTATACTATATACATACCTTAAAATTGTATTTGTGACATCTAAAGTAATTAATTTTTGGTCTTGGTCAAGTAAAGGTCACATCACCAATGCAAAAGAGATGTTCGATTGGTGCAAATCTAATATTAATGGTATACAATTTCTGTACATTGATTCAGCTAAAATTGAGGAAAAATGCTAATTTAGTTGAGTTAGAAAAAAGGTATTCCTTAATTAAGACAATCCCAGGAACCCGTTCATATCACTGATTTAGACCTTCATCAACAGGCATTAAACTGTACAAAATTTCTAGTGATGAAAATTTCTTTAACGTACAACTTTCCTTCCTCAATGTTACACAAGAAAATGTGGCTTACCAATATAAAACTGGTACATATGTGGCCTGTTTCTATGAAGGTGACTGGTTTGTTGGAAACATAGTTTAAGTGTGTGATACTGAGAAGGATCTATTAGTAAATTTCATGAAAAAGAATCCTTTTAAATGGCCTGAACAAGAGACGTTTGCTGGATTCCATTCCACATGTTTTGTGTTCAATTGAACCACCTACATTTGCTGAGAAAATGGGGAGACAGTACAAGTTATCAAATGATTGTTTATCTAAAATTGAGGAGTATTTAAAAAAAGCCTAAGTAACTACAGACCTGTATCAAGCTGAATAATAAATTGTCAATTTATGGCTGTGAGGCCATGGAGTGTTGAAGACAATCAGACTTAAAGCCTGAGTACAATAATAAATTCCTGAGTCAGTGTCTAAACATAAGAGTTATTAGCTGTGTATAAGTTACATACGAATTTACATAAAACAACACATATTAAAAAAGAATATGAACTTATAGCCAATAATTCACATGCTTAAAAACTCAGGAATTCATTATTGTATATAGCTAAGTACTGTACACTTGTATTAAGGGAAGTAATACAACAAAGCTACTTAAATTTAAGGTTTTGTACTGAAAATGGTGGTTACTGCTAGTTTATCTGTACTAACTGCATAATTTAAATTACTAGGAAGTGCTTAAAGAGCAGTAGAACACGGTTCTACATGATTTACTTAGGTAGATCCAAGTATTGAGCCTACAAGCTGGTCCATCTGTTGTCCTAACTGCAAATGTAGTAATAATCTAGGTATATGTCTTTTTTATGAGTAAAACTTATTTAGATAATTTAACATTTGTGAATTTACTTACCAAGTAATAAAATGGAAGTAAAATTAAAATTCAATGTTGTAAAAAGAAATAGGCCCTTAGTAGGCTGTGGCTAATTCATTTGATGACAGTAGTTAGGGATACTGGAAAAGATTAAAGGAACTAGGCATGTTTAGTTTTGAGAGACATGAAGAGAGATATGATACAGATGTTTAAAATGTTTTCAGGTTTGGACACTTTAGATGTACATAACTTTTTCTCACTAGATACTGATGGGATAACTTGTGGGCATAATAAGAAAATTAGAAAACAGACTTGTTGACTTGATCTACAAAAATACTTCTTTACTCATAGAGTAGTAGATTTTTGGAATGACTTGCCATATGATGTGGTAAACAGTAGCTCATTAGTTAATTTTAAGAAAAATTTAGACACTTCCATGAATGAAAGAGATAGTTTGCTGAATGTGAATAGTGTATACCGTATTCTTAGCTAAGTTATTACGTTACATTACATTTCATTGGAAAACATGAAGGCACTTGGGCCTATTGAGGTAATCCAAGTCATCAGCTACATTTTAATAATAATAAAATTTTGTAAAATGTCAATCTCAAACTAGCTAATTAATATACAACTATTTACTTCCACCAAAAGAGCCTACAAAACAAACTAAGGATATACACGATATACAATCTACAAACTATCTCTTTCACTCATGAAAGTGTCTAAATTTTTCTTGAAATTAACTAAAGAGCTACTGTGTACCACATTTACCATATTTTATCAAACTAAGACTTTTGCACATGAATGGTTTCCACACACTTTTTTCATAAATTTGTCAACTAATTTGGAAACTGTGTGATCAATTATCTTGTCAGATTTTTGAGTGAAATGACCATCTCAATTTTCCTGGAACTTGGGAGTCTTTAAACATCAAATGATGTGTTCTTTATAACTAAGGACCAAATATATAGTATTGATGAAAAAAAAATATTTTCAGAATTAAAGCTCAGGAAAAAGGTTGGTGAGCTACAAGATTGTAGTCATGGCATTTTATTCATTTGTTCCTAGCAATCTGGAAAATGTGCCCAGTGACAGTCACCATAAAAAATGAGGTCTGGACTGAGCTGTATTATGAACTGTCTGGAATCTGGAAATTTGCCAAAATTCTCGTGCATAGTATGTCAGGTCTACAGCCTACTGTTTGAGGAATGTTCACTGCTGTTTAACTACAAATAACAAATAGCTAAATAAGAGCAGATATATGTCTATTGTTAGCGATATTATTATTATTATTATTACGTATATTTGTGCATGTAAATGCGTCAGTTAGGAATTCATTTTCTCCTTTGTTTCTTGTTTTCCTACATTTTTTAAGATTTATAAATTCTAAAACCAAATACGTTTGGACTAGGCTTTTATCTGGAAAGGGATCATATGATTGTTCTGAAACATTATAACATATAAGATTAATAATTGAACGACAGAGGTACT
>JAJOZX010002370.1:665000-672710 GCA_023014485.1 Bathynomus jamesi
GAGGAGAATAAGGGGTTAAGTAAGTAGCAACACCTATCATTCGTCGGTTAACATTCATTCAGAAAAAGAGAAAAAAAGACTCACCATCATCATCCGCTGGCCACTGCCGACAAGTCAGAAAAATAGTCGAAGAGAATAGGAGAGGGGTGAAAGATGAAAAGAAGTAAAATAAGAACGCTTACAAACCATGCAAACACAGTCTTAACTCACTGTCATACCATGCAAACTAGAGACATGAAGTAAAGAGAGTTACAGACATGGAAGTAAGGAGAGGATAAGAAAAAAAAGTAGGTAAAGTTAAACAAAAAGTGGGTTAGTTTACGCTACGAGCTACATCTACGTTCGTGTTAGTCTAATTTTTTTTTTATAATAATTTTTTGCTGGCAGACTCATCCTCGACCACCACACCCAGAGCTCCTGTTGCTAATTGTTTTTTTTTTATTTTAAGCAACGTTAATATTTTTAAAATGCCTATCTAAACGGTTCTTAAACATATTAACGCTGGTAGAGTTAACGACTGACGCGGGAAGATTATTCCATTTATCAATTACTTTAAACGTAAAGAAGTTTTTAGCGATATTAGTAATGAAACGTCTGCCACGCAACTTAATTCCGTTATTACGAGTATTGCTATTATCGAAAGTGAACAGTTTGTCAAAATTTACGTTATCGATGTTATTAACGATTTTGAAAACTTCAATAAGCTCCCCCCTTAATCTCCTAGTTTGGTGGCACGAAGCTGAACCCTTTCTAACCTATCAATATCCTCACGCAAATACGGGCACCAAAACTGAACGGCATATTCTAAATGAGGCCTGACTAGGGACTTGTAAAGGGGCAATATAATACCTTCGATTTAAATTCGAAATTACGCGCTATGAAGCCTAACATCCTATTAGCTTTTGCGCAACACTCCAGGCACTGGTTCCTAACTTTTAAATCCTTAGATACGCGTACCCCTAAATCTAGTTCATCGTCAACGCTCGCTAACTCTCTATCATCCATCGTGTACGTGTAATTATTGTTACGAGAACCTATATGCCAAACTTTACATTTGTCTACGTTAAATTGCATCTGCCACTTATCCGTCCACTCCATAATCCTATTTACATCGTCTTGGAGCCTATTTCTATCGTTCTCGTTAACAAGCTTACCGCCTACATTATTTTAGTATCGTCCGCGAATTTTGACACGTTACTAGTCAATCCTACATCTATGTCGTTAATATAAATTACGAATAGCAATGGGCCTAACACTGAACCCTGTGGGACACCGCTAGCTACATCCAACCACCCCGATTCACTACCATTAACAACGACCCTCTGTCTCCTAGCACGAAGCCATTCTTTTAACCAGTTAGCTACCTTCGCAATTAATCTTCTATGCGGAACTGTATCGAACGCCTTTTTAAAATCTAAATAAATAACGTCAGCCGCTCTATGCCTTTCGTATTCGCGCACTATTTCGTTATAAAATTCCAACAAATTAATTAAACAAGATCTATGGCGTTGAAACCCATGCTGACTACTATTAATCAAATCTCTACTTTCTAAGTGATCGTTGATACGATCCCTAATTATGGATTCCAAAAGTTTACCGACAATTGACGTTAAGCTAATGGGCCTATAATTGCTAGCTACCGTGCGGTCGCCTTTTTTAAAAATAGGCGTGACGTTGGCTAATTTGAAGTCTTCAGGAATAATCCCCGTTTCGAGTGACTGATTAAAAATCTTCGTTAAGGGGCTACGATTACGTCTTTCAAATCTTTCAAATGTCTGGGATAAAAAGCGTTAGGGCCTGGAGCCTTGCTAACTTTTAGCCTATCGATATAATGCGCAATCTCACCCTCGTAAACAGTTATTTCATCCAAAATAGTCTCGCTACTAAAAGGAACGATATCGTCCACGTCGGGGACATTATTTACGTCTTCTACGGTAAAAACTGTCGCAAAAAAGTTATTGAAAATACCCGCCATCGCCTGAGCGTCAGAAACCAAAGCGCCGTTAACATCCACTAGATGGCCTATGTTATCTTTTATCGGCTTACGATTATTGACATATTCCAAAAACTTTTTTGGATTATGTTTACTATCCGCAGCTATAAGTATCTCTAAATTATGCTTAACATTCCTAACTGATCTTTTAACCTGACGTCTAAGCTCGATATATCTATTAAAGTTAGCTGCCGTGCCATTGCGCTTATTAAGTCTATACGCTCTATTACGCTCGTTTATGAACTCGCCTATTTCCCTAGTCCACCACTTGGGCCTACTATGATTTCTAGCGCGCTTGGGCCTACGAGGAATAAACTCCCTTTCAATATTCATAAAACTTTCTTTAAACGCCTCCCAATGCAAATTTGTGTCATTACCCATAAATTAGTTATCCCAGTCCACTACTCTCATCCTATCCGCAAAACTATCAAAATTAGCCCTACGAAAATGAGGGACTTCTGTTACGTTACTATCTTTAGTGTTTTCTATCAATAACTTAAGCTTAAGAATTTGATGATCACTACATCCTAAACTCTCGCCTACTTCTAAACTATCGACTATATTTTCGCCGTTCGTCATCACCAAATTTAAAATATTGTCGCCGCGCGTTGGTTCGGTAACTATCTGTCGTAAAAAATTATCCTCCATGAACTCAATCAATCTCAAACCCTCCTCATTACCAGTAAAAGTCTCGTAATTACCATTAGGGCAGTTAAAGTCTCCAGCAATTACACTATTCCGATTGTCAATAAAGTTACCAAGAAGTGAGTAAAATCTAGTATCGGTATCGAAGGGTTGAACGGGAGGTCTATAAACAACAACAAAATCTTGTTTGATTCGATTCCAAGATGCTGTAAAAGTACTCCACATTCACTAGCTCGATCAGACATCCAGAAGTCTATTTGAGATTTGAGTTCGTCAGTGGTAGAATTTGCTAGTACGGTTAGACAACTCAATTTTAATTCGTAAACTCTGGCTCAATCCTCTCCGGAATGGCTGACGTTTTCCAGATATCCAGTTGTCAGAGACTTTTTCATGCCAGATGGACCAGCGATGGTGATGTGGTCAGCCTTCACGTCGCACAGCCGGTGGCCGGCAGCCTTCGTCGTATCGTCAAGTCCTACACTCACAACGTTATCCTCTTTGTTGAGGATTTGTTGAGCGACATAATCTAGATTCAAGTATGAAGCATCTTCCAAGTATTACATTATTGATCTGCGGCTCGGAAATACGCCAAGTCTGAATACTGGTGACGGACTTGTAACTCTTCGTTTTCACTCTCCATCTCACCCTCACAATTTTTCTCATTATCATCTGCCTTCAGCTTCCAATCTTGATCAAAAACCATGTTAGCTACTCTTACTATCACTCTCGAAAGCTCTTCAGAAGTTTTCGTTCAGACTTTCTTTGCCAGTTCTGATTTTCACTGTCGGAAATGCAGCTTGTTGTTTTTTACTTTTCTCCTTGCTTAGGTCTTCTTCCGATGAGCGAAGTTTACGATCAGTAGAAGGAACTGTGTTTGCCGTTGTTGGTTTTTCAAAACTCGGATCGTTTTCAGAATCGACTGAAGTTGCTAACATTTCAATAATTTCTGATCCCTCTAGCTCCCTTTGCTCTCTCAAGTTGCTTTCTGTTGCTTTACGCTTTCTCTCCGCTGATCTTTCACGAGTTTCTTTCCTCTTTTTCTGTCTCGCCCAATCCTTTGGTACTGCATTTGTGCATATGGCCTCAGAGCACCAAAGCAATTATCCCAATAAAAAGTTTTATCCTCATCAGTCATTTTGCCCCCAAATTCTTCTGCAAGTCCTGCTTCGTAATCCTCATCGTCAGTTCTAATGTTGAGGCGTTCTTAGTGAGCTGATCATTAAAACCGCTCGATTTTTGGTACCATTCGACACTTTTAGGTTTTTGTTGGCAGCGTTTATTCTTTCTCAGTTTGTTAAAATGTTCATAATCGTCTCTTATTTTTTTCGCCACTGTATTTTCATGCATGGGATAGACATTTTTATTAATCCAATCTCGTCTTAGTTCATTTGCAACTATCTTGCTGGCATCATCTCGAGTCATTGACTTTTTCTGTCCTTTCACTCCTTTTTTGCGCAAGCATCCTACCAATCACAACTGTCCCTGGTGGCAACTTTCCAGTCGGTTTAAATTCGTCCACTTCTGTGTAGGTTCCCCAAAAATTTCTTTTCTGGCGGCACTGCGTGATTTCCTTTCACCAGCCATCATTACCAATCAGCAGTCACTAAACATTAGGATCTGCAAGTAGAGTAAAACCCCATTAGTCAGCATATAACACCGAAATATGATAGGTATTATAATACAAATAAATTATAGTCATGGTAGATGTATCATATACATTAGAGTAGATTATATCAAATATCGTATTTGATATATTATTTACTATTATTATTAAAGTATATATACTCTATATTATTATTAACGTAATATATACAATTATCATTAAAGTAAATTAGCACAACATTGATAGTACAAGAAACCACAAAAAGAAAGCAGCCAAGCACCAGAACAAGCCAAAGCACTAAAGTAAGCCAAAATAAAACATCAATATTACGACACACTAGATACTTAGCAACAGTGAAGAATGAACATAACCATGATTAAAACTATAGCAAGCATTTATCAACTAATTATTTTTTTCTATCAGTTATAAAGGTTTGGAAGTGGGAGGCCTCATTCATCCTTTATGTTCGATATGGATCGGGCATTTTTTCAAATTTTTCGTCATCTCTCTGCATAACCACATTCTTAATGTCTCTCATTTGTTCATTTTCGAGTTCAGCGACCATGAAAATATATGAAAAAACATTACATGTGAAGGGTAGCGGGATTTTTATCATTAAAACAAAAAATCGATTTTTTTGGCCGCCATTTAAAAAAAAACCCACTGAACCAGGTCAAAAAATAATTTTAAGTGCAAGAACTAGCCGGATTCGTATTTAGCAGCCAAAATGGCCATAGAAACCACTCGTCCTAAAAAAAATGTTAGATTTCCCCACCCCTATTAATAGTAGGAAAAGAATATGGAATGTACGCCTCCATGCCTGAGAGAATTACTTCCGTGATGCGCTTAGAGCACTCAGAGTGGCTCCGGCCAGAAGGAGTAATCATTCCATGGAAAATGTACTGTAAATAGTCACTTCACATAATGAGGCAGAGGTGATTTCAAGTATTTTTCAGAATTTGACCTGCCAGGGTGGCATTGTAAAATGCTGGGCTGTTAATAGAGGGTCTGAGTTGAAGTGTTGGCTCAGTCCTCAGATTTCTGTAATTTAGGTAATTCTCTGGGCTTCCCTTGGTGATGTAACTGTTTGGTAAGTAGGCAAAGAAAGAAATAATATTTGCTAAATCTTACTGACTTCAGCTATTTGTTAGCTAAATTGGATTTACTACCAAACCCACTATTTGTATTGTATTTTATTAATAAACTTGGAAATTATTGCATGATGCACTAAGTTAGGGTGTCCAGATTTGTGCTTGGAAAAACCGGGCCAGGGGCGGATCTATGCCTTACAGCCTATAGGCTTATTTGGAAACACTTTTTAACAGAGTAAATGAAGGATCACCTGAAGATCACGGCCCCTAGCCTTCTTTAGTTAGCCTTATGAGGCTAACTAACGAAAATATCACGACCTAACCTAACCAATCGTCAAGGGCGTACAGTTGACCTAACTCTTTCGACAGAATAGAGTTTCAGGGATTGGAGACGAGACCGGTAGTCTTCACCTTACGTTTCCTCTATCTTAGACGTAAGTCCTTTGTGTAGCTTCAATGTTCGCAATGTCTCGTTTTCTGTATGGGCTTGTGAATACTGAGCAATACTCAATTATTGGTAGGACTAGACTATTCCATAATTTGAGCATGATGTTTGCTTTTCTGCTGCGGAACCTCCTCCAGATGATTTCCATTATTTTTCTAGCCGTTGCAATTTTAATGTTATAGTGCTCTCTGATTTCTGTATCGGACGACACTATTACTCCAAGATCCATGACTTATGGATTTGGTGTTATATGTTGGTCTTGGAGAGTTTTGTACCTTTTATTCTGCAGTTCTTTGTTATTACCATATCTTAGAAGTTGGAATGTTTCTTCGTTGAACTTCATATTGTTTCTTCTGCCCGCTGGAATAATGTTTCAATGTCGTTTTATAATTTTCCTATGTCACCTTCGTTCAATGTTTCCTGGCATATCTTTGTGTCATCTGCGAAACATGATACAATACTGCATTAATGTCTGCAATCATTATTATGAACAGCAAGGAAGGTAATACTCTCCCTTGTGGGACAGAGCTCATGACTTTTGAGACTTCCGTTTACTACCACTGTTTGTGTTCTTTGTGTCAAGAAATTAAATGCCCATCTTCCTAGATTTCCAGTAATTCCTGTATTCTTAAGTTTGTGTGCTATGATTCATTGGTCACATTTATCGAAGACTTTAGCAAAGTCAGTATATATTACATCTATGTTTTGTCCTCGACGAAATATTTCCAGTATTTTCTCCTGGTGATCTAATAGCTGTGATAGGCATGATCTTCCAGCCCTGAAGCCATGTTAATTTGGGTTGTATGAGTCTTTTTCTTGTAGGTACTTAGTTTTGCCTCTAATTATACGTTCAAAGCACTTTATAAGGTGTGAGGTGAGAGCCACTGGCCGATAATTCTTGGGCAATGCTCTATTGCCACCTTTGGCGCCAATGTTCGCATTCTTTAATGGGAGTGGAATTTGTCCCGTGTCGAGTGATTTCCTCCATAGAAAGTATAGCAGTTTGGCAATACTCTCTTTACAGTTCTTCAGTAACGTGACATTCCATGTGTCTGGCCCTGGCGTTGAATTGCCTCGCATCTGTGATAAAGCCTTAATTACATCTCCTTCCGAGAACTCTAGGTCTATTAATAAGTTTGTGTCAGAATTTGTTCTTGGCTGATTTGTATCTATGTCGAAAAATTCGTCTGGGTTTTCTACTTCCATCTTCGACTTATGGGTGCTAAACACAGTTTAAATGTTCCCTAAGCAGTTCGCTTAATTTTTGGGGGGTTGTGTGTATTTGGCCTCCCGTCTATCAATGGACCATTACTCTTCTTACAATGACTTTTCCTTTTCGCAAACGGGTAGAAGTATTTTGGGTTATTTTTTATGTTTTCTGCTACCTTGTTTTTTTCCTTCTTGTTTGTCTTATGTATGAATGTTTGCTTTAGGTCCATTTCTATTTCGCCTATTTTCCCCTCTAGTTTGAGAGATGTTTTACGGTTTGTCTCCCTTGTCTGAATAGTGTTTTTCCTCTCGAGCTTGCTACGTTTCCTTTTCTGTTTCTCTGGAACATGTTTCAGTATTATAGGTTTGATTTAGTCCCTATTATACATAGTATTTCTTGTAGAGTCTTCTCGTAAAGTAGCAATTCCCAATTTACTTCCTTTAAATCTCTATTTACGTTTTCCCAATTTACTTTCTTTGAATTTACGTTTAAGCCTTCAAATATTCCTTCTGACTCTCTGGTCGGAGAAATTGTGTGCGTTACCTTTTTATTTATTATTATCTCGTTGTTATTTGTCAAGATTAAATCCAAAACGTTCTCTTTACTAGTGGCTTCACAGATTTCCTGGGTAAGGGCGTAATGTTCCATGATATCTAATAGTATTGTTGCTTGGGTTCTATCATCTATTGTAATGTTGCTATGAAACTTGACATAAATAACTTC
>JAJOZX010002371.1:0-10000 GCA_023014485.1 Bathynomus jamesi
ATAGGCCGTAACCCTTTATGTACTTCAGTGTTCCTGAGGATGTCATTAGACGAAAGCGCTTGAGCACCTTTTTGTGTTTCCTTTCCTTCGTGGTTTTATTCATCATATATATATATATATATATATATATACACTATATATACACTATATATATATATATATATATATGAAAATTATTTCACGAAAGTAACACGTGAAAAATATTTATGATGAATAAAACCACGAAGGAAAGGGAACACAGAATGGTGCTCAAGCGCTTTCGTCTAATGACAGCCTCGTCTAATGACATCCTGTGTTCCTGAGGATGTCATTAGACGAAAGCGCTTGAGCACCATTCTGTGTTCCCTTTCCTTCGTGGTTTTATTCATCATCATATATATATATATATATATATATTCCGTTATTTTCAATACAAGAAAAAAATTACAAAAAATTTTAATTTTTTATTATATAAAAATTAATGAACATATATAGCGAATATATTGTGAAATAAACTTAATTAATAAAAATTTGCCTCTCCTTTAGAAAAGGTCCATCGAGTTCCTGTAAACGTAAATCAAAAATTTTTAAGGCGTTAAAATTTTATTGTAAAAAGAATAAAGAAAAAAAATAGTAAATTTTTAACCTCGACAAAAAGTTTCAAGTTACCCTTGAAATATAAATGACATAGTCTTGACATTTCTTACTATTTTAATAAAGAGAATATGTAATATTATTATATTTTAAGAGTTCGCAGAAATTGTGTATGTATAATAAATTACGATTTATTTTAGGTTTTGCTTTATTTCAGCCACGGCCATATGGACACATGAATAAATAAATAGGTTATATTCTGTGGCATAAATATTCTGAATAATTTTCCAAGAAAATTTTACACACACACACACACACACATATATATATATATATATATATATATATATTATATATATATATATATATATATATATTTCATTCGATTGTTTCAAAGCGACTCATTTCTGATTTTGTATTCTGCGCTTTATTTGTTTTCACAAGTAACTGTTCTTTACAGCAAGATTTAGTTGTTTTGTTCTTGCGTGGTAATTTTACGGGCGCAAACCGATCTGCGCGATCGATCGATCGCGCTGCACAATCGATGGATCCATTGTTCGCGCACACATTTTAACACTCCTCAGTGTTGAAAATTGTTTAAATTTTCTTAATAGTTTATCGAAAGTTTCTTAGGATAAAGTAAGAGTTTATATTTGAATTGGTTTTACTACAAGATACTCCAAAAGTCTAACCTAACCTACATTAACCTAACCTAGCGTAAACTATCGATGGATAAACATATCGCTGTGATTTGAACACTTCTCAACACTGAGAAGTGTTCAAATGTGTGCGCGAACGATGGATCCATCGATTGTGCAGCGCGATCGATCAATCGCGCAGATCGGTCGTTTGCGCATAACAGTAACACGCCAAACGAAGGTACAGAAAGTTGGCAAAAGTAAATAGACATGTTCAGTTCTTCTATAGGTTTTTTATTTGATAATAAAAGTCAATACATAATAACATATTTATTGAAGCAATACAGTATATTTAGATTCGTGTTACTTTTTACTTTGCATTCAGTAAAAGTGACACACGTTCTGGCATTCCGTTGATGAACTTTGCCATTTGTTCTTGAGGGCAATCATCGTGGTGTCTGTTTACTTTTGTCAACCTGTTGTGTATACAAATACGTTGTAAGCGCAATGACCGCATTCAAATAAAATGAGAAGAGTAAACGCAGCAAAGTACAAAACCAGGAGCTAGAGTGGAACTCGAACCCGCGATAATCGTGTGGGTTCAGTCATCGCCGCTCTTACCCATATGCCAATATAAACGTT
Source organism: Bathynomus jamesi (assembly GCA_023014485.1). Lineage (NCBI taxonomy): Eukaryota > Metazoa > Arthropoda > Malacostraca > Isopoda > Cirolanidae > Bathynomus > Bathynomus jamesi. Next base: position 1,854 of record JAJOZX010002371.1, read on the forward strand.
TATATGTAAGACATCTATCAATGTTCGAAATGTGTTTGGTGAACGACCATTGTTTGGGGGTTGAACGTCACTGGTTTCTTTGCTAGTATTTTGTGTTAGTTTTCTGTTATCAGTGAAAACACTAAAAATATTTAATCTTATATATATATATATATATATATAATATATTATATATATATATATATATATATTATATTATATATATATATATATATATATATATATAAAAACACTGATTATACCAAAACTTGAATACTGCTCAGTTTTGACGTCCCCATATAAAAAGGAAGAAACTAATAAACTAGAAGAAACGCAAAGGCATTTCACAGCCAAGATTGATGGCTGCAAAGAACTCAACTACTGGGAAAGACTACGTAAACTAAATCTGTACTCACTGGAAAGAAGAAGAGAGAGGAGGTACATCATAATCTACATATGGAAAATTATCGAAAAACTGGTACCAAACCTAAAACTAAACCCAATTACCATTCAAACACACTGGAAAATAGGAAAGGCAGAATGTGTAGTGTTCCCAAATTAAAGGCACGACAAGGGACCTCCTCAACCCTGAAGGAAAATAGCTTGGTTGTCAGGGGGCCAAGACTTTTCAACCAGCTTCCTAAGGACCTCAGAAACGTAACGGGGGTCAAAGTTGAAGTCTTCAAGAAAAGACTGGATGCCTGGCTCAGGACAGTACCAGATGAGCCGGGCGTGCCTGGCTATGTACGGTGGAGAGCGCAAGAAAGCAACTCGCTTCTCCACCAGGCCAGACCTAGAGGGCCACCAGCTTGACCTCCGTGTGAAGAGAGACCAACGCACGAAACAACATAAGGTTCATAAGGTTAAGGTATATATATATTATATATATACAGTATAATATATATATATATATATATATTATATATATTATATTATATATATATATATTATTATATAATATATATATATATATATATATATATATATATAGTCCCCCCAAAAAAAATGGCCACCTTTTTCACCGAGTCAACAAAACCACAATTCCAAGGATAACTAACTGAAACAGAAATCGTATTAAACCCTTTATATTGTCCTTAAAATGAGAGGTAGTTTATTTAAATCAGATGAGTTGTCTCTTTACAAATTCAACTTAAACGACGATAGTTGCTAAAAGATAAAGTTGACAACGAGGCTAATTAGAGACGTAGCTGAACATTAGAGAAGTTTACAATGAACAAAAACAGATTGAATAGAACATTAACATAGCGAGTGTTCAGTGTGTCCTATATATTATTATCAGTGACCAATTGTAGTTTTGTGCGCCACTGGCGAACTGCTGTAGAAATGGTGCCTTCATCGAGCTCATTTTGTGCTGTTAAAATGGATTCTCGAAGTTGATTGACATCTTCAATATTTTGTTTATAAACTTTGTTAGTTAAATGTTCTCATATGATGAAATTCAACTCGATTTAAATCCGAACTATATGGTGGCCAATCTTCTGGCGCGATGGAATCGGGACATTGTTCTTGCAAACTTATACAGTATATGCAACGTTGTGCCAGTACCAATGAGATGGAGCGTTGTCTTGCTGACAAAACTTTATTAACTTTGCTTTTTAGTTATTCTAAGTGAAAAAGGTGACCACTTTTCTGGGATACAGTATATATATATATATATATATATATATATATATATATATATATATATATAGTAAAATACTTTTGTAAAAAAAAAGAAAGATTTTCCAGGAACTCGGTCCCATCATCAAGTCCATTACTAAAAGCGAGAGTAAACAAAGCAGGAAATAGAACCGGCTTAATAGGGAAGAACTTTAAAGATTATTAACTTCCCTCGCCAAGTTTACTTCTACAAAGACTATTTTCCAACAGAAGCATTTAAGAACTCTTCGTGTGTGTAAAATCCTTTACATCTTTTGCTGGAAATAAAAGTATGAGCAAAGTTGTATGAAAAAAAGAGAGAGAGTTGTGATGGACGGAGTATGCATCCAGCTTTCAGATCCATTTTACTAAATGGAACTCAAAGCATAGTTCGTTTGATCATTAATTTAAGATGTTATATTTTTACAATTTTAAGAAAAGGCTTCTTTTTTTAACTTATACTTTTATTATTACTTAATAAATGTAAGTTATTTCATTTTAACTGCGAATTAGGTTTGAGAATTTAACTAATAGTTAATTTTTGCATATTTTTTTTTGTGGTAGTGGGCCGTTTGGGGGTGAGGAGAGTGTTTTTGTCAAAGAGTTTTTTTTGTGGGTAAGAAGTGATATACTCGATCAGGAATGTACAGTTTTTGAAAAGAAGTTCGCTAGAAATATAAAGTTTCCGAAAAGCATAAAAAAACATTTCTAATTAGTAATAACTCGGTTTGGTTTTGGAAATTTTTGTTAGTCTCCAAAATAATAAAATAATTAAGCAAACACAGAATATTACTAATAAGTAATTTTTGATGTATTTTTTAGAAATTTTCTGGTTTTTAGACGAACTTTTTTACTGTGATGGACAGTTCCCCAAATTTAGAAGAAGTGTTGTAAAGCTCTAAACAACTTTTCCAACGGTGGGAGACTTACCAAAAAATACAATTAATAGAGTCCCTGAATTGAGTTCTGCCAATATTTACGTCTCTCAAAAGTTCTTACTTTTCCACCATAACATCCTTACACGGGATTCTGCGAGTATATATATATACACAGTATATAATTTTGAATGAGGAAACAATTCTGAAAGCTTTTACTCTACTGAATACAACCTTCAGAATTTTAATTCTAATGAAGGTTTTCAGCGTCTTCTTCGCGACTTCTCGGATGCTATTCTTAAAAAGGGGTCCTTTGTGTTGTAAACTTTATGGGATAACTTAATAATCTTTTAAATTCCTCCCTATTAAGCTTGTTCTATTTATTTCTTTGTCTTATCCTCAATTTTAACTTTGGAACCTTGAATCTTAGAAAAAAAAAATGTTTTTATTTTTGTTGTTGTTTTTTAGTTTAATTGTTCTGGTTTTGTAGTTTCTCCAATTTTAAACTTTACTCATAGTCTAATTTAAGGCTTTTAAAAATGTTCGCTGTAGTACAGCAAAGGGAAACCGAATTGAAGCGCAGTTGTTGTTATTGACAAATGGGAGTGGAGTTGGAGTCTTTCAGCAAATTCCGAGGATGCAGACGAGCTTCCAACAAGAAATTCTTATCGAGAAATGTACTTAAAAAGTTATAAAAAGACGAACTAAAATTGTGATTTGATTAGGACAAGTAGCAGAACGATATGATAATCAATGACATGATAATTAATGTCGGTGTTAGATAAATAAATTTTTTGACCGTGAACGGATAGAAATGCGAGCGAAACTACGCGTTAAGGAATGTAAAAGTTGTTCAAAAGATACTGAGAAAGTCATATCCGAAAGATTAAATCTGAATTCAAACAAAATTGATTGGGAAATTATAAAAAAAAAAAAATTAACTGAAAATTTTTATTGAAGGATAAAACATCAGAAGAATATCTCCCGATAATCGCGAGAGAAAAAGAGATCCAAAAAGCTTTTACAAAAGAAAAATAAGTAAAATCGAATGGCAAAAAAAGTTATATGCCAAATATGCCGAAGAAATATGCCAAATTAAGCAGCATATTTTTAAATGTATTAACAAATGCGCAATAAATGAAAACCAAAAAACGGAAATATTCGTTTTAAACGAAATAAAAACTAATCTCAAACAAACATTCACTTGCAAATTTCTCGATAAAGAAAAAAAATTGGTTAAAAACCTATAAATAAATGTTTGCACACATCTGTAAAAGGGAAGACGCCATATAAGAAAATATCAACTCATCAAGAAATAGAAATAGCGAATTTGTAAATTATTAGAAATACAATGAATGAAATATTTAATAAATGATTGAATTCGTTGTTTAACTCACTCGTAAATCCGAAATTACGACACAACCAAAATGCTTCTACTGAAATCGAAAATGGAGAAATGGTTGAAGCGAAAACTTACTCCGTGATATTGATTTATGTGAGAAAATAGAAATAAGGCATTATCCCATTTAACAACGAGACAACTCAGCAAAGGGAAGCATGGTAGAGCTATTGTACATATGGCTGGCATCACTCGACACCGGCCTGATCCCGCACTCTGTTGGAAGAGCGAATATTGTTGTTTTTGTTGTATTGTTATATTGTTGTATTGTATTGAGGAAGTCCCGTGCTAAAGGATTCATCTCATCGAATAAAGTGCTTTGAAAACAGTAGAGATAAAAATCGTAACTACATACGGGACAAAATGCGGATGCAAAGCCGGAAAGTCGTGTCTCTATCACGGTTATCAAATCACCGAGAGAGAATTCTCAGAAACTCAGTGATAAAAAGTCTTAGTATTATATTCATATTTCAGCGAAAGCGTCGATAATTGTGATCACAGAATATTTGATCCAATCGAGGATATTTCCTCTTATTTCATATTTGTGAAGTTTATTCACTAAAATTTTATGCGAAAGTGTATCAAATGCTTTTGACAAGTCGAGGAAGACTGAGGCAGTGTGTTTTTTTGCTGTTTAGATTCTGATATTCTGTTACTTGCCATTTTCACTGCTCTTATTATTATTATTATCATCATTATCATCATTATCTTATGTAATAAATAAACTGAATCACATTAATTTTGCCTAAAAAGCTTCCATGCTTCTAATGTCATATTCAGATTAGAATACTGTGAATATATTAATGCCATATCAAATATCTAAATTGTACGGAAAAATACTGTAAAACTGAATGTAACTCATATTTCTTTTGTGAATAAAGGTGTTTTTCGAAATTTCTGATAGAATTTTAACTGTTTTAAGTGAAAGATCACTAACAGTAATGGCAAATGGAACTCGTTCCGCAATTTCACAATATAGCAACGAGGAATTACGTTAAAATGGCTACATAGGAAACGCAACAACAGCATACAAATTACACCCCAAAATCTTATACTACAGATACACGCAGCGTTCAGAGAACGCTACAATTACCCTGTAGTAAGTGAATTTTGCGCTTTACTCTAATTTACGCTGTGGTGCGCGACTTTTACGCCACCTTGTATTAAAGTGACTCTGGAAAAATGTCAATGGGATTAATAAGTGTGTTGTTGTCAGTGAGAGTGTGCTATAAAATTATGGAAGAGTTGGTCCAGTAATTGAATATTGTTTACTCCTCACAGGTCCTTATAGAAAACGAGCAAGATATTGCATTGAGAACCTTCAAAGAGGACTTTTACATCAGGTTTAAGAGGAGCAAAAGCTAATGGTAAGTGGCGTAATGGAATATAATCCCTAGTGAAACAAAAGCAATTTACAAATTTTGTAGCTGAGTCGGTGCAAACGCTCTTGTAACTAAGGTCGAATATGACGTCATCAATGTTTTTTTCGTTTCTAAGAAAAACGGAAATTTATACGTAAACCTTTTGAAGGTGCTTTTCACTTTGTTTTCACAATTGAAATAAAAACACGAATGAATAAGCATTTTTAGCAAGTTGCTTGAACGAGTATGGCGACAGCATCCGACCACCCAGAAGTTGTGTGACGTCATCTCGTTAGTGTTTCTTTTGGGAAGGTCAGTAAAAACGTTAATATAATGTGAATTGCTTTATTAGATAAACTCCTTTCACACAAATGATCATGCGTAAGTTTAACCCCCTGAAACTCTTCACTGGAAAGGGGTCGTGAACAATGGGTAATATTACTATCACTTACAAAAGTCGGGAGGGAGAATACGGTGGGCCGTAAGGTAAGTGTGACCCAGTGTACCGTAGTTTTTTGTATCTGACTGTACATAAAAATAAAGTACTAATTTAAAGGAAAACGCTGTCTATAGTTAGGAAAACAAAGTTAAAAAAAAAACAGTGAAATGACCGATGAGGAGGATTCGTCATTGTCCATCATGCAGACAATGCCTTGAAAACAAACATGGAAAAACTCTACATTCGAAGTTCAAAATCTATATATAGAATAGAGTAATGTACGTAGGTTTGGATGGGCGGACGGACTATATACGGTATATGTACGTATTTCCGTATGTACGTATGGATGGGCGAACGGACTATATGTATGTACTTATTTCTGTATGTACTTATGGATGGGCGAACGGACTATACGTACGTACATATGTTGCTGAACGATATGTATGGAGTAAGTAAACCGTTACCTTTTTTGGTATCATTTGCCAACATGGCAATGTTGCAAAATTAGTCCCACGTTTTATGGAGAAGAAATTAAAAATGAAAATTGAATCCGTCCAAATATTACATTTAACGTAAATATCGTTCATGGTTTACACATCACCTTTATTTTATAATCTGCCGAACGAATTGGAAAATTAATTGCAAAATAGTCAGTTAACAGTGATGAATTCTCGATATAAATTCCTGAACCAAGACTCCCTCCCCGTCTCTCACTCATGATCAGTCATACGTGGATGGTAACGATGGCAGCAGCGGGATAAGAGCAGAGAGCAACTCTCCCTTTCATCAGGTCACATAAAGATGAATAACACATTTGGTCGCTGATCGTAAGCAAAGTAAAGCATAATATATATATATATATATATATATATATATATATATATATATAATTACTAAAAATATTTTAATTTCACTTCTCGCATCTGACTTCACACCAGGAATTCCCAAAAGATACAAAAGAAAGGATTTATGTCTTTCAAAAGAAGCTTATTATATATATATATATATAATATATTTAACTGCAAACAACACACGGCATGCGAAGATGCCCCCTCAGGGCATTGGTTTCTGCTCGTATGTAGGAGAATTACGACTTCTGATTAATCGAGGCCCATTGTGTAGTGGATAGCATATCTGACCGGCAATCAGAAGATCCCGGGTTCGATTCCCGGGTGGTTACCTCATTTTTCACTTGTTCGTTCTCCCTCCTCATCTTGTGCGGAACGTTCTTCTACACAAGCGTCGTTCTTTACATTAATATATATATATATATATATATATATATAATTATATATATATATATATAATATGTTCTTAGCTACCTTACGAAATCGCAACAATCTTTAGAATACACACAGAGCTCATCTCGACACGAGCATGCAGATAGCGACATTTTTATTGAAAATCAGGAAATATAAAAAAATGAAATAACTGAAAGTTAGATTAGATTAAATCAATTAATGTTAGATTAGATTTAGTGTTGCCATCCACAGTTCAAAATGTAAAAACGTCGTGGTTTTTAAAAGTAGCTTTACGTGTGTGTGTGTGTGTGTGTGTGTGTGTGTGTGTGTGTGTGTGTGACTTACAAGTGGTGTTCTTCTCCCAAATGCGTCCGAATGTTTTGCGTGTTATTTATTAGGAAAGAGAAGCAATATTGGTGCGTGATTATTTGGTGGAAGGCAACCTCTGGCCCGCCTTTTTCCCTTTGTGATGTTCCAAGCTTTCCATCGATCCGAGAAAGCGGGCCGAGGCGAGGCACACGTGCATGGCCCGCTGTTCCTTTCATTCTGCCATTCCACGTTTTCTCTCTCTCTCTCTCTCTCTCTCTCTCTCAGAAGCATTTGCAAAGTGTTGTATAACAAAAGGCAAATTGCAATGAGGAAAGCTTTTCTATAGAATATTTTTACATTTTTTTTATCTTTTTTTAGTCGACAAGATATTGCAAAATTGTTGCAAACTTGTTAAAGACATGTTAAGAAAATCTTTTGTATGTGGCGGGTAATTTATATATATATATATATATATATATATATATATATTAGAGATAAAATTGATTTTTATATATATATATATATATTAGAGATAAAATTGATTTTAACTTTTTTTTTTTTTTTTTTTCTGGAGTGACTTCGATATATGTAAGACCCCGATTAAAAGTCAAATATTCTTGCCCCAAATTATTTCCTTCTCCTCCTCCTCCTGACGGTGTTAAAATCGTGGTGGATCGTTGTTGCGGAGGCCCTGCCGAATCGCCCGCCCCAGTCTACCTCCCTCCGACCGTCTATTGATCGGTGAAATCGATCCATTTCAAGCACCGAGAACGTGTCTTCAGCTTATCTAATAAAGGAAGGCGGTGCCCGGGCTTCCTCTGGGTCGTGTCACGAGCATGACCCCATCGCCTCCAAGGGCGGATTCAACTCGCATTCTAGGGGGTC
>JAJOZX010002371.1:17500-55000 GCA_023014485.1 Bathynomus jamesi
TCTAAACATTTCTTCTTCATCGAAAGTTCATTCGGAGCATTGAGAGGGAAAGTATAGGGAAATTTCCTTGTTCGGGGCTGGAACGAGGGATTCAATTGGTTTACGATAACAATGGGGTTCACCTTACAATCCCTAGAGGTCGCCTCACTTCAAAAAACTAAATGGAAATTGGGAATCTCACCCTCAGAAATCCAATCATCCACTATCTTCCCGATTGAAAAATATGCAATATATATAATATATATATATATATATATATATAGTGTGACCCATAACTCGGGTTTCATAGAAAAATGTATTTTAAATTAAATTTGCAAAGGTAATACATTAGAATTAAAAACAAATAGGTAATGTTTTGTTTTGGTACCTTTTTTTTTTGTTGCAGGTAGAATAACACGCAATGGCTAATATGGAAGTAAGTTGCACTCGTGAGGAAAAAGCCTCCGAAGGCCTTTTCTACCTGCAACAAAAAAAAAAAGTCCCAAAATAAGACCAATTATTTGTTTTAGTTGTAAATTTTGTAAATTTAATTTAAAATACATTTTTCTACTATGAGACGGGACTTATGGGACACCCTCTATATATATATATATATATTGCTTCTTTATAACTTATACAATAATAATTTATTTTTCAATTAAGTATGAACATGTAATTAATTATTACTCATACTCATAGAAATATTTCTAATTTCTACATACTTTTATGATGTTAAATAAATGTTAAATTAATAAATGTCTCGACAAATAACAAAATTTATTTAGTTTTCCTTTTTCTGAAAAAAAGCTATCGTCCCAACCTCAGTGACTGAGGCACTGAGGTCGCAGGGTTTGACTCCCAATGATGCCAGGTCGTAATAATACACTAAACCGCATTGGTCTGGTCTGAGCGTTGGGGTAGTTTCTGGCTCTCTTTACTGATTGTAATTATCGAAAAATGTTGTTCGTCTTCACACTGATAGGGGTGAACACGGTGCTTATTTGAATTCTATATTTATTCGAAGGCGTATCGAAAAAATTACGCCGAATTTTCCAGCTTTCCATATTCCAGCCATTCGTTTTATATATGTATCAGCTTGTAAATACTTACCCTTCGTTCAATAGAGATCTTTTCAGAAGATTGAATAAAGTCGTCTGGCCTTAGCCAGAATAAAATCACAGAACCGTAAACGACTTTTTCAATTTAGGGGTGCTTTCCCTTTTTTCAAAGCCTCTAGTAGGGATCGAAAAGTAAGTGTCAGTAAACGAAACTAACACATATGCACATGTATATGCATATCTTACATACAATGATACTATACAAGAAGGAGACTTTATTTTATCAAATTATTGTTTGCAAATTTGATTAGAATTTACACACACACACACACACACACAACACACACACACACACACACACACACACATATATATATATATATAATATATATATATATATATATAATATATTATATATATATATATGGTAAAATGACATATTAATTATAACTGAATATAATTTAACATAATTTAAGATACTTTAGATTAAAGATTAAGGGATTAGGTTCATATTTTATTATGTTTAAATAAAAATAAAACATTTAATTTGGTTAAAAATTTGGGGGTGCTTCAGTACCCCTAACCACCCCTTTGTCTACGGTATTGAATCGGTAAAGTGGACGATACGCAACTAAGTTTTAAAGCTGATTTCATTTTACTGATGATAACAACTGTCTCTTAGAGAAAATTAGAATAAAAATTACGCTTTAAATCAAAATACATCTTTTATCGATATATTTATATTTGTTTTGCCATCCTTAACTCCACCCATCACGTCAGGAGTGTAAACAGTGATGTCATGCGGAAAAAGGGGGTCAATTGCCTCCAATTTTCATAGGCCTCGTGATCACCGTTGAACTGGTGGATGTGTCTCACTGCGGAAGAATTGATTGTAACTAGATTAGCCATGATCGAATTAGAGTGATCACATGACAACAACGAATCGTGCAAACACGGATCATGGAACCGGATCATGCAGTGCTGGTCGAAAACGTGGATTGAACCACCGAAAAATTACATAAATTCACTTCGTTTTTTTTTTCTTATCTTTTGTTTTACGCTGCCACCATATAGGTAGGCTCTTTAGCGAGATTTTACGTTGTATCAACGCTACACGTACAGTTCGGGGGAAAAGTACACTTCTAAAAGCATAAGAAATTACGGATTAGTAAATATTGGTTTTTGATTTTTGAAACTTTATTTCTGTCACCAAAATAAATAAAATATCAAAAGGGGGAAAAAAAAAATATTACCAATAAGTAATTTCTTATGATTTTTTAAAAAAAATTGTTTCTGAGCAAAATTTTTTTCGATAAATGTGCATAATTGGCTAAAAAAAGTCCCCGTCACGAAACACCATGTTTCATATTGATGAACTTCAGGGTGTAAAAAAGAGAGAGAGAGTCACCCGAGGACAGGAAATATCATTTTCATCACCTCATAATTATTTTTTCTTATATTTTCTCTCATAAAAGAAACTATTTCATCTTTTTTTCTTTAATAAGGAAAAACAAAAAGGGATCTAAACCTTTTTAAATATTTTGGTAATAATTTCAAATTGCGAAATAAACTATTTGAAATTTTTTAAAACAAAACGGTGACGTTTGCGACGTTCACTTTGAAGTAGTTTTAAATAAAATTCTGAAGTAAATAATAATAAGGAGGAGGAGGAGGAGGAGCCACACGTTTAGCCCCTCGTAAATAACTCTTAACATAAATACACAAATCAATAAAATAAGATAAATTAAGGCATGAAATAAGATTACGTCAGACACGAATAAAATTTTTGGCTTATTTAGTCAGTTGTTGAAGGTGTCAATTTATTGATTGGGATCGTTTTTGTGAAAATTATTATCATTATTAAACCCGTCGCGACCGATGTGGCATCTTGTTTCATCCATGTGTGTATATAAAACGCATAAACATGAACGCACAAACACAAAAACATTATAAATATAGAAATATGTGCTCTCCTTGGTTAGAAGATAATTTGGTGAAGTAGGAGATGTGGTATACATTGACATCTCTCTCTCTCTCTCTCTCTCTCTCTCTCTCTCTCTCTCTCTCTCTCTTTTCTAGATAAGCTAAAATTCATATACAGGAAACCCGAAAAACCACACTTCCATCCAAAAAATCTTCGTAAAAATCTATTTTTCAAGAGTCCTTTTCGACCTTTAACTCATTGAAAAAACTTGACAATTTTCTCAATTTACATTCACAGAATTACTTTAATAATTACATATTCATAAAATAATTGTAATAATTGTATTAACCCATTAGTGCCCATTGGTAGAATTTCCTACCAATAGAATTGTTTGTCATCACTTTTTCTTGTATTCACGTGATGTTCGATATGAGTCATTGATATGATGCAATCAAAAGGATTACGTCATATTAATGACTCATACCGAAGATCACGTGAATACAAAAAGGTAATGTAATAACAAACAATTTTGTCGGTAGGAAATTCTACCAATTGGCACTAATGGGTTAAATGGTGGTTTAACGTTTAATATCGTTCGTATCGAAAATAATCGTTCGTAAAACCTTAAACTTCAACTTTAAACCCGAATTCTTTAGCTATAAACGAAGTTTTCCTGTCCAAATTCTATATCATCGTAAAGTATCTTATATATATACAGTATATATATATATATATATATATATACATATATATACTTTCAGACAATAATAATAATAATAATATTATAATAAACAAATCAAATAAAAAAATTAATTATTATTAAAAGAATATATATTAATAAACATAAATTTAATTTAAATATTTTTATGGACGCTCAGAAAATTTTACCTATGCATAAGTGATTAGGTTCGAACTCATGTGTTTAATAATTAAAATGGTAACAAATTATTCATTAATATATATATATATATATATATATATATATATATTAGTACGAACTTGGTATTTCATGTACATCCTGTATTGGGTGGTCCGATTGTTTTTTTTGGTGTGTGTTTTGGGGGGGGAGGGACAGGTTCTCGCCGATTTAGCAACAACCGCCGCTAATTGAATGTACGAGTATATATATATATATATATATATATATATATATATATATATATATATATATATACAAAACTTTAAAACTGCAGCCAACCACAGTCCAACAGTGTTCTCACCTGGCCTGTTAGAAATAAGTCGCCTTTGTCTTCACCACTCTGCTTTCTATTGGAGGCCCCTCCTTCCTGAATAATATATATATAAATATATATAATTGTAGAGAAAGAGGTGTTCTTAGGGAACCGGTATTTAAGAATAAAAAGACTGATCAACGTTCACATTAACATTATGAATATTTAATATCAAGACGTTTCGGAAGCCAAACTCCCATCATCAGTTGTATGTTTAGTTTGTACGCAGAATTATAGTGATTCAACTTCAGCTTTTATCTATATACAAAATTCTCAGATCTTTTTCATTTTGCAATAGATATATGAAATGAAAATGAAAATGAAAAGCTTTATTGGCAGACTATAGTCCATATGACAAATATTATTAAAACAATGACACTTCACATACTAAGGATAAAAATATATACAATTGATTAGAAATAATACAGTAATGTCGAAGTTAAGTGGAACTACAGACAGACGTTTTCGTACCAATAAGTCCATAGCTAAGAGGATAAACGGCAGGACTCATGGATAGCTTGGATAACCGGGTTGGTTGATTTTTTAATTCTTTGCGTTAGACTGTATTGAGCACGTCTTGTTACCTCCGGGAAGCTTGGGACATTGCGGGTAGCAAACATTTGCGAAGCTGAGCATCTCGGGGGTAATTTATGTAAGAGTCTAAAGACCTGTTGTACAGTAAATTTAGAGTTCTGCCAGAACCTTTTTTATAATTCACCCAAAGTTGCTGTCCTTATACAGTATAATATTACTCCAGAAAGTACGAAAGAGAGTGTCTTTAGCTTCACTTGTCCAGAACAAATGCTTCGAGATTGTTTTCCTATATCCGAGTCATCACTGAAGGAGCTGGTAATAGTTTGACCCAAATACTTAAACTCTTGTACTTCCTCAATTACTTCAGCTTTCATTTTAAACCTAATGTCAGCTGGCTGATTATAGCTTTTAGGATGAAATTGCATAACCTTAGTTTTTGTAACATTAAAAAGAATATCATGTTTCTGCAAATACACTTCGCAGACTTTTAGTAGCCGATCCAGACCTTTAACAGAGGGACTTATTAACATCATATCATCGGCATAAACTAAGTTATTTATCCTTGTGTATCTATACAACATCCCACTGTTGCCTCAAGTGAAGCAATTAATCCGTCAATATACACATTAAGCAGCATAGGAGAGAGCAAGGAGCCTTGTCTCACCCCGCAAGAGGAGCCAAAACATTCGGATAGTACATTGCCCCTCCTAACGGTAAAAGATTGGTGGGAATACTAAAATTTCAATAAATTTAATATGTACATGGGAACCTTCCTGTCTTCTAGTTTTTTAAATAAAATATTGAGGTTCACTCTATCATATGCCTTACTTATATCTAGGAAACAGCTATAAATAGTTGAATTACTACCAATGTATTTAGAAATTGTTTCTTTATGTACATAGATACACAGGTCAGTTGAGTGGGACCTTTTAAAACCAAACTAGATGTCCATAGGTAATCATTTAATCGGAGTAATAAGAGTTTTTCTAGTAGTTTCGAGAAGCAGAAAGCGACAGCAATAGGCCTGTAATTATTGCTGGACAGAATGTCTCCATACTTATTTTTGACCATGGGCAAGATATATACCCTCATGAACGCTGCAGGAATATAGCTATGAGCAAGCATGGCTGATAGGAGCAATGATATGTGCAGATATACCACGTCATTGGCATATTTTAAGTGCTCATTGGATAAGTCATCTACCGGTGACCTAGGGTTGCCAGATTTTGATGACCGGATTAAAGGACACTCAAAACGTTTTCAAGCTGCCACTCCCAGATTCTCAAATTTTATATATATATATATATATATATATATAGAGAGAGAGAGAGAGAGAGAGAGAGAGAGAGAAGAGAGAGAGAGAGAGAGAGAGAGAGAGAGAGAGAGAGAGAGAGAGAGAGAGAGAGAGAGAGAGAGAGAGAGAGAGAGAGAGAGAGAGAATGATGCTCCCAAAAATTTTTTTAAATGTTATAGGATAAATATTTATTTCAACATCTTTGATTTTTACTATATTTAAAATGTTCTTGAATATAGACGAGAGCAGTACCACTACTGTATCTTTCAGCGACGCAGCGTATGGAAAAATAAGTTGTCATACACATTTGTGGGGGCACTCCGCTTATTGCAGTAGAGCTCACAGAATTATCTATTGCGGCTACATAGAAATCAATGAGCCTACACTGTTATTAACTTATTAAGCCTTAACGATGCAATGATAATGGTTACCTACTCTGTCAAGGAACAAACGCAAAAAAATACCTATGTAATTATAATAAATTTCTTAAAGGATTTATTATTTATGATTTTGAAATAGACATAAAAATAGAAATAAAGGACATATGCCGTCCTTTGACGCTTCAATAAAGGACAAGGACAAGAGATCAAAATAAAGGACGTCTGGCAACCCTATAATAATAAACTACCCCTGACGCAGAACCAGTCTTTAACTCTTTAATTAACCTCTTCACTTCAGGAACTGATATCAAAGTATTTCCCTTGTCCCTCCCACAGGCGTTTCGCTGCAATCTATCTTAAGATTATCCCTGCTCACACTGTTAAAAATGTTAAAGTATTGGTTTTTCCACAGCTTTGCAATTTCATCCTCCCCCGACATATATATATATATATATATTATATATATATATAATATATATATATTATATACAAATTAAATATACCACTGATGATGGGAATTTGACTTCCGAAACGTCTTGATATTAAATTTTCATAATGTTGATGGGGGGCATTGCTCATCCTTTTTATCCTTTTATATATATATATACAGTGGTGTAGTGCTAAATAAAGAAGTGAGGGAACGCATTTTGAAAGTGTTACTCAGATGCGGGGGGGACAATGGCGAGCGCGGCGAGCCCATACAGCTGGGGGTCCGGGGGCACTGTAAGCCCCCGGGAAATCTTTTGAAATCTGACCAATTTCAGGGATATTTTGAGGTCATATGCACTGGATATTAGGATATATTCCAAGGTTGAAGATGCAGTATTTCCAGTGCCATTAGATATACGACATCCAGTACGATCAATAAAAATAGCTAACAACTGGAACGATTAACTAAAAAAAGTTAACAACTGGTACGCCGTGGTGACTGTTTCACCAGATCCTTATAGGCTAGCATTGCCTCAGTCGAAGCTAAAAGAAATGAAACAGTTAATGATTCTTTCTCATATTTCTTCTAGGGGTGGGAATTAAAATTTCATGACGTTAGAGATTTGTAAGTTCGGATTTATTTGAAATAGTGAGGGAACGCCGTTCCGTCTACCAAAAAAAGTAAGGGAACGCCGTTCCCACAGCACTACACCACTGTGTATATATATATATATATATATATATACCAATCCGGTTATCCAAGCTATTCATGAGTCCTGCCGTATGTCTTCTAAGCTGTGGAATTGATGGTACGAAAACGTCTGTCTGTTGCTCCACTTCGACATTACTGTATTATTTCTCATTAATTGTATATATGTCTGTCCTTATCATGTGAATTGTCATTGTATTGTATTATCATTTCGTATTATTAATATTTGTCATATGGACTCTGGTGTGCCAATTTTCATTTTCATTGATATATATATATATATATATATATATATATATATATATATATATATGGAATACATGTAAGGTTGTAGGGTAAGATAAGGCATATATATGTTAGGTATAGGTGTCTTGAGTGAAGCATATTTATTATATAATTTTATAAATATTTAAATATGTAGCCTTTTTCTCCGTGAAAGATTATCGTAAAACGGGTTAAGAGCCATCTGTGCTTAATCTTAACCGTCGTTAAAGGCGGTCCTGAGGCTAAAATGAGCAATTTCTCCCTCTTCACGAACGCTTCTAATACTCAAAACGAACAATTTCAAAAGCGTGGGTCGCCGCGCCCCACCGTGGAAAGAGATAGTTTAAATCGTTCCCGGATTAGAACAACGGTTAACGACCACTGTACATAAAAAAAAACAGACTTTCTCTGCCTCACTCTTCCACCTTACTTTCCTCAGCTGTTACCTTTTTTCCTTCTTTTTTTTTTAAGCCGACCGACCTCCCCCCCCACCCCCCACCCCCTCCTGACGTCGGTAAATGAAGCTCTACTATACCGAGCCTGGTATAGACAGTATTATATATGACCCCCTACCCAAGTAAATCCACGCAATTACATTTATTATTATTATTATTATTACTATTATTACTATTATTACTACTATTATTACTATTACTATTACTATTTGTATTATTACTATTTGTATTATTACTATTTGTAGTAGTGAGTAAACGAGATTTTGGGAATAGGTAAATAACGCATGTAATTAAAATCTACACCAGTAAATTAAACATAATTATCAGTGAGGGGATGCCAGAAACTGGCATAGCGCTCAGGCCAACAAATGCGGCCCATTGCTCTAACTCCTGTATGAGTATTATTATTACCGACATCATCGGAGTTCGAATCCCCGACTTCAGTGGTAAACTGGACGTAATTAATGTATAGGGTGGCGCAAAAGTCGCGCATCATAGGAATTTTCAGTGTGGATTTTTTTTTTTTTTTGTTTTAGGTAGGGAATGGCTGCGAAATTAACAATAGACGAGAGGGTGAGCTTGGTTTTAATGTATGGAGTACCAGGTACAACAAATCGATGAATCGGTAGAGAATTTAAATTTTGTACCGATTCATCGATTTGTAGTAGCTACCTGGTATTCCATACTTTAAAACCAAGCTCACCCTATCGTCTATTGTTAATTTCCCCTCCCTAAAAGAAAAAAATAATATAATTAACATTGAAAATTCCTATGATGCGCGACTTTTGCGCCTCCCTGTATATAAATCTTAGCGGGACCCATAAAACCAGACGTGCCTGTTGTGCAAAATAAGACAATGAAAGAATAATGGGTTGAAATACTTATTTGAATATAACTCAAGAAACTGTGGTTTCCATTGGTGATCAATCACATCCGGAAGCCTCGTTAATAAGTTCACCAGCTAGAGAATGAGTATGATGCTACGAGCTCTTCGTACCCTGAATGGGTATTATATGGGCCAAGCGATGGCTTTATAAAACGGTACGCTCTGTCTGTACTTCACACTTAAGACTTAATCTGCGATTGTCTGTTCCCAAAAGCCTAATATATATATATATATATATATATATATATATATATATATATATATATATATATATATATATATATATATATATATATATATATATATATATATATATATATATATATATATATATATATATATACAGGGTCCGCAAAAAAAAAGGAGCATGACGAAAATTGCTCTCACGCCCGCATTTTTTGCCGGATCCTTAAATGTTATATATCTAGCTAAAGATAAAAGAGCCCACAGTTGTATAAAACAAATTTCATTAAAATCGGTCATAAAATAAAGATTTTATGGCCACAAACGTGCAATGACTAAAAAAAGTGAATTTCCGCCTAAAAATTTAATGTTCTTCTCATTTTAAATTATTTTTTTCAGATGTCTAAATAATTTTAATCACTAAAAATGATAATATGCCCTTTTCTAAAGAAGATAAAATATTAATAAAACATTATAGACTTGATAAAAATTATGGCGCAATAAAATTATTACAAGAGTAATTATTACATATTACAAATTATTACATATCGAACAATTTTTTTAGTCTTATAATTTCGTTTTCTTTGGAAATTGTAAAATTATATGACATGTTGTAGTAAAACTTTTATATTTTCTTTAATTTTTGACGTATTGACATGAAATTTGGTACTAACTTAGTTTATTTGTTGCTTATTTGCCTAAAATTAGTTATTTGTCATTATGTGTAAAAATAAATGTACAGTAAACATTTTCGTCATGCTTCTTTTTTTTTTGCGGACCCTTGTAATAATTTTATTGCGCCATAATTTTTATCAAGTCTATAATGTTTTATTAATATTTTATCTTCTTTAGAAAGGGCATATTATCATTTTTATTGATTAAAATTATTTAGGCATCTGAAAACAATAATTTAAAATGAGAAAAACATTAAATTTTTACGCAGAAATTCACTTTTTTTAGTCATTGCACGTTTGTGGCCATAAAATCTTTATTTTATGACCGATTTTGATGAAATTTGTTTTATACAACTCTGGGCTCTTTTATCTTTAGCTAGATATATAACATTTAAGGGTCCGGCAAAAAATGCGGGCGTGAGAGCAATTTTCGTCATGCTCCTTTTGTTTTTGCGGACCCGATATATATATATAGGGTGATTCAAAAGTCAGGTTACATAGGGAAATACTGTATTATGTAATGATACAGGGGAATAGTCACATCACATGTTCGATATGGCCACCGTTAACGGCAATGCACTTGTGCAGCCAGCTAGGAATATCACATCAATGCGCTCCTCCTTCGATAACATCTCATAACTCATTTACCTGCAAAGAAACAGAAAAGCCCTATGTAACCTGACTTCTGAATCACCCTGTAGGGTGATTCAGAAGTCAGGTTACATAGGGCTTTTCTGTTTCTTTGCAGGTAAATGAGTTATGAGATGTTATCGAAGGAGGAGCGCATTGATGTGATATTCCTAGCTGGCTGCACAAGTACAGACAGAGCGTACCGTTTTATAAAGCCATCGCTTGGCCCATATAATACCCATTCAGGGTACGAAGAGCTTGTAGCATCATACTCATTCTCTAGCTGGTGAACTTATTAACGAGGCTTCCGGATGTGATTGATCACCAATGGAAACCACAGTTTCTTGAGTTATATTCAAATAAGGGTGGGCCAAAAAACTATTACCCAACTTTTGAAAAATATTGTGGCTCACCCTGTATATTGATCTTACTGCTGAGGCCGTATGTTGTACCCATACTTTTACTCTTTCAATTGCTGGCTTTGAACCTAGATTCAACGCCCAAGGAGTAGAGGTACAGGCTCACAACTGGAGGGAGGTATCAGAATATGATGCTCAATTGAAAGGCGGTCAAAGTCAGCAACTGATACTTTCAGATGACAGTCAGTTTCTCCATAAATAATTAATTTTCTTAATTTTTACACAAAATAATTAATTTATTTCCTTTTTCATTTCAGACCATCATTCTGCTATAGTTGGTGTACAAGTTATAACATAATGAAATACTTTTTGGAAGATGAAGCATTGATATTGAACCTACGTAAGGAGAAACACTGGGGTGCAAAACGAATGAAGAAAGAGTTTCCAAATAAACGATGGACGATACCTGGACTTTAATATCTCATAAAGAAACTACTTGTATTTCTCGCTCTAGTGTTCGTCGTATAGTAAAGGATTGGGTCTTAAATGTTTTAAAAGAGTTGAAGTTTATAAGCTCTCTGCATCAAATAAGCAAGCAAGAGTTGAAAAATGTCGTGCTCTGTTAGATCGATTCCCAGACAGAGTACGGTTGTTTCAACAATAAACACACAAAATGACCGAGTTTATGGAAGACAGGACAAAAAATCTATCAGTCTAGATCGACTTTGCAGGGAACGTCCACATTTTTCTCAAAAAGTCATGGTTTCTATCTTTATTTCAAAGTTAGAGAAGTCAGAGATTGTTTTTGTTGATCAAAATACCAAAATCACTGCTGCTTATTACCAAGAAAAAATCCTTGATGCGGTACTGCCGTCGATAAGGGAGAAGTCAAGGTTGCAAGCGTGCATTGATAATGGAGGAGGGCACATTCCGCATAATCTTGGACTCAATTACGTAACTGTATAGAAACAAAGTTTTTCTACCCGTGTCTGTATAACAGCGAATTACCAAATAATGGTTAAAGTTAGCAAAAATCCAACTTCACCAAGAGATAGACCATGAAATTTTATACAGGACACATACGAGGAGTGATCAGAAAGTATTGATAATTTTATTGCTACGGACAAATGAATGCAAAAAAGAAATAACACTTTACATATGCGAGTCTTCCCGCCCTCTGGCGTCTGCAGTCTGAAGCAAAATCTGCTAGTTGGTTGGAGCGCTTAAAGGGAAGGTGTGTGTTTGCAGTACGTCTAAATCTCGGAAATGGAGCAACGCGCGTGCATTAAATTTTGTGCCAAACTTGGAAAATCTGCATCGGAGACGAACGAAATGATTAAAACAGTTTTTGGAAATGATGCTTTCAGTGTAGCTAACTTATACAAATGGCACAAAAGGTTTAAAAATGGAGAAACATCGCTTGAAGACAAGGAACGCAGTGGCCGCCCTTCCACTTCTCATTACGGATGAAAATGTCCACAGATTCGATTTCTGGTACGAGCAAATGTTTCTCCATTTTTAAACTTTTTGTGCCATTTGTAAACGTTAGCTACACTGAGAGCATCATTTCCAAAAGCTGTTTTAATCATTTCGTTCGTCTCCGATGCAGATTTTCCAAATTTGCAGATTTTGCTTCAGACTGCAGACGCCAGAGGGCAGGAAGACTGGCATATGTAAACTGTTATTTCTTATTTGCATTCGTTTGTCCGTAGCAATAAAATTATCGATACTTTTTGATCACTCCTCGTATATTGATTGTACAAATAACATTTGATGAAAGTAAAATTATGTTGTTCAAAATCAGGGTAATAGTTTTTTGTGGCACACTCGGTATATATATATGTTCTTACATCTTTTAACGTTGCTGTTTAATGACCTTGTATTACTTTGTGTATATATATACAGGGTGTCCATAAAGTAACTCATCATAGGAAAATACATTTATTTTGTTTATTTATTTATTCTGTTTTATTTATTTGTTTAAAATGATTTCCACCAATCTCAAAACATGTTTGTAAACGAAAAAGCAGGTTTCTTTGAATGTTCTTCAACATATTTGGCCTGATGGAGGCATAAATAAATAGACATTGCTTATGTTCCTATGATAGCTATTGACTTCTTAAGGAAACGGAGCTTGCAGATGAAAAGAAGAACCAATGCGACAGTATACATTTCTGTTTATTTTTCTCTTTCAGACGTTTGACAAAATACTTTTGTCATCATCAGTGATTCTACAAATAAAATTTGTAATATTAAAACCCCTATAACATAATCTTCGGGGCGTGGTTCGGATTCCACGTTGAACTGTAGGTCCAAGATGGAGTGACAAGCTTGACCTTCGTCAGAATGAACAGTTCGTGCGGAAGCAAAACCAAGGTTAACTACAATACAAAAAGAAACTAGATATATTCACTTGTCTTTTCATGATTACTTCTCCCTACGCATTCGTAATGAAATGTCTAAACCTTTCCGGTCACGTTATCCTCAAATTAATTTCAGATTTGCTTTCGTCAATCCACTTTTTTTAGGCAGGAAGGAGGGACCAAGGGCAAATGCCCGCAAAAGGGCCCCCCTCTCTTAAGTTACACTGGTCAACAAATTTTAACTTTGATTTTGTTTCTTCTACGAGGTTCTGTGTTCTTCATAGAATTTTCAACGCTGATTACAAATATAACTTTAGAATTTTTGTATCACGTTGGGTTCTTGAGAAAACGACGAATTAAGTTTTAACCAAAAGTATAGAAGACTTTATATGTTATATTGTATAGGACGTTCTCTAACATTATATTAACCATACCTAAATTCATTCTCTTTGTCGACGACTTGCGTTTATAGGCTATATTTGGGGCTTCCCTGATTAATGTTCAGCAGTAGTCAGACCATTGAGTCCCACCTGCCTTGGTACCGTTTTTCCATTGTGGAAATGTCCTGGTGAAATCTTTCCCCATGTTTGTCACCAAGGTTGGTCGTAAAAAAGTTCAAATGGGCGTGCAGGAAATGTATCTTTAAGGACATATTGTACCCCATTAACCTAAACGCTTCAAGCATCTCCTCAACCAACTCCACGTATTTGGTGCCTTGTTCTTACCTAAAAAGTTCTTAACGACTGTTTTAAAGGCTTCCCACGCAACCCTCTCGGTTCCGTTTAGAACTTCATCAAAACGGCTGTCATTCATAATTTCTCTAATCTGTTGACCAACAAAAACACCTTCTTTTATCTCGCCTCATTTATTCGCAGCAAGTTTTGTTTTAAGTATCGAAATCTTCACCTTCTCTGTTCATCGCTTTCACGAAGTTTTTCATTAGTCCGAGCTTAATAATGTGAATAGGTGACAACCTGACAGGTATATCTTCCGGGAATCTACCAGCTGTTTACGTGCGACGCTCTTTTGCCCAGGAACTAAAGCTTGACGAAGTGGCCACTCCTTAATGGCATAATGAGAATGTCTGGCCCGACTATCTCACTCAGAAAGAAAGCAGGTTAATATGCAGCAAATAGCCCCACCTCAAGTTCATAATTTTTTATGTTAGCATTCGGTAGTATACAGCAATACAATAAATTTGTTGAAAGCCAGACCCCCCCGCAATTCAAAATTAATGAAGTTATTGATTTTTTAAGTTTTAACCATTTTTTTGGTTTCGCGACCTGCCAGCAGACATAAGACATCCTCGCTCTCAGACAATTTTCTGGAAATGTGTGGACGACCAATCACAGTGCACCCTTTTTTTTTAGCCAATAGTAGGCTATTAAACACTCAAAAGCAACCACGCCTTAATGAACCAATGACAGCTAATTAGGAATTTTAAAGAACTTATCAAGTTTTTTCCCGACCGTTTAGTCACGGAAAAACCTCGGCCTTTGATACAGCTGAGGTCTTTCTTTCTTTTTTAATTTTTGTCGCGTAAACATGTGCAGTGAGATTTGTGAAAGTTGTGACCTAGGCTACGTTGAAGTGCTGAAAATTTTAGGAGATGATTCACGAGCGGTTCACATTTTTCAAGAACACGGTGTCGTTCCCCGTACGCGAAACTGTCCAGAGTGTTCGCAGCCCTTTTATTTCCGTAGTGACCGAGACGTTTTCGTGTGTAAACGCAAATTTCCACAAAACAAGCGGAAGAGTTTGTTTCAGTGCAAATTTACGGGCTCAATATCTCTCTTCAAGGGCACGTGGCTAGCGAAGTCTAGCTTTCATAAGCGTTTTCCTCCGAAAACATTTTTCCCAATCCTACTGTGAGCAATACCTACAGTTAGCGCCGCAAAATAGTCCCACCTCGAGTCCATAATTTTTTATGTTAGCATTCGGTAGTGTGATGATTGGTTAGGTACAGTATATCAAAGTTAGGTCAATTGAATGCCCAGTTAGGTCAACTGAATGCCCGGTTAGGTCAACTGTACACCCTTGACGATTGGTTAGGTTAAGTCATGATATTTTCGGTAGTTTAACGGTTTTTTTTTTTTTTAATCTCTTCATTTGGTTAGGTTAGGTTAGGTTAGCAATAACGGTAGCGAAATTTAGTTATTAGGGTGTGTTTTCATGTGCTTTATTCAGAAATGCTACTCTTATGCCCCGTGTTTACTTGGAAATAAAACGACAAAAAAAAACTATTTTTTTCATACTTTCAATTAAATGCGGGGCAAATGAGTGGCATATCTGAGGAAAGCACATGAAACACGCCCTAATAACTAACTTTCGTACCAAAAGTCGAGGTGGGGCTATTTGCTGCATATTTACCGAAAGCAGCAGTACTTTGTATATCCCAGCTACATGCCAAGAAGAAGAGCTATGGCTTTTAAATCGTCACAGATGTGCCAGTTGTACTTAGTGTACTCCACGTAATTCAAAACAAGCTCCATATTTTCATATGACTTTCATATGAACAGCATGTCCGACGGGAATTGATGGATGAACGTTTCCTTTATATAATAGCACAGCCATCAGACTTAACTTGGATGAGTCAATGAACAGTCGCCATTCTTCTGATTTATGTTCATGACCAAGTGCCATCATCAATCCGTTTACATCGTTACAATAACAGATTAACTCTCAAAGAAAAAAATTTGGTCAAATCGTTTTGGCAGTTGCGGAACACAGAAATGTGTTTATTGCCAAAAATATTTACCCTTGCTGCCTAGAACGTAGTAACTTTGCTGGACTCTTAGATAAGCTTAAGTCCCTGACGAGGTCATTTAACTCATCTTGTGTAATTAAATGAGGCTCGTTTGACTCAGGTGGTTGAAAATCTGGGTCTATGTCTTGTTCCAATTCCATAGGCTCGTCTACGGTAGTTTCATCTTCTCAGGTCCACGTCTCTGGCCGCTCTGGTATAGGAAGACTTTCACCGTTCGGCACCGGTCTTATTGCCGATGGAAGATTTGGATATTCACTCGTTTTTTTTCTTTTAGAAGACAATCCAGAAACATTCGTCAAACAAAAGTAACAGTCTGTAGCAGGGTTGCCAGATTGTGCGATTTTAGCGCCCAATGAATTTAATTTTTAAGCACCTCAAAAACTGGAAAGTAATAAGTCAAATGATATTTTCTTTTGCAATATGGAATATTACGGTGAAACTGCTATTTAAAAAAAAAGTTACAAATAATCAAGCTGATAATAACGAAATAAAGGAATAGAAAATTTCTCAAAAACGGTGCGTGATATAGAAATTTCAAGGTCCTTTCTGTAAGCAGCGTTGAGAGCCCAATATGAATCAGTTTTCAGTACCCCAAAAAGTGACAAAGCGATACCTGACATAGATGCATTTTTTGAAGAGGAATTGCAAGGAGAGTATATAACAGGCTTTGATTTTACCCCAGAAGATGTAGCGAGAGCTATAGGACAAATGAAACCACATTCAGCTGCAGGTCCGGACAATTGGAACGCATTAATTATTAAAAACTGTAAAAATGAAATAGCTACACCTTTATACTGGATATGGAGAAGATCCCTAGACACTGGGGAAACACCGAGCATCTTGAAAAGAGCAAACATTGTCCCTATATATAAAGGAGGGGACAGATCTCAAGCAAAGAACGATAAACCAGTGTCATTGACGTTCCACCTCACCAAAGTATTTGAGAGAATAGTTAGAGAGAAAATTTATGATTTCCTGGAGACACGGGAAAGATTCAACGAAAATCAGCATGGATTCCGATCAGGTAGATCATGCCTATCACAACTAATAGAACACTACAACAATATCCTGGATGTACTGGAAGGCAATGACAACTACGATGTTATATACACAGATTTTGCTAAAGCTTTCGACAAATGTGATCATGGTATAATAGCACATAAAATTAAATATATGGGAATAACAGGCAAAGTAGGAAAATGGATCTACAACTTCCTCAGAGAACGTCTGCAGGTCGTCAAAATTCAAGGTGTATCATCATCAGAATCGGAAGTACGCAGCTCAGTACCACAAGGGACAGTACTGGCCCCACTCCTGTTCATTATCATGCTAACAGACATAGACAGCGGAGTAAACAGCAACAGTATAGTAACATCCTTTGCAGACCATACAAACATCAGCAGAAAAATCAGCGATATACTGTAAATGAAGTGGAGGCCTTGCAGAGGGACACGAACAAAATATACAAATGGTCAGAAGACAACAACATGTCATTTAACACCGATAAATTTCAGCTCTTGAGATATGGTAGAAAAGAGGAACTTAAACAGACTGCATATTATGCTCCAGATAGACAGGAAATTCAGAGAAGCACGAAAGCGATCGATCTGGGGTAATAATGACAGATGATGCGAAATTCGAAACACAAAATCAGATAGCGATAAATAAAGGAAAAAGTCGCGGGACAGGTACTAAGAACGTTCAAAAGAGGGGACAGGACAGTAATGATTCCCCTGCTAAAAACACTTTTTATACCAAAACTTGAATACTGCTCAGTTTTGACGTCCTCATATAAAAAGGAAGAAGCTAATAAACTAGAAGAAACGCAAAGACAACTCACAGCCAAGGTTGATGGCTGCAAAGAACTCAACTACTGGGAAAGACTACGTAAACTAAATCTGTACTCCCTGAAAAGAAGAAGAGAGAGGTACACCATAATCTACATATGGAAAATGATCGAAAACTGGTACCAACCTAAAACTAACCAATTACCATTCAAACACATTGGAAAATAGGAAAGGCAGAATGTATAGTGTTCCCAAATTAAGGGCCCGACAAGGGACCTCCTCAACACTGAAAGAAAATAGCTTGGTTGTCAGAGGGCCAAGACTTTTCAACCAGCTTTTTAAGGACCTCAGAAACGTAACGGGGGTCAAAGTTGAAGTCTTCAAGAGAAGACTGGATGCCTGTTTAATGATTTTTCACGTGTTACTTTCGTGAAATAATTTTCATATATATATATAATATATTATATATATATATAGGTGAATAACAGAAATATGCTATTCATTACGTAATTATTTTTGATTATTTTTAAAAATACTTTTGTCGTCTGAAGTTCATTTAATTTTGTTTATCACTTAAAGAGAAGTAAAAAAAAAAAAAAAAAATGGATAAGAGTGCATGCAATAAAAGTTTCTTCCTAATATCCTCATTAGAGTCTATTTTTTAATTTTCCTTTCAGTCCTAATATGATATATATGTATATAATAATAGTATTAAGTTTAAGTGGAAGATTTTGAGAAACAAAATAAGCTATTTCATATATATATATATTATATATATATATATATATATATATAAGCTACATGAAATGGGTTGGCACATTTAATATACATTTAAATCGGTTTTTAAAATATTTTTAAAATGTTTATACGTTTATTATTATATATATATATATATATATATATATATATATATATATATATATATGTGTGTGTGTGTGATGTAGCGGTTGTCCACAACCGCAATTGCGGAGCAACCGCACATATTCTCAGCTCCGCAACCGCATTATCAGTGCGGTTATGGTTGTTTGAGGATATCTTACTAGGGCAACCAAATGCTATAAATGCTAGTGTAATGGCTATAAATGTTATAAACGTCGTCAAATGTTGTTCGTGTCATGCCTCATGCCTTCACTCAAGGGTGCAAAAAAGTAGAAGTTTGCTACGCCCTAATTGCGACATGTCTAGAATTGCTACTTGGATTGGATGGATAGATGCATTATGTAATAACTTACATTTATCAACGCTAGGTGGCTAGAAAAGCATTATTTTAATTATATTTAATAAAGCAATGATGATGTATAATTGCTGTTGATTAAAAAAGATAAAAAACACTCAAGTTTTTTTTATTAGAAATTAGGCAACCTTCACTACCAAGTTACAAACTAAACTAAAGCACCAGCTTCAGTATCTGTTCAGACACAAGTGAGGGTGATTGTGTTGCGCTAGCTCTCCGTCGCTACCTTTGTAATGTTACATGCTTCAACCCATTAGTAAAGTGTTAGACTGTGGTGCAACCATCATAGAGCTATTTACGAGTGCAGTGTGGAAGTACTTCTCGAGAGTGTGAAACGATGTAGGGAAGTGTGTAATATGTAATAAGAACTGGTCTCGAAATGGAAGGAGTACCACTAACTTAAAAAACAATCTGGGTTCAATGCACAAGAAGGAATACAATGAAGTGATATCTAGTGAAAATGAAGCTAATGAACAGTCAAAGAAGAAAAAGGAATCAAAAGTGTCTCTTACACCCCTACAGGAAATGAAGTGTGCAGTGAAAGAAAAGAATCACACGATTGAAAGTCGCTTCGAAAAAGTCAAAATTTGGGATGCGAATCATTCCAAATCAAAATCACTGGACTATCGCATAGCCGAAATGATAATAATGGATGACTTGCCATTCAGCCACGTTGAGGGCTTAGGTTTTATGAGACTTATGGCTGAAACAGCTCCACAGTATAAAGTGAAACAGCGTCAGTTCTACACTGATCTTATGTGCAACGATATCTATGACTTTATTTCAAAGTGTTCAAAATTATTGAGCCTCTAAAAGATTCGAAAGTATCATTGACAACGGATGCATGGTCAGACACGTCTGCTGGAGTGTCTTTACTCTCTTTGACATGCCATGCAGTGACTCAAGACTTCAAGAGAACCAATTTGGTACCCAGCGTAATGCCACTTGAAGATCGCCACACTGAAGAATACTTGTCAACAAAATTTGAGCAGATGCTTCAGAAGTGGGATATTGCCCATTCATCCATTCATTGTGTAATGCACGACTCAGGAGCAAATATGATAAAAGCTTTGTTCCTCACTGGCGTCCATAATATCGATTTCACTGTTCATAAACTGCAACTTGTAGTCAAAAGTCGATTATCCTCACAAAAATCTCTTAGAAATCTACTCATTTCAACCATTCTACGATGGCGCAGGATGGAACAGTACTGATCATATGATGCAGAGAACACTGAAGTTGAAGGAACCACTGAGTTTATATAGCGCTGCTAACTCCAGAATGCAACAACTCACTAACATCGACTTCACTCTCTTGTCAAACCGTGTGGCTGTGCTGGAACCATTCGATATCACAAAAAGATTGAGTAGTTCCAGCTCTTCCATATCTGAGGTTATTGTCCTCGTCGTTTCCTTGAAAAATGTGCTGCAACCTCGAAGTGGTGATTCTGAAGCTGATCGTGGAATCAAAACAAAGCTAGCAAGGCGATTTGATGGCCTAGAAGCAAATGACATGTATTCTTTGGCTACCTATTTGGATCCAAGGTACAAAGCAAATTTTTTTTCCGCTTCACATGTCACAAAAGGTGTTCAGAAAAAATTGAGATATCTTTGTGATGAAATGGACAAGACCCAAACATCATCGGACTCGGAGACAGCCAGTGAACCACCGGCAAAGAAACCATTGATTGATCTAGGCCAGGCACCAGTTTGTACGAGTAAATCAGTAATAATAATGGACTCAATGAGTGCTCTATTGGCTTCCAGTAGTGATGACGAGACCGAAACTGAGTCATGCAGAGACTCGCAAAAAATGATCGAGAAATATCACAAAGGGGAAAGGATTGGACAAGATGATGCTTTAGCTTGGTGGAGGTCAAATCAAAAGAAATACAAAAATTTGAGCAAACTGGCTCGAACATACCTTGGATATCCTCTCTCAAGTGTTCGTAGTGAACAATTATTTAGTGGAGCAGGGATAATCTACTATGAACAAAGGAATAGGCTGAAGGGGGACAAAGCTGAAAAACTTTTATTTTTTAAATACAGTCTCCCAGCAATTCAATTTAAATATAAGGATTAAATAGTGTGTATATTATATATATATATATATATATATATATATATATTATATATATATATATAATATATATAATAAATTATAGACACCACTTTCGAATGGGCGGTGGTTGGGAAGTGTTGGTGGAATGCAAAACGCGTTGGGTCCTCGACCCGCATCCTGGAAGCACACTTTTTACAGTTTAGATTACAGTCATTCTATTGTAGACTGTGAAAGTGTGGCTAAACACGTTATGTGTTGTTTATTCTTAGGTAATATTATGATGTTATCGGGTACATAACCGCAACCGCGCGGAGCTCTCTTTGTAGCTCCGCAATCGCAGAGCTATGAAAAAAAAATAATATATATATATATATATATATATAATTATATATATATATATAACATATATATATATCAGTGGTATATATATTATGTAATGTATGTATGGGATGAATTTCACAATTAAACACGGGAAATGAATGAATGATGCAAACCTACATCATATATATATATATATATATATATATATATATACTGTATATATATATATATATATTAGGGTGGCTATCAGCAGATAGGGGCAAAAATTATTTTTTTAACTTTAGAGCTCGGAAGGTCGAATTTTGTTCTTTATCATGAGAAAACTTAGCATGCCATTTTTTAAAGCAATCAAATCGTATTTAGGGATGGCGCACGGCAGTATAAAAATGTAGAGTAATGTACTTTTAATCAATAGTAAAATACCCCATTTATTTCTTTGCATAATTTTCAGAAATTATTATTGAAATGTTTATATGAAATATTCATATGTTTTCAGATATATAGTTGTATTTATGATATAATATCAATATCTGTAACTACATCTTGTAACTTTTGGCATCTGAAAAACTTGCAAGGAGCAAGCTGCAACTCAAATCCTCAGTTAACTACATGCTGAGGAAGTGCGTATGTGGTAGCAATTCGTGTTCCATTTATTTCACGGTTAGGAGTTTCACGCCCTAAAATTTTCAACTTTTTTGCAATCATTCCTAGTACTAGTTATAGTACTCGTTCTAAAACAGATATATGGCTTGTTGGTCCAACTTTACCAAAAATATTGGGCGATAAACTCTCTTCTTAGCAGCAAGTTTTGGCACAATTTTTTTACTATCATTCAGAGATAAAGCTCCCTTTGAAATATAGTGCTAAGAACACTTTGATCAGTGTTATGGGTTTCTGGAAGAAAGCCAGTATTCCAACTGCGCATGAACATGATCTTATTAAGCGATTGCTCAAACTTCATTCTGACTGGAAAGTATTACAAAAAAGTAAGTCCTGTCGATCTTAAAAGCAAATTTCCAATGAAACACACTTCATATCACGACTCAATTAACTATTTGATTGCACACGAGAATGTTCTGTCTATGATGAAAATAGAAGATAAGAAATTTCTTATTGCTCAGCGCATTGGAAGGAAAGGTCACGTAGCTGGCATTGATAAAATGACAACAATCAAGGAAAGAAATAAGATAATTAGAGAGCAAAATTTTATTAGCCGCAAGAGAAAACATGAAAAAGAAATACAACTAAGCAAAGTTGCAACAATAGAATCAAGTACCAGTAGTGATAACGAGTCGATCCATTCGGAAAATAGTACATCTCAAAAATTAAAAAGTTTTTCTCAGGGTGACACCCAACCACAATTGAAGAAAGCAAGACCTCAGAACATAATGACTCCCGAATTAGCGCAAGCTCTAGACCGTACAAAGCCCAGCAACCGAGCAGCAGCTCATATCGTTGCTGCTACGGCAAAAAGATTAGGATATAATGTGGAGTCACTATTGATCAATAAAGATTCTATTTGTACTAAAAGGATGAAAATTTGAAAAGAAACTTCAGCTAATATCATTGAACACTTTGCTCCAAAAAACCCCCCGAGTAGTTCACTGGGATGGGAAAATGCTACCTGATATCACAGGAAAAACGTCTGTCGGTCATTTGCCTTTGGTAATGACTGGCAAAGATATCGGCAAGCTTCTTGCAGTCCCGAAACTTACCTTCGAAAGTGCAAAAGCAATTGCAAAGGCTGTTGTTGAAACTGTAAAAGAATGGAATTCAACCAACCAGATCAAAGTTATGTCGTTTGATACCACGGCAAATAATACAGGAAAGAAGGAGGTGCCTGCATCCTGATTGAACAAATGTTGGACAAAAATCTTCTGCACCTAGCCTGTCGTCATCATATCCATAAGATTATAGTTGGAAATGTATTTGGCGTCCTTTTTGGTCCCTCATCAGGACCTGATATTGCTTTATTTAAGCGATTACAGTTAGAATGGACTAACATTGATAAGAGTAAGCTTGAACCAGTGATTAGTGATAAAGAAATGACCTTAGACGTATCTGAATGGAAGGAAATTATTGAATTCTGTAAAACTAACCTAGAAAGAAGAACGTCAACCAAGAGATGATTACACGTTGGCTAGCAAACGTTGGCTAGCAAACGTAATTTGTTCTATAAAGATTTATCTCCTCCATTCACAGGTTCGTCTAACATCAAGAGAAATATCTTTAAGAAGATTCAATTTATTTACTACAAACATTTATGTAAAAGCATGGTTCCAATGCCCCCAGGCAACTTTAGCTCCTGCAAATGACCTTGAGCTCCTTCAGCAATTAAAAACTTACCCAGACACTGTCATCTCCAAATCTGCAGGCAAGGCATTCGGTAATCATTTGTGGTATTTAAGTGAACGTCTGATTGGTCTCTCTTTCTTTGATGATCGTGTACCTTTAGAAATGAAGTGATTGATGGTCGCAGCTCTAAAAAATGAAGGAAATAAATGCCCTCCAAATAGAATTTGTGCAACGATTGCTGAAGGAAAAGATCTGTCATCCTTTGTCACGGCAAACTCTCGATAACTGTTCTCAATTTTAGGGTTGGAAGATGACTTTCTAACTTCTGTAGATCCAGCTCATAGCTCATTGGAAACAGATTCCAGATTATCAAAACGCTTCCAAGATTCTTAAAAACATGAAGGTTGTCAATGGATATAACAGAAAGGGGAGCAGCATTGATAAAGGACTTTAACGCCTCTGTAACGAGAAATGAGGAACAGACAGTTTTTGCTTCAGGTCGTTGAGGAACATCGTAAAACATTCCCAGATGCAAGAAAGAAAACATTAGTTGAAGGTCTCCAAAGTTCAACCAGAGGACAATGAGTTGTTAGCACCAACGAAACCCCCTCCATTGAGAGGATAATACTCACCCTTATGGGTGATAGGGACCTGGAGCTGAACTCAAAAAAGACTGTAAGCTAAAAAATCTTCTGGACTCTTGCGACACCTCTAAAACATTTCCGATTTGTATACAAATTGGTATTCTGAGTTTTTTAGGGAATAAGAATAATATTATGGGTTCGGAACTTAACTTTTTGAAGATTATGTTTATACAGCCACCCTAATATATATATACAGGGTGGGTAAAAAAAAGTGACCCCTTAGAGGTAAACTGTCATATTAAAAAAGTAAGGGGACTAGAGCTCCCAAACTTCATAGATGCTTACCTTAGCATGTTGTTCGTCTTAATTGAGAAGTTGCTCGATGTGTCCCCCTTCCTGCTCAACGCAGGCCTCCAAACGTGGACGCCACTGATTAATACATCTGTTTACATATCGTTGAGACACCTTCTCCCAGCCGAGCAGAATTCTTTCGCGTAGTTCATCTGTTTATTATATTGGTACCAGGGATGTAAACTTTGGACTTCAGAGCTTCCTAAACACCATAATCTAGTGGTGAAAGATCGGGACTACTAGCCGGCCACATATTGGGTTCGATAAAATTCCGTGTTTCGCTCTCAAGGAGTGTGACAGTTTGACGTGCTCTGTGAGCAGGGGCTCCATCTTGTCGGAAAGTACGAGGGAAATTCAATAAGTATCCGCACTTTTTATTTTCACATCTGATACATTATAAACACATCACTTCTCAACATAGTCTCCCTGTTTCTCAATACACTTAGTCCAGCAATCTACAAGCTTCCTAATGCCATCACAAAAGAATGTTTTTGGTTGTGTGCGTAGCTAGTCATGCACCGCCTTCTTCAGGTCATCATCGCCTTGGAATCACTGACCTCTCAAAGCATCTTTTAGTGGTCCAAACAGGTAAAAATCCGAAAGTGCCAGGTCTGGACTGTAGGCTGGATGGTCGAGAACTTAAAATTTAAGTTCTTGAAGGCATTTTCTAGTCTGTGCAGCGGTATGAGGGCGCATATTGTCGTGTAACAGAATAACACCTTCCGACAATCTCCCTCTCCGTTTTGTGCGAATTGCTTGCTTTAACTCATTCCGAAGCATGTCAGAATACGACGCACTTGTTACTGTAGTTCCACGCTCTAGATAATGTTCAAGGATAGGACCTCGTGTATCCCAAAACAGTGTTAGCATAACTTTACTGCTGACGGCTGCGCTTTGAACTTCCTTGCAACGGGAGATGTTGGATGCTTCCATTGCATGCTCTGTGACAGAAGAGCACAAGCGTAATCGTACGGACGTCTGCTCTCGTCTTTTGGCGCGGTATCATAATGAAGGTGAAAACTTTTTGGAGCACATTATCACTGGAGATGAAACCTGGATCCACCACTATGAATCAGAAAGCAAACGACAGAGCATGCAATGGAAGCATCCAACATCTACCGTTGCAAGGAAGTTCAAAGCGCAGCCGGCAGCAGGTAAAGTTATACTAACACTGTTTTGGGATACACGAGGCCCTATCCTTGAACATTATCTAGAGCGTGGAACTATAATAACAAGTGCATCGTATTCTGACATGCTTCAGAATGAGTTAAAGCAAGCAATTCGCACAAAACGGAGAGGGAGATTGTCGGAAGGTGTTATTCTGTTACACGACAATGCGCGCCCTCATACCGCTGCACAGACTAGAAAATGCCTTCAAGAACTTAAATTTGAAGTTCTCGACCATCCAGCCTACAGTCCAGACCTGGCACCTTCGGATTTTTATCTGTTTGGACCACTAAAAGATGCTTTGAGAGGTCAGTGATTCCAAGGCGATGATGACCTGAAGGAGGCGGTGCATGACTAGCTACGCACACAGCCAAAAACATTCTTTTGTGATGGCATTAGGAAGTTTGTAGATCACTGGACTAAGTGTATTGAGAAACAGGGAGACTATGTTGAGAAGTGATGTGTTTATAATGTATCAGATGTGAAAATAAAATTATGAAAATTAAAAGTGCGAATACTTATTGAATTACCCTTATGTATCTTTCACCACTAATTCGTCGAATATCAGTTAGATAGAGTGAAGGATATACTTTCCAACAAGATGGAGCCCCTCCTCACAGAACACGCCAAACTGTCACACGCCAAAGTAGTCCCGATCTTTCACCACTAGATTATGGTGTTTGGGAAGCCCTGCAGTCTAAAGTTTACATCCCTGGTACCAATATAAGAGACATAGATGAACTACGCGAAAGAATTCTGCTCGGCTGGGAGAAGGTGTCTCAACGATATGTAAACAGATGTATTGATCAGTGGTGTTCACGTTTAGAGGCCTGCGTTGAGCAGGAAGGGGGACACGTCGAGCAACTTCTCAATTAAGACGAACAACATGCTAAATTGCTAAGGTAAGCATCTATGAAGTTTGAGAGCTCTAGTCCCCTTACTTTTTTAATATGACAGTTTACCTCTAAGGGGTCACTTTTTTTTACCCACCCTATATATATATATGAGAGAGAGAGAGAGAGAGAGAGAGAGAAGAATTTCCTTTTATATAGTGACTTTTGTGAAGGAAAAATACTAAATTCCGTATTATAAACCCACTTCTGTACTCGAACATCTTCGCTACAGCAATGTAAAGAGGTACGTACGTCGTTTTCAGGTCAAAGTGGAGGGGATAATTTGGTATGAAGTCGTATAAAGAGACAAAAATTAACAACGTCGATGTACTCTCAACATACTGTAATTATTGGAGTAAAAACAAGTATGTAACTGGCCTAATTAAACCTTTCTTAACCATGAATGGAATAGAGAAGGTACAGTTACGAGTGTTAAATTTTTAAGTCGCCACGAAAGTGGCGATTACACAAAACGACTCTTCAAGAATGACTGATAAATAATATGATTCAGGCATCGAAACCGAAGACAGAGTCAAAATCTCTCTTTAAAACTTGTTGTTGATTTCTCAGAGAGGGAGAGTTACAAGGAGTTACAAGCACAAGAGGAAGCCTCAAAGACCTTTTGGTCCACTCTGGGAGGTTCCTGTTATTAAAAGTTTATTTTTCTTTCAACTATCCTAGCAGTAGTAGAAAACTGGATAGAAAAGTAGAAGGCTCTCCCCACCCTCCGCTCCCTCCCTGCCAGAGGCAGGTACGGAAAAAAGGTTGAAGAAAAATACCTTGACCCTGGAAAAGTAGCCAAGGAAATTTTACAGGAAAGTGGAGAATATATAAATAGCTCTATATTAGCTTGCTCACAGAGACACTGTGCAAGCGAACTCCTGCAGAGTTTTCTTATGTTTTAATCTTAAACTATGAGTGTATTCAGTACTTTGTCTACCCTATTTTTAAAACACATTTACACTTTGACTGGAAACAACATCTGAGGGAAGTTGGTTCCAGATATTAAACAATTTTATAGGAAAAGAAATTCCGCAGACAGAGGTCCTAAATGTCTTTTAGTTCAGTTTAAACCCATTATTCTTGTCGGATGGCATTAAGTGAGAATAAGTGTCTGTAATCTACCCTGTCTATTCCTTTGAGCATCTTGAAGACTTGAATAAGCTGACCCCGCACCTCCTCGTCTCTAAGCTAAAACAGATTTAGGCGCTCCAATCTCCGTTGGTAGCTTTGCATTCTCATTGAGGGGATCAATTTTGTAGCCCTTGCTTGTACTCTTTCTAACCTTTCTATGTCCTTCCTGAGGGACGGAGACCAAACTGCGCACAGTATTCCAGTTGAGGTCTGACTAGTGAATTAAAAGACACATTACAGTCTCCTCATTCCGAAACTGGAAGTCTTTTAATATAACCTAATAATTTTAAGGCCCTCTTTTCGACTTCTGCACAGTGCTTCGACGGTTCAGATCGTTGCTGATATAGACTCCTAAGTCTTTCTCTAGATCGGTCTCAATCAAGTCCTTCCCAAGAGAGAGTAATCGGTCTTCGGGTTTTTAATAACCTATGTGCATTACCTTACATTTGTCCAAGTGAATGGCATCTGCCAAGTAGCGACCATTCGCCAACCTGTCAAGATCGTCTGAAGCATTCTTACGCCCTCCTCAGTACTACACTACTTCCTAATTTGTATCGTCTGCAAATTGGAGATTGCACTTAGAAGCCCGACGTCTATATCGTTAATATAGATGATAAAAAGTAAAGGACCCAGCACGGAACCCTGTGGGACACCACTGGTGACGGGCGCCCACTCCGAAGCCACTCCATTTATTACCACTCTCTGCTTTCTATCTTTAACCAATCCTCAATCCAGTTGGAAACGAGCCCGGTGATTCCTAGTCCTTTGACTTTAGCTACCAATCTAGCGTGTGAGGGACTTTGTCAAGGCTTTTTGATTGAAAGTCGAGATACACTATATCTATTGCCCTATGCATCATACAGTGTATGCATATTATGGAAAAACTCTAAACAGGTTTGTCAGACAGGATCTATGTCGCCTAAATCTATGTTGAGAATAAAAAAATTAGATTGTTAGATTCAAGGTGATACACAATACGTTTTGTAATGATGGATTCCAACAGTTTGCCGACAACTGATGTTAAACTGATTGGGCGATAATACAAGGATTTTCCCTATCACCCTTTTTAAAGATAGGTGTTACATTTGCTAACTTCCAGTCGGTTGGAACTTTCCCTAACTCGATTGATTGTTTGAATATGGTTACTAAGTCGTCAACAACATTGTGGCTAACCTCTTTTAATACCCTTGGGAGAAATAAGTCAGGACCAGGTGATTTGTATTTATTCATCTTATCAAAGAGAGAGAGAGAGAGAGAGAGAGAGTTACATGGAGTCACAAGGAAAAGAAGTACCTCAAAAGGCCTTGCGGCCCATACCGAGAGAGAGAGAGAGAACGTACTGAGTACACGATGCAATTTAAAAGGAAATGATGTTTCACCGGATATCTGAAATAAAATCTTTATGAATTTTTTTTGTTTATGTACTTTTTACCTCGATAAAGAACAGTAAGTTTTGGGATACGAGACCAAACCTATAAAATAATTTTTCCACCACCTGTACTGACGTGTAACAAAGCGTAAGAGAAAACAGCAGAATGTCAATAGAGGTGGTGGCAAACATTTTTTAGACAAGTTTGGTCTCGTATTACCCCAAATCCGCTGTTATTTATGGAGGTAAAAGCACACTGTAAACGAAAAACTTCATAAAGATTTTAAGTAGGAATACTTAAATGGGGTTTCGGTAACATCATCGTTTCAAGCAATAAAGGGCTCCCAACATTGACCGTATAGGTTCCGTTTTTGTATAGTATAGTTCTCGGTTAGTGTCTACGCGGTCCCTAATTTGTAATTTAATTATGTGAGAGACCTTTCTTTAACCTAATTTGACGTGTAATTAGGAACCAAATGGTTTAAATTTTTCATCTTATATCGAAATCTACAGGGTGGCCACAAAGTTCCCTTGTATGAAAAACGAGGGCAACATACAGATATGCTGTAATTTCAATGCAAGTGCACTTTGTGGCCACTCTGTACAACTAACAGTGTAGAACCGTATAAATACTTAATTTTAAAAAGGTCAGTCTCTCAGCTTGGCGGCCTTTGGCATTCATTGAAGCAAAGATGCGGCGATGAAATGATGATGACTTGTATAATATGAATATATTTTAAAAATCCTTAAAGAACATGAATGGTGTAGATTAAATTAAGTAGTCTAGTGTTTCATGGTATCTTTTATGTTCCACCGTCTTCTAATGCGTAATTCGCTACACGAGATAAGGCTACGGATGGTGTGAATGAACTCGAAGCCTATTCTTTTCATCATACGTTTTCCTACTTTCCTATAACTTTTCTCCCACAACTATTTTCTCTCAGTAGTGCCTGGCGGGGACGGGGATCCTTGTCTATTCTATGCTTTACTACTACTGCTACTATTTCTGCGTAAAATCTTTACACATTTATAAGTTTATTATAAGCATAAGAGAATTTTTAGTTCTCTTTATTTTCATACGCTTATCTTCTTTCTTTTTCTAACTTATTTCCCGGGCTAACCTGGAGTGGATCTTTCGGTCTTTGTTAGCTTCCATTTCTGTAATTGTTTATAATAATAATAATAATGATGACAGATATAGATGAACGTATCAAAGACGAGAGATTATGCATCACGATGTCGTAAATTTGATACCTAAACCGTTCAAGCCGTAAAATATGGTACCATAATCACAGTGATAATAATGGTTTTAATTGGGTTGTTTAGATTCCCTCCAAACGGCAAAGGTCACGCGACGGGAAAGGACCTACAGCTTTATGTGGGATCCGAACTTGGGTCGTTCCAATATCTGAACGAAGGAGAAGGTTCCCCATCTAACTACTGAATAGATCTATCGTCCCTTACCCACGCTGACCTAACGGGAAGTGGTGTTACGACGTGACGTAGTCTTGTCGAGGGTAATATAGCGGCGTTTCGCCTCGAAATTTGTAATGTAGCGTTTTAAAAACTAATAATTATGCTTTCATATCCCGTTTACAGTTTGTTTCCATCACGTGTACATCAAAAGATTAACATTTAAAGTTGCGCAAGACTCTGCGCAAACTACTCCGTTCCATGATATATGTAAATGGAACATGTATATATATATATACATACACACAGTGTATTAACCAGTGTTTAAGACGCTCTCAGGTACAGCTTAACTCATTCAGGACTGGATTTTGTTTACAGCAGTAGTTTCGAGGCGAACCTACGTGCGTTCTCGGCCTGATTGGGTTAAGGGGAATTACGATGAAAATTTCAGTCTATACAGAGTACCATTCCAACGATACGTTCGTTTCAGGGTATAAGCAACTCCCATCAGCTTTGCCAAATAAATAGAGGTGAATGTACTAACGAGGCTTCCATACGTAATTCATCATAAGTAAAAACAACTATGCTCTTTGTTATGATAATTCAAAGCATATCCAAATCCACACCCATTATTTCGTCAGTTTGTAACGCAGACATTTCTAGTTATTATCAGTCCCGATGCTTGATTCATTGATCCATTAGCTTGTGTTTCCTTCCCAAGGCAAAAAAATATATATACCTGTTTTTAATCACAGCCACATCCATATTACCTCAGGCTTGCTCTACATAATCCGAACCAAAAAAACCCGGGTATCCGGGTATTTGCAATTTTAAATTTTCCATTATATATATATATATATATATATATATATATATATATATATAATATATATATATATATATATATATATATATATATGCAGTAAAATCACAAAAAAACACGTGATCTTTTTAATAAACAAACAACCACAGGGAAAAGGAAAAGTAAACATGAAATCCGAGCGCTTTCGTGATATTTTCACATCTTCAGGGACAAGAAAGAAATAGACAGAATTTACCAAGTAACTGAGTTAAATACACAAGCGAAAAATTCCCCAATAGGCAACTCAATTTAAAAACAATAAAACAATCTAAAGATTTTTTCCCAATAGATAACTTAATCTAAAGGTTACTAAATTATTGAATACATAAAAACTATGTAAATGAAATTAGACAATTAACATGTACACAAAACAAATTTATATAGTTTTTATGTATTCAATAATTTAGTAGCCTTTAGATTAAGTTATCTATTGGGAAAAAATCTTTAGATTGTTTTATTGTTTTTAAATTGAGTTGCCTATTGGGGAAGTTTTCGCTTGTGTATTTAACTCAGTTAATTTGTAAATTCTGTCTATTTCTTTCTTGTCCCTGAAGATGTGAATATATCATGAAAGCGCTCGAATTTCGTGTTTACCTTTCCTTTTCCCTGTGGTTGTTTGCTTATATATATATATATATATATATATATATATATATATATATATATATATATATAATACAGGGTGGGCCGTAAGTTTCCATACATAGGAAAATTTAAATTATGGTCTTCACGTGCGTCGGTATTTGGATCAGCAGTTTCCGGATGCTTGGATTGGTCGGCGTGGTCCTGTGGAGTGGCCTCCCAGATCCCCAGATCTCACCCCCCTTGATTTCTATCTTTGGGGGCACTTGAAGGCCATGGTGTATCAGGAAAAGATACGAGACATAAATCATCTAAAGGAACGTATCACCAACGCCATTACAAGCATAACGTCAACTGTGCTAATGCGTGTTCATCAACAGTGGGGAACACGTATTGAAATGTGTTTTCAAAACAATGGCAACCATGTAGAGCATATTATATGAATAAAAATGGTTGTTCATAAAAAAATGTTTATTTTTCCTATGTATGGGTGATTCAAATATGGGGGTAAAATTTTTTTTTTTATATTTTAATGTGTTCAACCGTTTAAATGGTTCATTTCAGCATAAAAACAACTATCCTAAAATATTTTAGCAAATTTTTAATTTTTAGGGGTTGCTACCAGCAATTAAAAATTGACAGAACGACTCAAATTGTCAAATTTTTCCACACCACCCAGGGGGTACAGTACAAGGCGCATTGCTTTTTTTTTAATGTGGAAAGCTCCCCCGTAGGTCCTACCATAACCACAAGCATGCATAATTAAACTAGCATGATATTTGAGACATTAGCTGTCCTTACTTCATCAATGTTTCTTTCTTTCTATCAGGGTAAACAGCCCTGTAGTTTTTCACTACTTGTAGCAAGAATTGTTTTTGATCTTCGTCATGTGTTAGTATTTTATTATATTCATCCATTAATTTTACTCCTCTTTCCGCTATATCATTCACGACTTTCCACTGTTTGATAGATTTCTTAGCGGAGTTATACTCTTCATCATTATGCCATTCTTTAGCATCTTTGAATAAAAATTTTGAACTAAATTCTGTTATTGTAAAGAATCTTTGAGTATTTGATGACAAAATCTTCTAATTTCTTCGTTGGAATAAGTGCAGGATCTAGAAAAGCCCGTTTTGCAGGAAGAGTTTGTTGTATTTTGCAAGGCCTTTAAAATTTTGTTTTTCGTTTCAGTAGGCACTTCATCATCATAAAAGGCCAAGGCTACCAGTTCTTCTGATAGGTACCAGAGGTGACCTAACAGTTTTTTAATAGCAACAAATGCAATTGTGTCATTTATTTGTTTGTAGACTACAAGATTCTGTAATAATTCCAGAGCAAGACGAGGAGTGCAAGATGGCACAGGAGCTGTAAACCATGCCTTTACATATAACCGAGTAGGAAATAGACAGATGTCTTTTAGTCCTTTTTTGTCTTTTACTGAAATTTTGAACTGAGATTTGAACATAAAATTTTTTAATGAATATGTAATTTTGGCCATCCACCTAGCCCGATGAAGTCCCGCTGGATGTTTAAATTTGATTCCACCTTTTGGTTCACCTCCCAAAAAAATAATTGTTAACTGCAATAGTTCTAGGTAATCGTCTCTTGGTTGGAATGTATCTAGTTGATTTGTTGCAAATATAATTGTCATCTTTGATGTCATGAATATTTTCATAGATATCTGGATCTGATAATGCTGTTTCGTAGTCCTCCTTATTAATGCTTGACCATTTTTCTCTGAACTTCTTAAAAAGGACTATATCTGGGCCAGAAGATGGTGATAAAGACTGAAACAACAGCTTCCAGCATAATTTCAAATATGTGGTGTCGACATGCCAGCCACAATAAATCGTTGTCGAATTTTTGTTCTAGAAGAATAGCTGCACCATTTCTAGGACCAGTATTGGCTGCCGTTGTATTGAAACACATGCATTTTATTTGTTCGCAGATGTCCCATTCAAGCGATGTCTGATTGTTTGCATTAAAAAGAGACGCATTTCTGTCACTCAATTTTGCAACATCAAGACTTGCTAATAATTTATCATCAAACAATTTTCTACGTTTGCCAACCTTACTTTTCCATGTTGAAGGTTGTGCAGCACAGAAACCAGATTCATCACTTTTACTCTCCTCTGATTCTGATTATGTACTGGTGAGTATGACAGCCTGTTCATTCTTCTTTCTTTTGATCTCTTCTTCTACTTTCCTCTTTTCATAACGTTGTTGCTTTTCTGCTGCTCTTTGCTCTTTTTTAGCAACAGCCTTATCAATGGTACCCATTTTTCCATGACGTCCTTTCTCACGTTGCATTTTCAAGAATTTCTTATCTTCTATTTTTATAAGCTGCATAGCATTCTCATGAGCAATGTCAAATAAGTTTTCCAGTTTATCTTTCCATTTTTCTTCTTTATTATTTAAATTTTGTGATCTTTTCAATTTGTTTGCTTTGTTTTTCTTAAGCAGCTGTCATTCCTTCAGTATTCCTTGAATTTTATCTACTACATGTATTCTTTGTTTTGCTGGTATTCCTGCTTTTTTCCAAACTGCTGGCACATCATCCGCAGTAGAGCAGCATGATTCTCTAATGTCTTGCTTTTTAATATTTCTGTAGTGCATGAAGAGGGCCATCATTTCCTTCTCTGATGGTAATACGGATGTTTTTAGTACTGCAGAGGGCTACCCAATTAGCCATACTTCAGTTTCTTTTCTTGTAGAACTTCTCCCAAATGAGCAACTGGGTGATGGTGAGTTAGGCCTAGCTTCCATAATCGATTAATTGGTATCAAAATTACGAGTTCCAAGCAACAATTAAAAGCAAGCTAGTATATAAACCATTAATTAAAAATTCTGAAATATAAACAATTAAACATAAAATCATAAGTTGTAAAAACAAACAAATTGAAAAAGAGGGAAACTTTGACGCCTGGTAGCACATAGTAAATTTTATTTAAAATTCACCAAATTTGGCATACACTACTTTTTTGTCATAGGGAACAAAAATACAGGTTGAACAATTAAAAAAAAAACTTTGATTTTTTTGAATCACCCTAAATTATATATATATACTGTATATATATATGTCGCCATTTGACATTTGTTGCACAATCAATTTATGTAAAATGATATTCAGTCTAGACTGAATGTGAACTTCGATGCTATTAATTAAATATTTCTTCAGGACACGAAAAGTCTAAGAGTTTAGAATTTATTAAACATTAATTTGCAACAGTAAATAGTTTGAAAATAAATGACATTAAACTAAAATGCACAATAATATTTAAGTAATCAAAATGTTAACTCGATAAATGACAGAGAATATGAGGTCTGTACACAGACAAAAGTGAATTGAATGTTTACACTCGCGCGTTGAATTTCTTTAATGGTACTGTGGTGCGACCGATGTAGGGTATTACTAGGGTGTCTACAGCTGATAGATAGCTAACACAGAGGGGGTAGACAAGAGAATC
Source organism: Bathynomus jamesi (assembly GCA_023014485.1). Lineage (NCBI taxonomy): Eukaryota > Metazoa > Arthropoda > Malacostraca > Isopoda > Cirolanidae > Bathynomus > Bathynomus jamesi. The sequence continues at coordinate 53,141 of JAJOZX010002371.1, forward strand.
TGCTTCTGTAGGCCTGGCAGCTGATAGAGGTAGTATGCGAGACGTTTGAAGAATAACTGAAAATCTTCATCGAAGTAACAGGTTAGGATCTTCATTTTGAGTTGTCGTCTTGTTTTGCTGGTTTTATTAATGAATGAGGTCTTTTACAAGGGTGGTCCAAAAGTTTTCGAAATTTTCTCGTTTTTTTTTTATCGTGTTTTGTTATCGTTTTTTTTTTATCGTGTTTTGTTATCGTTTTTCTTATCGTTTTTTATATAGTTTTTTTATCGAAATAAAGTGTCTTCGGGTCCAAGGACCAGCCCTAGTATCAAAGAGGGATTGAACTGCTTGCGGAAAGATGGATAAAGACCAAAGAATATAACTACTGTAATTAAAAAAATCGTAAAAATTCCGATAACTTTTGGGTCAAAATAATAATTGTTTTTGATCTGAAGGTTTTTCTGGAGCTTCGTTTACGGTATTGTTTGGGAAGGTTTTACGTGGTTGACATCTGTTTACAACCCTTATGAATCTTTAAGGTGGCCCTTGGTACCCGAAAGAGTCAGTCTGCGTCGTCCTCCGTACCTGCAGGAAACCTTTTTCGTCGTTCGTCTGAATGTAAACGAAGACTTACACGTATCTTCAGAACCTTTAGTGTTCATGCTATCCTTTAATTTCCGCTATTTTCTAATTCGTAACTGAGTACTCGAGATAAGTGTACGCATGGTGTGAATGAACTCGGAAGCTATTCCCTTCATTATATTTTTTTCCTACTTTTTTATCAATCTTCTTTCACCACTATTTTCTGTCAGCAGTGGCTGGCGGAGGAGGGAGAGAGAGTCTTGTCTGTTCTATACTTGACTATTACTTCTATTCCTGTGTGAAAGCGTTACACGTCTATAAGTGTATACCATGTAACCTTTTTGTCATTGATACTTCTAACTTTTCTACTTCGTTCTTGGACTAGCCTGGAGTGGATCTTAGGGTCATTGTTAGCCTATAAATCTGCAACTCTGTAACTCTGTAACCATGACGAATTGAGCTCTTGGATTTTGTTTGCACAGAGGGCCTCTCTCTCTCTCTCTCTCTCTCTCTCTCTCTCTCTATATATATATATATATATATAATATATATATGATGAATTTCACAATTAAACACGTGAAATGAATGAATAATGCAAATAATTTTTTTCCTTGTGGGTTTGCATCATATATATATATATATATATATATATATATATATATAAAATGTAAAGAACGACGCTCTTTAGAGGAGGAGAAAACGAGTAATGAAAAATGAGGTACCTTCCAGGAATCGAACCCGGGATCATCCGATTGCCGGTCAGATATGCTAACCATTACACCAAGAGCCTCCACGCCTCAAAGCTCGTAATTCCCCACGTACCTGCGGGCGGAATCAAATGCGTTTTGAGGGGCACCTTCTCATGCCATATATATACACACATTTTAACTGCAAACGACACACAGTGTATATATAATGTAAAGAACGACGCTTTTTAGAAGAGTGTCCGCTCGTTTTCTCCTCTCCTCAGTTTGCTTCTTTCTGCATGCAGGGGCTGCGTCATGGGCACGCTGCAACATTGCTTCCCTTAGATTAGCGAGAGTAAGCGATAATGGGTCTGGGTGTTAGATGGGTGGTAGTCCTCTCTGCCCAGGTGATGTAGCGACCCGTGGTTCGGATCCCACGTAAAGTTGTAGGTCCCCTCTGTCACTTTAAACAACCCGAAAGTTAAACAACCCGAAAAATCCTCATTCTTCTTTTTTATATGCTTTTGATGTACCTCTGATATGCCTTTTAGATATGTCTTTGATGCGCCTTTAATATGCCTTTTTATATGCTTTTCTATTTAATTTACCTAAA
>JAJOZX010002371.1:60000-275000 GCA_023014485.1 Bathynomus jamesi
ACCTTCGTCAGAATGAACAATTCGGGCGGAAGCTAACCAAAGGTTAACCAATATAACCAAAGGTTATATTCTGCTGAGAAATTAATTTCATAATTTTGTAATAAATAAATTTACAAACTTAGGTAAATATGTTTCCATGGCAACCGCCCTTCTTTATTTCACTCATTATAAATATATACTTTGGTGTTTTACGACATAAAAGAGTCCTTTTACCTTCATCGATTGAATTTTAACATCAAACAAAATTACTCTCAGCAAAAACAACCCAGATGAAAGGTTCGAATGGCACCAACTGCGAGCGCAAATTATATATATATATATATATATATATATATATGTAAAGAACGACTCTTGTGTAGAAAAGCGTTCCGCACAAGATGAGGAGGGAGAACGAACAAATGAAAAATGAGGTACCACCCGGGAATCGGACCCGGGATCATCCGATTGCCGGTCAGATATGCTATCCACTACACCATGGACCTCGATCAATCAGAAGTCGTAATTCTCCTACATGCGAGCAGAAACCAATGCCCTGAGGGGGCACCTTCGCATGCCGTACATATCGGATTCCCGGGTTGGTACCTCATTTTTCATTTGTTCGTTCTCCCTCCTCATCTTGTGCGGAACGCTCTTCTACACAAGCGTCGTTCTTTACATTAATTATACTGTGTTGTTTGCAGTTAAAAAAAAAAATAATATATATATATATATATATATATTATATATATATATATATATATATATATATATATATATATATATCGTTTGATGTTTTAATAATATTTTTTACATCATTACAAGTAATCCATTCAAAATATCTTCATCCTTCAATACCTTTATCCGTCGCCTCCATACCATCGCTGCCTTATTTTTAAAATCTATATTTTATTCCATATGAAATGACTTCCGCTCGTGAATGGAATGTGTAGGTCATGTGACCTACTTTGGAATTTTATGAGTTAACCGAAGAAGTTTGAGGTGAACTGGATGATGTGAGGTTGTGAGGTCTTCAGTTGTCATCGTTGTCACTAATTTTACTAATTGTATTTAAAATTTCATCCACTTTTCTATTTTTTTCATCATCTCAAAGATGATCTACGTCATTGCCAATGTCGTAACACTGTCCTCCGCGTTCAGTTTATGTAGCGACCCGTGGTTGGGATCTCACGTAAAACTGTAGATCCCCTCCGCCATATGCTGTTATATGTTGCGAAGGGGGTTGAATAGCCCTATCAACATCATCATCATCATCATCATTGTGTAAAATTGCACAATGCATTTTTACCGTATACATTATTTTGAAAATCATATGGGACGCTTTTTGAGATATTTTCTGTATCAGATTTTGGGACTTCTTTTTGTGTGTGTCTTTCAATAAATTTAAATTTAATATAACAGACTTTATATCCGAAAACACAAAATTACAAGGAATGAAAAGAGCCGTGCTCGGCATTACCAGCTAATCACGATTGGGTTTTCAAACGTTTGTGTCCTTTACCGGCTCTGACATGAGCTTGGAAAAAAGGTAGAAACAAGCTTTTAGCTTTAAAAACTTATATATATATATATATATATATATATATATATTTATATTTATTTCTTTATTTATTTATATATATAAACAATGTCGACAGCTCTGAAGTGATTTGAAGTTCTTTTCTGTTGTTGTTGTTGTTGTTTAGCGTCCTTCTTTGACCGTATTAGTTTGCTGGTGGGTTATTTGTGGCGTTTTTCTTTTTATGTTCTCCAGCCACGGAGAACTATTGAGATGGATAGAAAAGGTTAATCTGACCAATCAGAGAGAAATAAGATCCTCAACTTCGTGGAAAAGTGTTGGTTCCGTTTTATGAATTACGAGAAGAGATAAGACTTTTCTTATCTGAACCTCCATTTGAAATGGCACACAAATTAAATAACAAATGTTGAATAGAGAAGATGGCATATTTGATGGCTTATTTTGACGCATCTAAATGAACTTAATATTTCATTGCAAGGTACGAATACGAATATTTTCAAAGTTCAAAGTAAAGTGTACTCAGTTTTCTATTGAAACTCAAACTTTGGTGCGAGTGTGTTTCCAAAGAAAATCTTGAGTGTTTTCCGAGTCTCTCGACGATTTCATAGTGACAAATAATGTTTTCCCCGATGAAAGTGACAAAAACTCGGTTATTCAACACTCGTCCACGTACAACAACAGTTACGGAATATTTTCCACCTCCAACAGAAACATCAGATTGGGTTCAAAATCATTTTGTTGCATCTGGAAATGTATCTGAATTACCATTAAAAGAGAAGGAACCACTTACTGATATTTCAACTGATTTCATATTAAAAACAGTCTCATCAAGTGGAAATTATGAATTTATGGATTCAGTTTTCAAAAGAGTATTCTGAAATTGCCAATCGTGCTTTGAAATATCTTTGCCTTTTGCAACAACGTGTCTCTGTGAGAGATCCTTCTCTATCTATACTACAGCAAAAAACAAATATTGAAATAGGCTGAATGCAAAAGATGATCCGCGCTCGCAATTAACAACTATTGCTCCAGTTATTGAACTCCTATTCGAGGGAAAGCAATCACATCCAAGCCATTGAACGTATCTTTTTTGGTAAAATATGAAAATTCCCCTATTTATTGTAAAATTCTCCCAATTTGGGGGAATTTTACAATAAATAGGGGAATTTAACAATAATTTAACAATAAGGAAATAAAAATAACCAACTTTTCTTCTTTTTTTTTTTTTTTTTAGATTTTTAAACTAAATTATTTTTGTGAATTTCAAAGAAATGTACACCATAAAGTTCATAAGGCTATGTAAATAAAAATTACAATGGGTATAATTTTGCTTTATTACCATTTCCCTTATATTCTCAAAGCGCTACCTCTTGGTTAGGGCTCTGGGAAAAAAATTTAAATATAAGGGTTCCGTTGCTTCAAAAAGTTTGAAAACCCCTCACATAGATAATGCAAAGAAAGTATATGAACAGCGTGTGTATCACTCTTTCCCGCTCAGTTTCTCAAATATGGTTCTGGTATAGTAGGAAAGTCCGTGCATAACTGTAGTTTCCTGATCCTATCAAAATCGCCTTCAGGTCTTCTTCAGGAGTTCAGAAAGGATATCGTCCATCAGTTTCAGTTTCTTTTTTTAACGATGCTTTGTGGCGACGGACATACAGCCTGAAGACATCGAAACTGGGTCTGTAATTCCAGAATTTAATGAGTGGCGATAATGAACAACCATAAATTACACACAAATGGGCTCACATCTGCGGCAGACAGGTCTTCAAAAAAACCTCTTTCGAGGGCAGAATACGAGAGAGGAACGCAGAAATTTAATACGAATAAACACGCATTTAAGTGAAAAATGAAGGCATTTATAAGGGCCAAGGCATAAATGAGAACCCCTTAAATTTTAAGAATGCAGTCTCTAACATTCCTTACGAGAGACTTATTAAATGAAAAAAAAAAAATCGATCAGATTAAGCGGTATAGAGAAACTATAAATCAAGGAGAATTCTACCTACTTTGAGCTAATCTACTTCTTTTGTGTTTCGGAATAGGAAATCTGCGTATAAAGACATATTAGTGCAAACACACCTGTGTTCCCCTTAGAAAATCAGTCATCCTGTATGAGGATACAATGGTACTTAATATAAAGCATGGGTTTACTCATAACGGCTTTTTACCGGTAGAGAATTTAAATTCTGTACCGATTCATCGATTTGTCGTACCTGGTATTCCATACATTAAAACCAAGCTCACCCTCTCGTCCATTGTTAATTTCACAGCCATCCCCTACCTAAAAGGAAAAAATAATATACGAGGGGCGGTCAGAAAATAAGTTTACACGGCGTATAATTTCGTAACTAAAGGACCTACATTGATTATATTTGTATCAGGTGAATTCGTTAATCATTGTTGGCAACACTGTATGTCTATTCGACTGCCATCTACCGTACATTGGTTATATGAGTCAGTTAAACATGACGGCTCGACTGGAACAGTGCCCTGTCATTTCTGCAACGATATTCCGAGTCTGTCAGTGGTCAGGAATTTCTCGAGCGCATTGTCACAGGAGACGAGACATGGGTTCATCACCGTACTCCGGAAACAAAATATGCCAGCATGGAATGGAAACACCCTGGGTCCCCGCGACCAAAGAAGTTCAAGATTATGAGGTACGCTGGCAAAGTGATGGTTACCGTGTTTTGGGACCACAAAGGCGTTTTGCTTGCAGACTTCATGCAAAAAGGCACAGCAATGCAGCTGCATATTGTTCAACACTGGAGCGTTTGCGAGCGGCCATTAAACGTAAACGTCCTGGACTGCTCCGTAGGGCAGGGCACTGTTCCAGTCGAGCCGCCATGTTCAACTGGCTCATATAACCAATGTACGGTCGATGGCAGCCGAATCGACGTGCAGTGTTGCCAACAATGATTAATGAATTCACCTGATGCAAACATAATCAATGTAGGTCCTTTAGTTATGAAATTATGCGCCGTGTAAACTTATTTTCTGACCACCCCTCGTATTATAGTCAACACTGAAAATTCCTATGATGCGCGACTTTTGCGCCATCCTGTATATATATATATATATATAATATATATATATATATATATATATATATATATATATATATATATATATATATATATATATATATGTATATATATATATATATATATATATAAAAGGCAGGAAGTGTTAAAAATTGTGATTAAATATTTAACGCCTGTATATTTCCAGTGATATAGGTACTGATAATATACGTCATAGATGACTCACTCGAAAGTCAATGATGACGCAGACACCAAAGCGCGATTAACGATTTATTTAATTACTTTTATAATGAAGAGACACCATTTTAAACGTATATAAGAGATACGAGTTAATAATATACAAGGTATTCGAGAAGGGCCCGATATTAAATGAAAATTCATCTCTCCTCAATGAGTGATGTAAGCAGGGCCTGGTTAAGGCATACGCCAGTTACGCCATGGCGTAGCCCCCCCCCCCCCCCCCCACCCCCGAAATTTCTCTTCCCCCTCTAGTTTTATCGCTCGCCGTACTCACCTTAAAAACAAATAAAATAAAATCTTTTAACATCTGTAAATACAAGATTGTTTAGAAACTGATAAAAAGAATCATTATGACCACATAATAAAACAAATTTGCGTTAAGTACAGTGCGTTCGAAAAGTCTCTCCGCAGTCAACGTGCTTGTTGTCAAAAGTGTTTGACAACAAGTGTAGACGAGTTGCTCTGTGCCTGCAAAATGGTGGAAAACACTTTCAACACATGCTGTAAAATCAAAAGGTTATGTAATAAAATCACTAAATCATGGGTGAATGAAAACATTGTAGTTTTTCAATTTCCTTTACGTTTAACATAGCACTGCGGAGAGACTTTTCGAACGCACTATATTGTTTTTTTATTGTGATAGCCATGTTTCTACTCTAAGCGTCTGCAGCAATCCAGCAACTGCTAAGGGGAACTACCCATTTCGTCGAGACATTAGACTACCAGTTATTTTGTAGTGTAGTTATTTTGTACTTATTTGTGTAATGGAGGAGTCATTTTCCACATTTTATTTTGATTATATTGTCAATAAATTTGTAAGCCATTGTAAGTAATTTCTATAAAAATCTGAGTTACTATGAATAAAAGTGTTAGAGGTGTATTTCATTTTGTCAGACACAGTGACAGTGTTAGACTAGAACATAATCAGAAAAAAGTGCCGCTAGAAAAGAAACCCCAGGCTTAATTTTCTAGGACTTCCAAATTTTTTATTATTATGGATAGACCTACGACAGTTTGCAGATTTATTGTCGGTATGTTTAGTGTACACTGTGTCTGGTCCAGTAAAATATCTGTAGTTATATGATGTATTCATGCCGTAATCTTTTGTGTACTTAATTTCGTTTTACATTTTTGTCTCATGCATGCACATATTTTATACTGTATGTGTAATGTGTATATATGTTTTTGTAAATTATTGTGCATTTTAAGATCACACATATTCAACAAGCTACATTATAGTGTTAATGATGAGCTTGAGGCTCCCCTTGAGCCCTTGGCGTAGAGCCCCCCTAACCTTAACCAGGCCCTGGACGTAAGGATAAACGCTTTCTGACATTTAGTAGCTCAGACTCACCAGTTTACAAAGCCCCGTTTACACGATCGTCAACAATGCAACAACAATACAAAGTTAATATTAATTAACACCATCACCATACCGATCACTCTTGGAACAACTTGGCGAGAAGTAGAGTACCAGTGCGATGTGTGTCGTGCTACAAATGATGTGTTGAGTTTGCAAGATTGAGAATTTACTAATAACATAAAATATAGTAAAATTTTGACATGAATGAAAAACATAGTTAGGCATGATGTAAATTTCAAGTAGGCCTCAGGTAAATCCCAGAAAAGGATACGTGACTTCCTGCACGAAAACATCCAAACAGGTCCCAACGTGCTCTTACTGGAATATGTGACGTTGTTTTGTTCAACCATTGGAGTGTGAGAGAATACGTCACGTGATGCCACATCTTGAGTTCATGAAATCATGTATTCGTAAATAATCTTAATGTTGAAATAGTGCTTGAAATAAATATAAAAATAATTTATTACTGTCAAATAGATAGCATAAGTTAGTTAAATAATATAAAACAGTCAGGAATTTGGAAAACCCATAAAATAGTGTATTTAAAGTTGTTTGTAAGTTACAGGATCAAACGTGAAAAAGACGAGCAAATATATTTTCCCACTGTGAGATAAAAACCCGAATTGTCGAGGCTGGAGGGAGAAAGAGAGCGCACAAGAAGACCGGAGGATAGTCAGTAACAGTCAAGCAGAGGGAGAAAATAGTCGGGACCGGTTAAGAAGAGGGAAAATATAGTCGGTAACGGTCAAGCAAAGGGAGAAGTTAGTCAGTAACAATCAAGCAAAGGGAGTAGATAGTCGGGAACAGCCAAGCAGAGAGAGAGAGAGAGAGGGTCGTACACAGTTCATCAGAAGATCGTATTTGCCCTCCCTTGTCATTTTTACTTAATTATGCACTCAGCCCGTGGGAAATGGGGCCGACTTTTAAGAAGAACTTAGGACAGTAAATTCAAGTTAATTTTTCCCTAAGGCCGTCTTACGGAAAATTTCGTTTTTGCCCTACGCTTATTCTTGTCCCGTACTAGACCCTACTCCCGTTTCGTTAGGCCTATTGGATCACCTGAAGATCAGGGCCCCCAGCCTTCTCTAGTTAGCCTTATAAGGCTAACTAACGAAAATATTACTATCTAACCTAACCAATCGTTTGGTCAACTGTACGCCCTTGACGATTGGTTAGGTTAGGTCGTGATATTTTCGTTAGTTAGCTTTATAAAGCTAACTAAAGAAGGCTGGGGCCCTGATCTTCAGGTGATCCGGCCTATTCTTGTCCGCGTTAGGCCATATTCCGTTTCCTTTGGCCTATTTGATTTCCGATCATGGCCTACTCCCCTTTATTAATTATATAATGTAAGTGTAATTTAATTCAGTCTGAACAAACGTAAGATTAAATAGTGAAACTTTGTTGCGTTTCATAGAAAGCAGTTGAAGGTTTAAGTTATATTTTTAAATTGTTACGGTAACTAATATCGCTCAGCTGAGGCTTGAGGGAAGAATAATACAAAAGAAAACAAAATATACGGGTTCACGCTACCATCTTCGCGCCATTAATAATATAGTACATTAATACGTTAACAACTTACCCACGAACGGTTCAATGGAAGGGTCACCAAGGCAGCCACCTACTACCACGGATCACCGGGAAAGGACGTCAACCCGGGAGAAACCCCGCACTCAACAGATGCACGAATGGAAATTGTTTGAATTCCCCAAAATAACTTGGTGGGTGTAACCCTCAAACGTTGTAAACCTTTCATGAATACGTGTGTCGTTTCTATAGATACGAAATTTTTATTTCAGACTTTTCCAGATCACCCTGTATATGTACGATAATAACTATTTATTTAAAACTAGAATCCCATACCAATATTCAGTTATGGTAAAGGAAGAAATCTCTGGAGAGTAAAGTGTAATATACAGTGTGTCTCAGAAGTTGCGCACTATGTTTATAGCGGAAGACCTGAATTTATAGTGCGCGATTTCTGAGACACCCTATATAATTCAAAGCTGGGCACTTGTGGTTTTTTTGCGGTACTGCGGTACTGCGGTACTACCGCACTACCAAACCGGTACCGCATAACGCAGTACCGCAAAGGATCGCTGAAAGTACAGGCTGTACTTTCAGCGATCCTTTGCGGTACTGCGTTATGCGGTACCGGTTTGGTAGTGCGGTAGTACCGCAGTACCGCAGTACCGCAAAAAAAAACGCAAGTGCCCAGCTTTGCGTATATATATATATATATATATATATGTGTGTGTGTGTGTGGAAAGAATATATATGAAAAAAAATTATATTTTGAACTATTTATATACGAATTTATAAATGGCGTCTGTCTTATAATAATTGAATTATTTATTAGTCTGTAATTAATTAATTATTTTCCATCGGTAAAATATTAATAATTTAGAAATATTTTGAATGTGGAATACTGGAATTGGTTTTAATTATATTTTTATATTGGTTTTACGCACCAATTTTATAGGAATATTGAAATGTAGATTGGTGAAAAATAGCGCAGTTAACCTCTAAATATACAGCAATTTCCGTATTAAAACACGCATTTTAGTACTAAATATTTCTATAAACTTTTTGTACAGTACGTAGAAATATTAAAATAGTAACCAATATAATTTTTTTTATTTTTTTTAATATTTGGTGTTAACCAATAATGAAAGTTTTTTCAAATTCATTGAGTGTATTAAAATACGGAGGATTCCCATGCTTAAACATGGTATTTAAACAGCGCAAAATTTGAAAGTGTTTTAATATTAATGTATCATATAATAAAGAACACCCCAAAAAAAAACCAAAAAAAAAAAACCATAAAATATATTCAAGTATTAAAACACGCATTTACGATAATGAAAACGAAATAGAAATTAAGAATTTCAAAGGTAGAAAAGTAATTAAAATCATAATATATATATATATATATATATATATATAATTATATATATATATATTATAATAATGCACTAAAATCACAAAATAACACGTGACCTTATTAATAAGCAAACAACCACAGGGAAAAGGAAACACAAAGTCCGAGCGCTTTCTGTTCCTCCTTGATAATGTGAATATATCACGAAAGCGCTCGGACTTTGTGTTTCCTTTTCCCTGTGGTTGTTTGCTTTATATATATATATATATATATATATATATATATATATATATATATATATATTATAAAAAAGAAAAATCTCTTAAAATTCGTAGGAATATTAAAACACGCATTTGTGATAAAGGTTGCACAAAAAATAAAAGAATAAAAACATATTCCATCAGTGACGTTTATCATAGAAAATTATCTTATGTAACGCCAATGTGCGAGAAAAATGTTGATAAGCTGATCTGATAACTGCTTTATATTTATAGGTTGCTCACAACTTTGGGCTCAAAAACCTTATAAATGTCATTCTGATAAAAATTTATTGAAATAAAAGCGCGTTTCAACCGAAACATCCTTACTTACAATGAATATCTAATTGTTTTTAATACGTTGTTTATTTCTTATAGTTTTCTGAAATGTTAACACACACACACACACACACACACACTAGGGGCAGTCAATATATTTTGCCCCACCCTTTTTTCTTAGTTAAATAATAGGCCATGGGGCTGAAACGTCTTTTGGGCCGTAAGTTTGAACTTTCTGTGCTTCACATAACCGGATTTTTCCAGTTTGAACTTCCCCTCCTTGTATAAAACTTCTTTTAAATGCCCTTGTATAAAACCGATGGTTAAAGCAGTTTCGAAAATGGCGTCTGACAGTGATGTGCGTCGTAAACAGAGAGCTGTTATCGAGTTCTTAACTGCAGAGAAGGAAACAGTTGGAAATATTCACAAACGTCTACAAAACGTTTACGGAGATGCTGTTGTTGATCGAAGCACAGTTGGACGCTGGTCTAAACGTGTGAGATCATTGGAGAGAGGGAGAGCCAGACTCGATGATGAGCCACGCAGCGGTCGCCCGGCATCGGCTGTCACATCTAACTGTGTAACGTGCTAACAGCATCATTCGATCAAATCGGCGCGTCACATACAAGGAGCTATCACTGGAGCTAGGAATTAGTGAAGGAAGTGTGAATACGATAATTCGGCAACTGGGATACTCAAAAGTGTGTTCACGGTTTGTTCCTCGCGAACTGACTCAAGATCACAAAGCCCAAAGAAAAGAAATTTCTTCCGAGTCGTTGGTTCGATGTGAGACAGAAGGGGATGACTTCCTTTCACCAATTGTGACTGGGGATGAGACTTGGGTACACCACTTTGAACCTGAATCAAAGCGCCAATCCATGGGGTGGCATCACGCAGACTCTCCACGCAATAAAAAGTTCAAAATGGCTCCCTCTGCAGGAAAGGTTATGGACACCATCTTCTGGGACATGAAAGGGGTGATTCTGGTGGACATTATGAAAAGGACAAACAATCAATTCAGAGGCATATATTGATACCCTACAGAGACTCCAGAGACGTATAAAGTGAGTTCGACCGGAGATAAAACTGGAAGACATCCTTCTTTTGTACAATAACGCAAGACCACACAACAATTTTCAAACAAGAGAGGCCATAACAAAAATGCGCTTGACTGTGTTACCCCACCCTCCCCATACAGCCCGGATCTGGCACCTTCAGATGCTATTCGTGGAAGAAAGTTTCAGAGTGACGATGAGGTTGTTGAAGAGGTTAAGAGGTGGCTCCAGCGGAACCCAGCGGACTTTTACCAGCAAGGAATAAAGGTCCTTGTTTCCAGGTGGAGGAAAGCCGTAGAAAAGGATAGAGACTATGTGGAAAAATAAAAACTTGTGAAAAAGGTATGTAACTACTTGTAAGTTCCAGAAATTTTGTACACAAGGAAACTTGGAAAGAAAAAAAAGGGTGGGGCAAAATATATTGAGTGGCCCTCGTATATTGTATATATAATAGAACGTTCGCTGCACCTTACGCAGCGAAATCCCCCGAAACACAACCTACGGAGGGGGAGGACTGGGAGGTGCGAGTGTGTTACTAAAACCTTCCCTGGTTTTCCCTTAATGTGTATACTACATTTGGTGCAGATTACCTAACCCGTTTAGGCGTGTATAAACGAACATAGAAGAGACGGATAAACAGGCTGACATACATCATCACTATCCCCTTTATTTATATATACAGGGTGTCCCATAAGTCCGGCATCATAGGAGAAATTCATATTTTTCTATTTCTACAAACTATAATTCATATGCTCGGGATGTCAATTTCCCGTCCACTATTCTGTTCAGTGACGAGGCTGTTTTTTATGGAAATGGTGAGGTAAATCGACAGAACACCCGCTACTGGTCTCAAAACAACCCTCACTGGTATATCTCTTCAAAGGAACAAGGTGCATTTCGGGTGATGGTATGGTGTGGCATTTGGAAGGATCGCATCATAGGCCCCCTCTTTTTCGATGAACATGTCACTGGAGGCACCTACCTACGTATGCTCAAGGAAGAAGCATTTCCCAGTGTCTTGAACGAAGAAGGAAATTTCCCAACATGGTTCCAGCAAGACGGCGCTCCTGCACATTACAGCACCCAAGTAAGGGAATACCCGTACCAACAATTCCCTGGTCATTGGATAGGACGTCGAGGGCCTGTGGAATGGCGAGCTTGAAGCCCGGATCTCACGCCACTAGATTTTTATCTCTGGGCCACTTGAAAGCGCTGGTATACGCAGAGAAAATTAGGAGTGTTGAACATTTGCGGCAGCGCATTATTGGGGCATGTAACACCATTACTCCTGACATCATTCACCGTGTGCTTGCTGACTGGGTATCACGTCTGAATTTGTGTATTGAAAACAATGGTGGACATATTGAGCACGTTCTGTAAATAAAAGCTTTTGTTTTGCCTTTTTTATTATTTTTCCTATGATGCCGGACCTATGGGACACCCTGTATATACTTATTTATTTATTAGAGATTAGCAATAAGGGATATTGAATGTATAGTGAGAGAACGAATACACTGCCAATATAATGAGAAATATTCCAGAAAGGGAAAATAGTTCCCAAGAGCAATAATATCGTATTGCATTTTCTGGTTTCTTCCTTTTTGGCCATTCGTCGGGGAAGAGTAGTCATAAACGCATTTATGAACGATATAAAAGGAACAAATTTGACCGGAACACAACTATCTGACGGACTTTATTTGCGGATTTTTGTCCGGCCGGAGTTCATGAATAAAATATCCGGTAAAGTGAAGAGTTTTGTGTGTGTGTGTGTGTGTGTGTTTATTGTTATTATTATTTTAAGGGTTTTCTTCAGATCTTTTTGTTTTTGTGTAAAAAGAATTAAATTTGCTTTTATTGGTTAGGTTTCAATGTTATTTTTTTGTGTTACTGTAAATAAAAATTACGAAGTCTGGAGAGTGTTTGGTTGGATGTTAAGTAACATATAAAGGTTGTTTTTTGCGCTTAAATCAATAACCAGGTTTTATGGCTGACTCACCTGGTGAATTTTCATGATTTTACCTCCGACAGAATCCGCAATGGGAAGACCATATTCTGACTGTACAAAAGGGGACCATGACGTTATAAGCCTATACTACCCCGGGTCTTGTTGTTATGAAATTTTAAAGCGTACTCTTGCGTAAATTAAGTCGTCATCAAATTTAGACACGAGTGAATATGTTCAAACTCAACTTTGTTCCAAATACCAACACTTTTTTTTTTTTTTAAATTCTGTATTTGGAGACAGGACAAGTTCATATTTGCTTGCAGACCTTTTAAGCTTGTTCTATCCTCCCCCCTCTGCATGCACCGAGCGACCCAAACGCTTTTCTCTTATTCATGTAAACTTCGTGTTGAGTCTCATCACGATGTTACAAAATTCTGCAAACGGTCAACACCTACATAAAAAGTGGAAATGAAAATTTTAAACGGAGCGTTAAGGCACTTTTCGGAAGACCTGACCGATGAGACACACTTAGCTGGAGCATCGCTGGCTACCGTTTCGATAATGTCGCAGTGGGTATGTAATATCCAAATTTACAGACAATTTGAGCGGGTCGTTGGCTAAAACTTCTATGTTCAGGAAATGAAGCAATAGATTTTTTCTTTTTAATTTAGCCTTCTACAAGGTTCCATCATATATATATACTGTATATACAGGGCGTCCCAAAAAAATGTATACACACTTTAACTACTTATAAAGGCAGTGTTTATTAAAATACATTTCATTTTCAAAATGTAATAGAATCTACAGACATTATTTAATTGTTTTGTCAACGCCTGTTTTCAAACTGACGTCCGTTCTGGTCCAGGCACTGCTGATAACGCGAAGCAATGGAATCGCAAACATCACGAAACATTTCGTTTGGTATTTGTGTGCATTCTCGTTCAATGGCTGCTCTCAATTCAGCGACTGTTGCAGGTTTTATAGCGTAGACTTTGTCTTTTAAGTATCCCATAAAAAAAGTCTAGTGGTGTGAGGTCTGGTGAACGCGGAGGGTATTCTACGAAACCCCTTCGTCCAATCCACATCCACATCGTGCCAAGTACCACTCGCAATACTCCACTCTTCGGTCCGGATCATCATCATCTTCATTAATAGCATGGACTAATCTTGGAATGTAACTTTTCCATTGACAGCGCTTCAAAATGCGTTGGACAGACGATTCTGAAATTCCTACCTCACGACTCGCTTGCCGCACAGATTTTCTTGGACTTTGGTGATACGTTTCCAGTACTCTTTCTTGCTTTGTGGGGCTTGTCGATGTCCGTGGTCTTCCGGAACGCTTCTTGTGGACATTCTGAACAGTTCCATCGGCTTCAAACTTATCTCTAATTCGAGTGATGGTAAGTCGCGTTGGTGGATCTGTTTGAAACTCCCTCCTAAACTGTCTTTGCACTTCAACTGCGTTTTCACACTTCCAGTAGCATTTTAGAATGAATTTCCTTTGTTCAAAGCTTAGTCTGACTGCCATTATTAATTCTAATGGGTTTAACTTGGAAAGAAAGAAACATCAATTGAGCTATCAGCTGTTAAAGTGTGTATACATTTTTTTGGGACGCCCTGTATATATATACACACACAATATATGGGATGAATTTATATATATATATATATATATAATATATATATATATATATTATATATATATATATATATATATGAGGCAAATTTATAGTTGCCAGGGTGGCAATATAATAATGTTAATATGTTAATAAATTATGTTAATGATGATTGATTGCTAGGGTCACCAGATCTTTTTAGATCAAATAATGTTATTAATTAGAAGTTAATAGAGGGAGTTTTTCTTCCTCTATTAAACAAAATAAATGATATATAAGTGACATTAACGCTTGATTAATGGTGGTCAGTGAATGACGTTATAATGCTTAATGAACTGCTTGCTAAGAAAATGCTTCAACTACTGATTGAAGTTGATAACAAAAGAGAAGAAATGCGCAATAGTTGATTAATGTAATAAGACGCGCGAGGAAATTAGTCTTTATATAAAGTTAGGTGAGTGACACCAGGCTAATGCTGCCTGTTGTAACGTTGTTACAGGATGAGATCTAACGTGCCACTGACGTTTCCTTGAGAGAGAGAAAAGCTCGCGGTGTGACGCTCAACACAGAAAAGGAAAGCTCGAGGGAGTTTCGCGATGTGACGTCATCTTGGTCACGGCTGTGTCGATGGAAACAATGGGCTTATCGTGAAAAGTAGAGCACGCGAAAGTATCTGAAGGTGTTTTTGTCGATATATATATATATATATATATATATTGGAAAAAAGGAGGTTATTGCTTTTGATATTCTTAGTTCAACGTTTCGTTCATTCACTTGAAGGTATTTTCAAGGGAAAATAATTATTTTTTTTATAATTAGTTAATAAACTGTCATCAACAGTTTTTTTTTCCTTGTTAGGTAGTGATATGTTCTGGTATTTTGGTTGGTTTGTATTTATGGTGTAATATTCTTGAATGAGGTGCTTTAGTTGTGTATGTAATATAAGACGAATTAATGCAAAAACTTCACTTTCCTACGTGAAGGTCAAAATATGATAATAAAAACCCACTCTAATAGACAGTGTTTTTCTGTATCCACCCGAAGAGGATGCCAGAGGGCATGGAAACTGTTGTGGAAATAAACTCTGTCTATTAGAGTGGGTTTTTATTATCATAATAAGACGAATTACTTCCATCTTTCTTTTATGTAAGTTTGAATGGATAAACAACGTGGTTTACCTCATCTTCAGTACACTGCAAATGGGAAACTTTGTAAAGCCTTGAAGGCGAAGTACTTGGATGGTCTTTTAGTAACTTTAACGTTCCATGTAGTAATTGCTGCAATATTGTTTTTTCGAGTGGTAGGGAGGCGGGGCAAGTGTCATTTTTACTTTTTTCTCTTTTTCTTCTTTTACCTTGTTGAATTCTTTCTCATACAGTGACCATGGGTGATTTTTTTTTTCTTTTTTTAAAGTGTGTTGTGTCTCCGCCTTTTCGGGAGTCGTTTTTTTTCATGACATAACAAACATTGCATTGTAGTGTTTTCATTGTTTTCGGAGACGAAGTATTTCCACACCAAACTTGACGTTGACATTTTGAACAAATATTTAACAGAATAAATTCGCAATTTTAATTTTGAAATTTTATCTTAAATAAACGGAATTAAAGTATTTAAAACACGAAAACAAATGCCAAAAACCGTGCCAATAAAAATAAAAATCACGCTAATACAACAAAAATATACCCACCTTTGCCCTATACCCAAAAAAAAACAGCAACCACATTTGACATCCGCGACATTTCTAAAGATAATCTCTTATCATGTAGTAACTTCTCAGTGGCGTTTCTTTGTTTCTTTTTAAAGCTTAGTTATCTGTTATCTTTTATTATCTTTTCTTAGTTTTAATTATTCTTTTTATGAAACCAAGTTACAAATTTACATTATAATAATAATAATAATATTATTATTATTAACTAAAGTTATATATACAGGGTGCCGCAAAAGTCGCGCATCATAGGAATTTTCAGTGTTGACTATATTATTTTTTCTTTTAGGTTGGGGATGGCTGCGAAATTAACAATAGACAAATAGACAAATAGACAAATCGATAAATCGATGAGTCGGTACAGAATTTAAATTCTGTACCGATTCATCAATTTGTAGTACCTGGTATTCCATACATTAAAACCAAGCTCACCCTCTCGTCTATTGTTAATTTCGTAGTCATCCCATACCTAAAAGAAAAATAATATATTATAATCAACACTGAAATTCTTATGATGCGCGACTTTTGCGCCACCCTCAATATATATATATATATATATATATATAACGGGTGGGGCACGGGAACCAAGTGTTTTTGGAATAATCAGGAAAATGATATTTATTTTTGTAAAGAAAATATATTGGTAGAACAACATTCGTAAGAACATAGCATTTCATGTCATAATAATCATGTACCGAAAATTATATCTGGCATATGATGTCCTTGGCCGTCGACGCATTGTTGAAGGCGTTTACGAAAATTGGCCTCCACTCTTCCCAGCAGGTCTCTGTTGATTTGGATGATTTGTTGACGGATCGCTTCCTTCAATGCATCTAATGTACGGGGCTTGTCCTCGTAGACACGTGACTTGAGGTACCCCCATAGAAAGAAGTCACATGTGGACAAGTCAGGGGACCGAGGGGGTCATGCAATGTCACCAAATCTCGAAATGAGATGGTTGGGAAACAGGGGGCGAAGAACAGCCATTGACGTTCTGGCGGTGTGTGGCGTGGCCCCATCTTGCTGAAACCACAAATGTCGACGAGCAATACGCCTTCTTCGTAACTCAGGGATGAAAAAGGTGTTCACCATCTCAATGTAACGCCCAGATGTTATGGTAACGGTAACCCCATTTTGTTCGAAGAAATAGGGACCGATGACGCCAAACTTTCCCACCGCGCACCAAACTGTAACCTTAGGGCTATGCAGCGGTTTTTCATGGAGTTGTCGCGGATTTTCAGCAGCCCAATACCGACAGTTTTGATTGTTGACGGCCCCATTAAGGTGGAAATGGGCTTCATCACTCATTACCACCATCATGTTTTCATTCTGCTCATAAAGTGCAAGCATTTTCTGTGCAAAATTCAGTCGTTGGGGGCAATCGTTTACATTCAATTCCTGCACCATCGCTAACTTGTATGGGTGAAAATGTAATTCTTCATGCAAAATCCGTCTAACAGTACGATTGCTGATTCCGAGTGCAGCTGAATGTCTCCGAGCAGAGCGGCCTGGGCTTTGCAACATCGCTTGTCTGACCCTTTCAACGTTCTCTGGAGTACGCACAGTGCGTTGCGGCCCCTTCGGTTTTGTTTTCATTATTGAGCCTCCTGTTCGAAGATTGTTAACCCAACGTAAGATTGTGTCACGAGCGGGAACAGAGTCATTTCGATGAATGTTGAATCTGCGGCGAAACGCACGCTGAACTGCTGTCACTGACTCGCCACTCCTAACAAAATGATCATACGCGAACATGCGGTGTTCTAACGTCCACTGCTCCAGATGATGCACCTGAAAGATAAAGGTGAGTGTTAGTTAAAGTTAAATGCTATGAACCCAGGAATGGAATGCTACCTACCGCACGCCCCTCCCATTCCTAATGGCCGATTACTAGCTATTCAAAAAACACTTGATTCCCGTGCCCCACCCTGTTATATATATATATATATATATAATTATATATATATATATATATATATATATATATATATAATATATATATATATAACAGTGGCGTGCAGTCAGGGTAAGCGGGGCATTCGCCGCTAACCAGTTAAAAGTCAAATTACAAAAAGTCAGTATGTTACTACAGTAATCGAAAACTAATATAAAGTTATGATATATATATATATATATATATATATATATATATATATATATATATATATATATATAACGGCCTTTTTGCGAAATCGGCCGTTTTGCAAAAGAGCCAAAAGCCCGGCCTTTTTGCATAATGGCATTAAATGCCCAGCCACTTTGCAAACAGGCCGGCATATTGGCCAGTTTGAAAAATGACTGGTAATGCTGTCGGCCATTTTGCGAAACGGCAGAACTTCACATTGAACTGGACAGTGAATGACCGGTTAGGTCAACTGAATGCCCTGTTAGGTTAATTGAATGTCCAGTTAGGTCAAATGTCCGCCCTTGACGATTGGTTAGGTTAAGTCGTGATATTGTCGTTGTTTAACGAAAATATCACGCCTTAACCTAACCACTCGTCAAGGGCGGACAGTTGACCTAACCGGGTATTCAATAATTTAAATTTCAATAATTTGAATAATTTCAATCGAACTGGATTGAATCTCTTTTCCAAAAATGGCACACAGCATTACTAGTCATTTTGCAAAATGGCCAATAAGCCGGCCTGTTTTCAAAGTGGCCTGACATTTAATGCCATTATGCAAAAAGGCCGGGTTTTTGGCCCTTTTGCAAAACGGGCGATTTCGCAAAAAGGCCGTTATATATACATATATATATATGTATATATATATATATATATATATATATATATATATATATATATATATATATATATATATATATAATATTTATTTATTTATTTGCAGCTACCGCTTACCCTGTGGACACACCCACAGCACGCCACTGATATATATATATATATATAATATATATACTGGGTGATCCAAATAAATGGGACCCATAAAAAAAGCCAAATATTCTTAATATTTAATTCCTTTCATAAAAAACTATATATCATTCGAAAGAGTAGAGTTACAAGTTTATTATGAAATATTATTTTTTAAAATGACTCCTTTCAAATGTGCTCCATTAGTTGCCAAGCATTCCAGTGTTCTCGCTTGTAAGTTCTGCATCACTTTTGCAAGTGTGCGGTGGTATGGCCTGTATCTCATTTGTGATGGCGGCCTTCAATTCTTGCAAGGTCGTTGGGTTTATTTCTGTAGACCCTACTCTATAAATATCCCCAGAGATAATAATCTAAGGGAGAAAAAATCCGGAGACCTTGCGGGCCATTCAACGTCTCCAAATCTTGAGATTAACTCGCCTGGAAACGTTTGACGCAAAACTGCCATGCAGTTCCTCGTGGTATGGCAGGTAGCTCCGTCTCGTTGGAACCAGTGGTTTTCTAGACAAAGATCTCTTAATTTAGGAATAAGGAAATCGGTCAACATTTTTTCGTAGCGATCACCATTTACAGTGACCGTGTTTCCGGTGGAATCCTCGAAAAAGTACGGCCCTATGATCTGAGATGCAGTAAGACCACACCAAACAGTTACACGCTGACTATGCAACGGGACTTCGGTAATATTCAATGGATTTTCTGTTGCCCAGAAACGACAATTTTGTTTGTTTACAGTTCCATTCAAGTGAAAATGGGCTTCGTCTGACATAATCAAAGTTGCTATAAAATTGGTGGTGTCATTTACCTTCTGTTGGATCCATTGACAGAATTGTCGTCTTCGTGCGAAATCTCCATCGTTTAGTTGTTGCACTGTTTGAATTTTATATGGAAAGAGCATTAAATTTTGCTTGAATATACGGTGTGTGTGTTCCATATCCACTCCTAACAGCTGAGAAGCACGTCTGATGCTTATGTTAGGATTATCCTGTACAATTTCATGAGTTCTGTTAATGATCTCGTCTATCCTTGCTGTGCGCACTCTTCCAGTTGGTTTTTCTTTTTCTAATGCTGCCAGTTAGGGAAAAATTTCTGACACACCGACGGATTACTTTCTTAGGAGGTGATTTTGACATCTGAAAATTTGTCTTGAAAGATCTTTGAGCTGAAACTACACTTCTTCCATGCTCATAATATTGCTCAGTTATGAAACGCAGCTGTTCCACAGTCCATGCAGTCATCTTGAAGGGTTAGTTTTAACTAACACTTTTATTTTGTTTTGTATCTTATCTTGTCTTGTATTGTCAAAACCTATACAATCCTGTACAAACTTGTAACTATCCTCTTTCGAATGATGCGTATGATTTTATAAAAGGACTTATACTTTAAGAGTTACAGGGGTTTCTTTTGGGTCCCATTTCTCTGGATCACCCTTTATATATATATATATATATTATATATATATATATATATATATATATATATAGGGTGAGTCAAAGTACCAAACCAAAGGTATTATCTTACTCTTATTATCATTTTTAATATTATCATTAACATTATCATCTTTCTATATTAATTGTGTTTTTTCTCTTATTATTAACAATAACAATCCTCCTTAAACAGACAGCTTCGCAGGGAACAGCTAGTCTGTCGCTGTTTGGTGTCCTGTGTATAATACTCATTAATAGTATAATACGAGTGTGTATATATATATGTATATATATATATATATTTATATATTTATATATATAAAAACCACGAAGGAAAGGAAACACAGAATGGTGCTCAAGCGCTTTCGTCTAATGACATCATCAGAAACACTGACGAAAGCGCTTGAGTACCATTCTGTGTTTCCTTTCCTTCGTGGTTTTATTCATCATAAATATTTTTTACGTGTTACTTTCGTGAAATAATTTTCATATATATATATATACACATACACGAGGGTGGGTACGAAAGTAATGCCTCTTATTTTTCAGTTTATATATATATATATATATATATATATATATATATATATATATATATTATATATATATATATATATATATATATATATATAATATAATATATATATATATATATATATATATATATCAGTCAACTGTTTTAATATATGCAGCTATTTATGGCAATTCAGTTCTCTATTAGGGTTATTTGAGACTTTTAGCAATGTAATGGGTATTATGGCATTATTAAATGGTCATTTTTGGGTGTAAGGTCAAAGGTTAATATCTCTTGGAGGAATTCATTGGCATCCTAAAAGGGGGTATTATCCTCTGCCTGAATCGCTGATGCCCAATTTTGGGTATTTGAAGGTCCATTTCTGATCAATTTTTTATCCTTCATTTTAATTAAGTAATTTCATCCATATATTCATTACAATTGTAAAACCTTTTTACCGATTTAAGTGGGAGAGCACAGCGATTATTTTAATGCCACCAAAGTATAAAATAAAGAGTTTGAAAATATAGAAAAAGTTAGTTTCTCTGAAGGTGTTTAATAAATAAATAAAAAAAAATTAATATATATATATATATATATTATTTTTTTTATTTTTTTTTTTTTAGTTCAGGAAGAACCGATTCGCCTCTATTTAAAGGGCATATCTCACGGAAAAACAAAGAAAAAGTGAGAGGAAAGACAGAGGAAAAGAAAGGGTGGAGGGGACAGTCGAAGTGGAAAAAAGACCAAGGATGACAAGGACTGCAGGGTCGAGCCCCATCATCCTTGGGTGCTAGGGCCGGGAGGGCGCACGTGAAACTCCAGGAACAAGCACGTACAAACGAGCACAAAGAGCACTCAAGAGCACGAGCTTAGAACCCTCTTGCGGGGATATATATATATATATATATATATATATTATATATATATATATATATATATGGGTCGTTTTATTTTGTATGAAATATTATCGTCGTAAATGATTATAAATGAACATAAATTAACTATTTTTACATTAGAGAAAGTAACATTTATTACCTGTACAAAATAATAACGTATACCAATGGCTCAAAAAACAGCAATTAGAAAAAACTTTTCTGATTTGGTACCCCTCTTTCAACCCTGCTCCCCTCCCCAAAAAAAAAGAAAATCAGAATATACGAAAAGAGAAAAAATTGAAAAAAATCTATTTAATTACAGTCTGATTTGCATTTCACGTAAACAAGGCAAACCGAGGACAGAACCACACAGGCGGATTGGGCCGGATTATCCGTACTTATTTGAATTTCCATCGTGGCGCAGGGACCAAATTTCCATATTCAATGCAGGATTCACGAATTCCTTAAAACATCCTTTCTCGGCCATTGCTAAGTGGAAGAAACACTTCTTTCTTATTCCTTATTTTTACCTTTTTTACCTTTTTACATTTTCTCCAACCTTTTTCCTTATTATAGACGCAGTAAGTAGTATGGGTGCGCTGAAATGAACGATTACTCATATATAGGAATTTACATATTCCATACAAGGCCTCGCTCTATTCAAGATTTTTACTAGAGTGTACGAACGCTCACACGTACACACGATACACACACACACACACACACACACACACACACATATATACTGTGTGTATATATAGTGGCTCGTTGGAACTATAATAATAATAATGTTAATTGCTTGAGGCTGAGGTCACCAGGTTTTTTCAGAGCAAATAATGTTATTAATTAAGGAAATTAATAGAATGAGTTTTCTTTCTTTATTAAACAAAATAAATAATTTATGAATGAGACAAAATAAAAGTTGCAGTTGTTTGAATACAAGTTCAGTTGAAATGAAATATGTACTTCATTAATGACTTTAATATTAATAACGCGCGAGGTATTGATGTCTTTGTATAAAGTTAGGTGAATGACACTAAGTCAAAATGGGCCTGCTACAATGTTGTTTACATGATGGTATGTGGCGTGTCACTGAAGGTTTTTCAAAGGAGAAAAGTGGAAGTGCGATGGTTGAAGCGTCGTGCCCAGAAGTCCATATAACGAGGTTTAGGTGTGACGTTCAAAGCAAAAGGAATGCTTTGAATGTGGCTCGCGATGTTACATCATCTTGGTCGTCGTTGTGTGGAAATAGCAATAGTATCTGATCGATATATATATATATATATATATATATATATAATATATATATAGAGAGAGAGAGAGAGAGAGAGAGAGAGAGAGAGAGAGAGAGAGAGAGAGAGAGAGAGAGAGAGAGAGAGAACCACCAGCTTGACCTTTGTGTAAAGAGACCAACACACGGAACTTCAACGAGATTAACGAGGATAATATATATATATATTAGTGATGTAGGTCACATCCGCATCCGCGGAACATCCGCACATTTTCTCGCATCCGCATCCGCACTTTGGACTGCGGATGTCGTGCCGATGTGGACCGTTGAGATAAAACGTCATTAATAAGCGGAAATTATCAAATTCTACTATAATAATAGAACTAGTTCATTGTGCGCAAAAGTGATGCAAGCGACAAGACGAGAGGCTGTTCTTGTATGAAGTTACTCTCTTGCAACCTACTTAGATCCACGTTACAAAGCTAAGTTATTTTCACCTAGTACATTAGAACGAGTTAAATCATCACTTGGCAAAGCAGTTGAAGAGCTTCAATCTCTTGAATCTGTCGCTTCGCCACCCACCAAAAGAATAAAAGTTTCAGTGACAGAACCAACACCTTCAACAGGCAAATCTATCACAGAATCTCTCTCTCAGTTTCTTGAGTCAAGCAGCGATGACGAGACCTACGCGATGTCAAAAGATGTAGTAAAAATGATCGAGAGCTATCACCAGAAAAACGCCTGGCTGCATGTGACAATCCTATTAGTTGGTGGAAAAATACGCAGAATATCTATCCATACTTGAGTAAACTTGCAAGGAAACATTTAGCCTGTCCTCCAACAAACGTACCAAGCGAGAGATTATTTAGCAGTGCTGGATTAATATATGATGAAAAGAGAAACAGACTGGCAGCAGAAAAGGCAGAAAAATTAATGTTCCTTAAGCATAACCTTCCTATAATTAAGTTTGAATATTAAACGATGAACATCTTAGTTTACTTTATTTTAATTACTCATTTATAAATATGCCTAATAAAACTTTAAACTTAATATAAATAGTTATCAAGCTAATTAAAGATCTCTTTCTATAAGGGTGGAGGTTGGGGAAAGAGGTCGGTGGGGTGCATTTGAGTTGGGTTCACGTCCCGCATCCTGGTAACACAATTATGGTTTCTAATTGTGGCTGAAACTCAACAAAATATAACGAATTTATTTGCAGACGAATTCACTAATTGATTTCTATATTAGTTAGATGCTTGCTATTATTTTATATGTTCAGGGAAAAGTACAGCAATTATTGTACAATTAATCAATTATACTACATTATAGCTACAGCCCTCTCTATATAATAACTTATTATATACGTTAAACACAACAAATCTCGAATATATCCTAAAAAATAACGAAAATGTAGACATCCGCATCCGCATCCGCGGATGTTGAAATCAAACATCCTCATCCGCATCCGCGGATGTGAAAAAAATGACATCCGCTACATCACTAATATATATATATAATCTTTCTAAATTAATATTGGATTTGACGTCAAAGTTGAAAACTAAAAAATGGCAAATGAAAACTTTTTTCATGAAACTATTTTCTTTTTTAAATCAATCAGATTTCCTGAACGAGTAATTGTTAATTATTAATTAATAAACGTATTCAATGATTAATTATTATTCTTTCCAACAATAGTTTTATCTAAAGTTCTGGGAAAAGCGAATTATAAAAATAGTATATAATATATATTTTTTTTTTTTTTTTCAAGAAAATTAAATGAAAATTGTAATATTGATTTTTATTTTTATTTTGCAACCTCATTACCAACTTCAAGTTTAAGATACGTAATAAGAACTTTTCTAATACCTTACCTTACAACCTTACAAAGGTTTCGCGCGACGATTTCTCATCTCGCGAAGGTCAAGCCTGTCGCCCCTTCTCTCGAGCTGACCTGGTGAAGTATTGAGTTGGATTCTTGCGCTCTCCACCTCACATAGCCAGGTACGCCCGGCTCATCGGGGATTGTTCTGAGCCAGGCGTCTAGTCTTCTTTTGAAGATTTCCACTGCAACTCCTTTCGTGTTTCTTAGGTATTTGGGCAGCTGATTAAACAGTTTTGGTCCTCTCACTACAAAACTATTTTCTTTCAGGGTTAAGGATGTTCCCTGTCTCGCCTTCAATTTGGGAATACGGCACAGTCTACCGTTTCTACTTTCCACCGTTGTTTGGGGAGATATAGGGTTCAGAGTAAGATTAGGGACTAGTTTCTCCATTATTTTCCCAAGTGTAAATAATGGTGTATCTCTCTCTTCTCCTTTCCAGTGAATATAGGTCTAGTTCTCGTAATCTTTCCTAGTAATTTAGTTCTTTGCACCCATTGATCTTGGCTCTGAAGCTTCTCTGGATCCCTTCCAGCTGTCTAATGTCTTCTTTCTTATATGGGAATGTTAGGACCGAGCAGTATTCCAATTTGGGTATTATCAGGGTTTTCAGTAGAGGAATCATTACATTCCTATCCCTTCGTTTAAAGGTTCTCAATATTTGACGCGTTATTCTCTTTGCTCTGTTTACTGCTATCTTATTTTGTGTTTCAAATTTCGCATCATCTGTCATTACAACCCCTAAATCTTTTGCTCTGGAATTTCTCTGAATTTCCTGTCCATTTGGGGTATAATATTCCATGGATTTTAGGTCTTCTCTTTTTCTTTACCGTAATAGCTGAAATATCGGTGTTAAACTTCATATTGTTGTCTTCCGTCCACTTGTAGATTCTGTTTATGTCGGTTTGTAGAGATCCTGTGTCTTCTGGGTTTCTTATTTTTCTACTGATCTTTGTGTCATCCGCAAAGGATGTTACTGTGCTGTCTCTGGTAACGTCCTCATCTATGTCAGTTAGCATGATTATGAAGAGTAGTGGAGCTAATACTGTTCCTTTTGGTACTGAGCTGAAGACTTCTGATTCTGATGAAGATACTCCTTGTATTGTAACGACTTGCCGCCGCTCACTAAGGAAATTATATATCCATTTCCCTACTTTTCCTGTTATTCCCATATATTTCAGTTTATGTATTATGATTCCGTGGTCACACTTGTCGAACGCTTTAGCAAAGTCTGTGTATAGTACATCATGGTTTTCATTACTTTCAAGTGAATCAATAATGTTGTTGTAGTGTTCCATTAATTTTGATAGGCATGATCTGCCTGACCGAAACCCATGTTGGTTATCATTGAATTTTTTCTGAGTTTCCAAAAAATCATAGATTTTCTGTCTAACTATTCTTTCAAATATTTTAGTGAGATGGGATGTAAGCGATACTGGACTATAGTTTTTGGCCTCGGATCGATCTCCTCCTTTATATATTGGGACTATGTTCGCGCTCTTCAGGATGCCCGGTATTTCTACCGTGTCTAGTGATCGTCTCCATATCCAGTATAGGGGCTCAGCGATCACATTCTTGCAGTTTTTGATCAGTGTGGCATTTCATTTATCTGGTCCTGCCGCTGAGTTGTTTTTAGTTTATATAGTTTTTAGTTTATATAGTTTTAGTTTAGTTTAGTTTATATATTTATATATATATATATATATATATATATATAATATATATATATATATATATGTGTGTGTGTGTGTGTGTGTGTGTGTGTGTGTTTCCCTGAAAAATATAATAGAAATATAGGAAAATACTTGAAATAACGTTTTTAATATTTCTTTTCTTTTCTTATGTATATATATATATATATATATATATGATGAATAAAACCACGAAGGAAAGGAAACACAGAATGGTGCTCAAGCGCTTTCGTCTAATGACATCCTCAGGAACACTGAAGTAAATAAAGAGTTCAAGACTATATACAGGTTACATATATATATATATATATATATATATATATATATATATATATATATATATATATATATATGTGTGTGTGTGTATATATATATATATATATATATATATATATACATATATAATAAAAATAGAAATAAAAATTGTGGGAGGAGCATACAAATCTGTAAGGAAAACTACCAATTTTAGCACTTTGCCCGAATTCAACACAAGATCAAATTTTATAGTTAATGCCTGAATGATATATAGGTCACAAAAAATAAAAAAAATATATATAAAAATAAATTGAAAAATAAAAATTGTAAAAGGAACATACATATTTATAAGGGAAAACTACCCACGTTTTAGCACTCTGCTGTTCTTGTCCAAATCCTTTCTGAACGAATTCAACACAAGATCAAGTGGATTGTTTACAACCAATTTTATAGATAAGGCCTGAATGATATATAGGTCACAAAAAAAAAAAAAAAAAAAAATATATATACAGGGTGTCCCGTAAGTCTGGACCCATAGGGAAAAATAATAAAATTACAAAATAGTCCAAAAATTTATTTATAATATATTTTTTTATTATTTTTATTATTATTTTTATTATTTTTTTATTATGATCTTACTCCGCTGGAGTTTTATTTGTGGGGCCACTTGAAAGCCAAAGTGTACGAGGTCAAACTTCAGAACATTTTCCACCTTAAAGCACGCATTGTGGAGGCGTGTCAAGAAATTTCTGCGACTGTGATTCAGAAAGTGCTGTCGCAGTGGAGATTGCGTCTTCAACTATGTGTGCGACACAACGGCGGACACTTTGAACAGATTATGTAATAAATTTTTGGACTATTTTGTAATTTTATTATTTTTCCCTATGGGTCCAGACTTACGGGACACCCTGTATATATATATATATATATATATATATATATATATATAACTAAATTGAAAAATAAAAATTGTAAGAGAAGCATACAAATTTATAAGGAAACACTACTAAAGTTTTAGCACTCTACCCTTCTTGTCGAAATCTGTTCTGAACGAATTCAAAACAACGGGATCGAGTTGAAAAAGATCTTTGCTCATGTTAAAGTTATTTGTAAGTTGGATAATAGCAGACTCAAGAATATTTCCATTAACAATGTTACTAGAGTGAAACAAAACTGAAGCATTAGTCCAATCAATACAGTGGGATAACTCTGACAAATGGACAAAAAGGGCACTGGACGACTGTCCCGTTCTAACGGAATAGTGATGCTGTTTTACACGCGTGTGCAAATCCTTTCCCGTCTGACCAATGTGAAAGGAATCACATTGTTTACAACCAATTTTATAGATAATGCCTGAATTATTGGTAGGGCTATTTTTTACTATGATATTTTTCACAATATTGTTATATGAAAATACTACATTAATATCCAAAAGTTTAAGTACATTAGCAATGCCTGAAAAGCCTGGGAAAAATGGAAGTACTAAAATATTCTTTGATAAAGTGCGAGTGTTATTATTCACACGATAGAAGGTTCGTTTTGCCTTGTTAAGGCAAGATTCCATAAACGCAGGTGGGTAGCACAGATCACTTCCAATACCGTTGATTTTTTCCAATTCGCCATCGATGTATTCCGGACTGGCGATCCTAAGAGCGTGAGGAAACCACCATCAAGAAGGCCATATTCTCTTCAATGTAGAAGGTTCGTTTTGCCTTGTTAAGGCAAGATTCCATAAACGCAGGTGGGTAGCACAGATCACTTCCAATACCGTTGATTTTTTCCAATTCGTTCAGAAGGGATTTGGACAAGAAGAGCAGAGTGCTGAAACGTGGGTAGTTTTCCCTTATAAATAAGTTATGTATGCTCCTCTTACAATTTTTATTTTTCAATTTATTTTTATATATATATATATATTTTTTTTAAATTTTTTGTGACCTATATATCATTCACGCATTAACTATAAAATTTGATCTTGTATTGAATTCGGGCAAAGTGCTAAAATTGGTAGTTTTCCTTACAGATTTGTATGCTCCTCCCACAATTTTTATTTCTATTTTTATATATATATATATATATATATATATATATATATATATATATATATATATATATATATATATATATATATATATATATATATATTTGTATTACACCTGTATATAGTCTCGAACTCTTTATTTACTTCAGTGTTCCTGAGGATGTCATTAGACGAAAGCGCTTGAGCACCATTAGGTGTTTCCTTTCCTTCGATAGAAGGTTCGTTTTGCCTTGTTAAGGCAAGATTCCATAAACGCAGGTGGGTAGCACAGATCACTTCCAATACCGTTGATTTTTTCCAATTCGCCATCGATGTATTCCGGACTGGCGATCCTAAGAGCGCGAGTAAACCACCATCAAGAAGGCCATATTCTCTTCAATGTTTCTCCGCGCTCTTAGGATCGCCAGTCCGGAATACATCGATGCCGAATTGGAAAAAATCAACGGTATTGGAAGTGATCTGTGCTACCCACCTGCGTTTATGGAATCTTGCCTTAACAAGGCAAAACGAATCTTCTATCGTGTGAATAATAACACTCGCACTTTATCAAAGAATATTTTAGTACTTCCATTTTTCCCAGGCTTTTCAGGCATTGCTAATGTACTTAAACTTTTGGATATTAATGTAGTATTTTCATATAACAATATTGTGAAAAATATCATAGTAAAAAATAGCCCTACCAATAATTCAGGCATTATCTATAAAATTGGCTGCAAACAATGTGATTCCTTTTACATTGGTCAGACGGGAAAGGATTTGCACACGCGTGTAAAACAGCATCAATATTCCGTTAGAACGGGACAGTCGTCCAGTGCCCTTTTTGTCCATTTGTCAGAGTTATCCCACTGTATTGATTGGAATAATGCTTCAGTTTTGTTTCACTCTAGCAACATTCAGGCCTTATCTATAAAATTGGTTGTAAATAATCCATTTGATCTTGTGTTGAATTCGTTCAGAAGGGAT
This sequence comes from Bathynomus jamesi, assembly GCA_023014485.1. NCBI lineage: Eukaryota > Metazoa > Arthropoda > Malacostraca > Isopoda > Cirolanidae > Bathynomus > Bathynomus jamesi. The sequence goes on from JAJOZX010002371.1 coordinate 89,659, forward strand.
TTGGACAAGAAGAGCAGAGTGCCAAAACGTGGGTAGTTTTCCCTTATAAATATGTATGCTCCTCTTACAATTTTTATTTTTCAATTTATTTTTATATATATATTTTTTTAAATTTTTTGACCTATATATCATTCACGCATTAACTATAAAATTTGATCTTGTATTGAATTCGGGCAAAGTGCTAAAATTGGTAGTTTTCCTTACAGATTTGTATGCTCCTCCCACAATTTTTATTTCTATTTTTATTATACATATATATATATATATATATTTTGTATTACACCTGTATATAGTCTCGAACTCTTTATTTACTTCAGTGTTCCTGAGGATGTCATTAGACGAAAGCGCTTGAGCACCATTCTGTGTTTCCTTTCCTTCGTGGTTTTATTCATCATAAATATTTTTCACGTGTTACTTTCGTGAAATAATTTTCATATATATATATAATATATATATATATATATATAATCAATTTCTGAGGTCAAATCAACTTCTTTTTTTTATTCAGGAAGGAGGAGCCAAGGGCGAATGCTCTTCTTCCCTTCCATAGAGGAAGAAGAAAGCCAGAATCAAGGTCCAAGTTTTCTTGGACAGTCTGCATTTTAAAGATTGGAGGTCACAGACAGGGGGAAAGATTAACTGAGGAAGATTGTTCCAGCGTTGACCGGTTAAGATGATGTAAGAGTGAAAATACCAATTAACCCTTGCGTTAGAGAGTTGGACAGAGAAAGAATAAGAATGTGTCGAAAGTCGGGTACTGCGTGCTCTCCTTAAAGGTAAGAAGAGAGGTGTTCAAAAAACTTCCTATTAAGAATAGAGAAAAACTTTACAAAGGCAAGAAATCAAAGCAGTTGGACGATAGTTGGAGGGCTGAGGGCGGTCACCCTTCTTTGAGACAGGCTGAATGAAAGCGAACTTCCAGCAGGAAGGAAAAGTACCAGATGAGAGACAAAGACGAACGAGTTTGCCTAGGCAAGGTTTCAGTACAGAAGCACAATTCTTGAGAACAACAGGAGGGACACCATCAGGACCTTACGCCTTCCTAGACTTGGTCCCAGACAGGAAAGAATAAACATCTTTGGAAGAGATTCTGATTTCAGTCATAATTAAGTTAGAGTGGGCAGGACAATTTAGGGTGGATCGATTTTACATTTTTTTCGATTTCCATATTCTAATAGAGAAAAACTTGCGCATGCATGAGAAAATAGCCTCTGCAAAATCTTAGCTTAATAGGTAATCATCTTCTGCCCCCGGCAGAGCGATGAAAATCATATTTTAGTAGTCAAAAACGTATTTTTCTTATAATTTTTAAAATATTTCAATATGCGTGTGTGTTATTTCATGCCTAAGCAACGATATAAATGCTATGGGAAATATATAAATGCATTATTTAAGACAAAGAGCCGATCTGAAAATATGTATATAAATTACCTATTTTTTCAACATTTGACGTTGTTGCCGGGGGCAAAAGATATTAACGTAGGACAACGCGCTTGGAAAAACGATCATATGAGGTCTTTTTCATCGACTTTATAGTTATTAGGAATAATTTTGATGCATAGTGAAATATAAGAAAATACGTTTTTGACTAGGTACTAAAATATGATTTTCATCGCTCTGCCGGGGGCAGAAGATGATTACCTATTAAGCTAAGATTTTGCAGAGGCTATTTTCTCATGCATGCGCAAGTTTTTGTCTCTATTAGAATATGGAAATCGAAACAAATGTAAAATCGATCCACCCTAGCAGGACATTGAGGAACAGCGCCGAAATTGTCTAGGGTTGAGTTGGAAGCGAAAGTCTGAGCGAAGCGTTCAGACTTATCAGGAGAAGAGACTGCAATTGAGCCGTCAGAATAGAAAAGAGGAGGGAAAGAAGTAAAGTTGTTGGAGAGGTTCTTGCCAGAAAGAGCGAAAAGAATTAGAATTAGATAAGTTTTCACATTTTTTGCCTGATGAAAGGAATTTTTTTGCACGATTCCGGCCAGAAATATAAGCAGAGTGAAATTCAGGAGTTGGATGGCGATGGTATTTTTTGAAAGGTCTCTCTCTGTCGGATAGCATTAGAACAAGCAAAGTGAAACCAAGGTTTTTGCATTAGTAATAGGAATAGAATATGAAATGTACGCCTCCATACCCGAGAGAATCACCTCCGTGATGCGCACAGCGCACTAAGAGGGACCCCAGCTACAGAAGCAGTAATTATTCTATGGGAAATCAGAGAAGTACTGCCTAAAGGGCTCCCAATCAGCGGCACCAAAGTGCCAAAGGCGCCTTCTCTTGGGAGGATCCAAAGACCGAATTGGAGTGATAAGACAGGAAACAGATATAAAACTGTGGTCGGAGGAGCCCAACGGAGAAAAAAGTTTGACAGAGTAAGAAGAAGGATGAGAGGTGAGAAATAAATCCAGAATGTTGGGCCTATTTCCAAGGCGATCGGGGATACGCGTACGGTGCTGTACAATGTTGTAGGTCATGAAGATAGAAAAATTTTAAGGAAGTTCACTCGGGATATTAGTGAAATGGGAGGAAAGCCAAAGGTTGTGATGAACATTGAAATCATCTGAAATGGAGGTTTCAGCAAAAGGAGAGTGAGATAGAATGTATTCCACTTTGGATTTGAGGTAGTCAAAGAATTTTAGATAGTCAGTAGAATTAAGAGAAAGGTAGACAGGCGAAGATGTATTTAGTTTGAGATTGGCATGTAAGCCGTAGCAAGAGGGTATAGAACAGAGCTGGGCATTTGCGGCATATTTTGCGGTACTGCGGTACTGCACCACCGCACTACCACCCCGGGCCCCCATAACGCAGTACCGCAAAGGATCGCTGAAAGTACCGCAGTACCGCTACCGCATTCAAATTTCCGCGTACCGGTTTGGTAGTGCGGTAGTACCGCAGTACCGCAGTACCGCAAAATATGCCGCAAATGCCCAGCTCTGGTATAGAATTGGGAAGATTCGAATTCGGGAATATGAGAAGAAGTTAGGTCATTGCGTACATATACGCAACATCCACCTTTGAAGTGAGATTGAGTATAGAGAAGTAACAGGGTACTGAAAAGGGGTTGCTGTCAGTCGTCCCAGATACCTGAGTTCCAGTGAGGAAGAGAAGGTGAGGTTTAGAGGAGGAGAGGTGGTGTTCAACAGATTGGAAATTTGAGGAAAGGCCACGAATGTTGCAGAAGTTTATGAAAAGTGACTCAGGCAGAGGCACAGAACACCTCGAATGGGCAGTAGCAGAACCAGTCCCCTCCCAAGGAGACTCCGAGGCTCTTAAAGTCGATCCATTTTGTTTTGTTTAATTTTTAATTTTCAAAAGATTGTGTAATTTGTAAGATATATATATATATATATATATATATATATATATATATATATATATATATAGTGAAGAGAAGAACAGAGGGAGAAGTGTATGTTTGAAGGAATGCTGGACTGCTCACAGGGTAGATAAGACAGGGAAAAAGATCAGCTGAGAAGGACAGTGACAGGAGAAACCGGAATTACAGCACTTCCTGTCTCCTGGCGCTAACGTTAAGTACATAAGCTGTGCATCAAATTTCCATGCCTCCATTTTCATCTGACTTCGGAAACCCGAAGTGCATCTATTCGAAATCGGTCTACAGTTTCAGGTGCAGGAATTTCCTCCTCGCAAAATCAGCAGGAGGAAGTCACGTGACAGTCGTGACACGTCCACAGGGGCCATTTGTATATAAACTTGAAAAGGAGTTAAAGTGTTAAAGGCCTTGGGAGAGACCCGTCACAGTCAAGTTTCAGAGTGGAACAATTATAATTTCTGTCTGTTTTCCAATTTAGGAGAGAGAGAGAGAGAGAGAGAGAGAGAGAGAGAGAGAGAGAGAGAGAGAGAGAGAGAGAGAGAGAGAGAGAGAGAGAGAGAGAGAGAGAGAGAGAGAGAGAGAGAGAGAGAGAGAGAGAGAGAGAGAGAGAGAGAGAGAGAGAGAGAGAGAGACCTTCATGGTTATAAGAGACATAGTAAAGTTGGCCCCCTTTCCCAATATTTATGAGGTAATAAATGTTACAGGAATTTTTATACACTGTATATTTCAATCTTTCAATTCAAAAGTTTTACACTGTTTATTGTGTACACGGAGCCCAGTCCTCCCTAGTGTGTGTGTGTATATATACACACACACACTACGTTCCAAATTATTAAGCAGATTGCATTTTCTCCAATGTTTTCAAAAGTTTTTTACCGATTTCAATGAAATTTATAGCAAATAATTACTGTATATAGAAGCACTGATGGTATTGATTTCGATAAAATATTTTGATAATTAAAAAAATTATCTCTTTTTATTGAAAAATATGATGTTCCGAATTATTAAGCAAGTATTCTATTTACGGATCTAAATGGTGAAAATGGGTAAGAAGAAGGATTTAACACCAACTGAGAAAAGAAAAATAGTCAAGTTACTCGCTGAAAATATAAAATCCATTGAAATTGCGAAGCAGTTTGGCAGGGCTTATCGAACTGTAAACAAGTTTGTAGCGGAGGGTACCAAACTGAAGCAGCGAAGTGATAAAGGAGCTATAAGAAAAGTGACAAGGCGGAAGAAGTCTGTAATCAAGCGCAAAGTTGCAAAGCATCCATTGTCCTCAAGTAAAGAGGTTTTTGAGCAGGCTGGCATACATAATTTACCAAGAACATCTCGATGTGGAATCCTCCAAACAATTGGCAAGACGTGTAAACCTACGATTCAGTCACCATTAACGCCCAGGTACAAGAAGCAGCGCGTTGAATGGGCGCGTCAGTACGTGAAAACAGATTTTAATACTGTATTGTTAACAGATGAATGAAAAGCAACCCTTCAGGGATCTGATGGTTGGTCAAGAAGATGGATTGCTAAGGGTCAATCTCTACCATGGAATGAGGTTTTCTTTTAGAAAGTGCGTGTAAGACTGGGCAAAATCATTTTTACACCATCAGGCACTCTGTATGGGACAGCTACTTCATTGCCTATCAATCCTACCCAAAACATGACACCACCTCCACCTTGTTGGCGTCTTAATCTCGATAGTAGAAATTGGCTCTCAGCAATCCATCTTCTTGACCAATCATCAGATCCCTGTAGGGCTGCTCTTCTTTCATCGGTTAACAATACAGTATTAAAATCTGTTTTCACGTACTGACGCGCCCATTCAACACGCTGCTTCTTGTATCTGGGTGTTAATGGTGACTGAATCGTAGGTTTACACGTCTTGCCAATTGTTTGGAGGATTCCACATCGAGATGTTCTTGGTAAATTATGTATGCCAGCCTGCTCAAAAACCTCTTTACTTGAGGACAATGGATGCTTTGCAACTTTGCGCTTGATTACAGACTTCTTCCGCCTTGTCACTTTTCTTATAGCTCCTTTATCACTTCGCTGCTTCAGTTTGGTACCCTCCGCTACAAACTTGTTTACAGTTCGATAAGCCCTGCCAAACTGCTTCGCAATTTCAATGGATTTTATATTTTCAGCGAGTAACTTGACTATTTTTCTTTTCTCAGTTGGTGTTAAATCCTTCTTCTTACCCATTTTCACCATTTAGATCCGTAAATAGAATACTTGCTTAATAATTCGGAACATCATATTTTTCAATAAAAAGAGATAATTATTTTAATTATCAAAATATTTTATCGAAATGAATACCATCAGTGCTTCTATATATAGTAATTATTTGCTGTAAATTTCATTGAAATCAGTGGAAAACTTTTGAAAACATTCGAGAAAATGCAATCTGCTTAATAATTTGGAACGTAGTGTATATATATATATATATATATATATATATATATAATATATATATTAATATATATATATATATATATATATATAATATATATATATATACCAGGTGGCCCAAACAATCTCCCTATTTCTAAGTAAATGTCGTAAGCTAAAATAGGGAATCTAAATACAAAAGAGAAACGTAATAGGTACGTAATACGTAGGAGTTTATTAACCTTAATGAAACAACATGTGCGGTGTAATCGCCATTTTGTTCTAACGATATTCAATTTTACACAAACGTTTGACATAATTTTTAGAAATAGCTCAGCTCGGATGTTGCTCATTACCTCATAGACTTTGGTCTTTAGGTCGTCGAGTGTCTTAGGCTCGGTAGAATAGATCCTGTCCTTTATGTAATTCCAAAAAAAAAAAATCAGGGTTGTGAGGTCGGGTGAGTATGGGAGCCATTCCACTGACTCATGAAGGGAGATTAGTCGCTCGGAAAAATGCTTCCTCAAAAAGTTGCGAGTTTCACAAGCAATGTGTGGAGGTGCTCCATCCTACTGAATCCAGCGTGAATCTGAGGTAATCTGGGCTTAGTAAGGCCTTCTATGGCCTTACTAGGCTATAGTTTATTGGTAATGGTATCGTCTTTTCCTAATTTCTGCGAAATTAGGAAAAGTTATTGCTTTAATTATGAAATAGTGAAAAAACGGTTTTAATATACGATAGTTATTAGTTATTAAGTAATGAAAGATTAGATGTGTATAGCGTATGCGTAATAAAAACCCCAATCTATTACCTTTCTGACGAAGAAACCACTATGATGAAATACACATCCATTATAAAATTAGGGACATTTTTTCGGGACAATATATATATATATATATATATATATATATATATATAATATTATATATATATATATATCTGTATATTTGGGGATTTTCCTTTTGATGCTTAACTCAACTCAAACAGAACTTCAGAACTAAAAGCAGCATTGGAAAAAGAAGCAGGTTTAACATTCACTTATGAGTTAAGTATCAACAGGAAAATCCCATTTCTCGACGTGAAAATACAAGACGACGGTGATTGCTACACGACCAACATATACAAAAAACCTACGGACAGAGGAAAATGCTTAAATGCAAATGGCGAGTGCCCAATTAAATATAAACTCGGTGTAATAAAAGCACTTGTACACAGAGCTTATAAAATCTCATCTAACTGGATGATCTTCCACCAAGAGAATGAACGCTTAAAGCAGCTACTAATTAACAACGGTTTCGCAAACACCGAAACAGAACGAGAAATTTAAAAATTTTTTGGAAATGAAAAGGGAGGCAAATACAGCGGAAAGCATCAGGCAAGAATAGAGGAGACGCCTAACAGCTCCGTTTATAAATTTTTTTACCAAAACCAAATGTCGCCTGCATATAAAACTGAAGAAAGAATAATGAGGAAAATAGTAAAGGAAAACGTCAGATGTAGAAATCAGAATAAAGTATCACTTGCCATCTACTACCGAAACATGAAAACTAAAAACTTATTCATGAAAAATAACATCACTCAAAAAAAAACCGAAAATCTAGAAAAATCCCACGTAGTTTACGAATTTCAATGCCCGAACGAAGGTTGCAAACTTCGAGGAAACGTGAGATACATGGGCTCAATCATACCAACACTGTCAAGAAGGCTAACAATGCACTAACAACAAGGAAGTCCGAAAGATCACGAGTGGAACATACACAAAATAAACCTAACCTGACAACAGATAGTGGAAGCGACAAACGTGGTAACGCAAATAAGGGATGAGAAAAGACTTCATATCATCGAAGCAGTAATAATAAAAGAGACTTCCCCGAAAATAAACAATCAGCGAACTGGGCAAGAACGAATCCTCAAGTTACACGTACGAAACTGACCAATCCCGTGAGTACACGTACACGAAACTGCGGGAAAACCTCCGAAATTAGCAATAAAAGAGAGCGACCTGACAAGGTAGAACACCTACGAAGATGGCTCCAAACGAATTCCCTGAAGATGCTCGAGGACAGAGCGAAACGTCGGAAAATTTTGGAAACATTGTTTATAATTTACCAGCATTATTGAAAAATGTCATACGGGAAATTGAGAAAACTAATAATAAATAAAAACTACGGTCGATTATTCAACCAAACACACACACACACACACACACACACATATATATATATATATATTATATATATAGAGAGAGAGAGAGAGAGAGAGAGAGAGAGAGAGAGAGAGAGAGAGAGAGAGAGAGAGAGAGAGAGAGAGAGAGAGTGTTCATGACGCATGTTAATAGATTAAGTACAAAATACAAGAAAGGTTTCACTTCTTTTAGAAAGCATCGCTCCGCCCATGCATGCATCATTTGGACGCTTGGAAGTGAAAGTGATTCAAGTGCATTCACCTATTTTTTTCCTTTTGCCAAAAAGTGACTCAAGTACTTGAATCCGCACTCTGCGCGCCAAGTACGTGACCGCGGAGTGACTCAAAGTAACTCAAATCTCACTTTGTGGGAGGAAGAAAACCGTGATAGAAGTGACTCAAGTACTTGAATCACCTCTTGAGTTTTGACGTTCTGAATGCACTTGAATTACTTCCACTTCGAAGCTCCAATTGAGGGTACGAGCAACTCGCAGCATCATTGCCAAGTACATAAAGGTTCAACGTACCTAGTTCATCTCCACTGGAAACAACAACAACAACAACAACGCGCTCTGTATTATCAGAATCCACCGAGCTGTCAAATATATAATAATTTCCTCGCTTTTGTAGTTTGTTTTGCTCTGCGGACACTCCTTGTTTTATAGGTCCTGGTGTATGATTCATCAGGAGCCAAAGATGCACCGCTAGTTTGCGTTTCCTCCCCAAAGTAACGCGAATGTAGCCGTTCTAATCGTACATTCATATCACCCTTAGACTCGCTACACACAAACTGGCCGAAGAATTCCGAATGTCTGCAATTTCCACCTTTCCTTTCTTATCCATGCCTTCAGTTCGTTTCTGTATAATATTAACATAAAATTACTGGAAACTATCATAATTTTTTTATAAGAAAGTTTCTTACGCAATTTCATTAGAGACAGAATTAGAATTCAACTAACCTTATACCAAATTCAGCTCCACCCAACGGAGTCGAAGTGGGCACTATTTTACCCAATATATTTAGCCTGCATGAGTAAATGCGTCATATCACACAAACACACACACACACACACACAACACACACACACACACACACATATATATATATATATATATATATATATATATATATATATATATATATATAGAGAGAGAGAGAGAGAGAGAGAGAGAGAGAGAGAGAGAGAGAGAGAGAGAGAGAGAGAGAGATTACACAGATAAGGGCATGCCGATGTCTCATAATGTCGTCTTCTAATAATAATACTAAAAAAAAAGAGTTTAAGATTGTACCAGTTGATCTGTTGAGAACTCCCTTTCGGAATATTCCAGAGGGGGTTGACACTATCGGGAAAGAGATGATCGTTGTCGGATTGGCTATACAAAAGCCCCGACGGATTGAGAACGTCCCACCTCCCCCTTTATCCATCCCTCCTCCTCCTCCCCCCACCAAAACCTAGATGAAATTTTGATAAGGAATTTTTGTCGGTTGGAACGTTCCTTTTTATTCAAGTCGCTAGCTACCACTCGGTGCGATTTTATAAGCAAGCGACAACGAACGAAGCGGGTGGAGAGAACGAAGTGAAATATCTCCTTTTTTTTATATGCAGGAATTGGGTTTATGACTCTTCGTTCTTGGCTGCAGGATAGGTAATACGTGTTTAGATTCTTCTTTTTACTACGTCCTCTATCTCCTTTATTATAAATTACCTACTTTATGAAGGTTAGTCTCCGGTTTATCACCCTAACAAATATTTCCGACTTCCAACCTCTTTTCTTGTACAACATTTATTCAAAATTTTATTGGACATAGATTAGTTTTATGTAAATTATAGTTTGTCCAACTGTACTACAAAGGCCTTGTTGGAGACTAAATACCTGAATTAATAGGGCAAAGCAAAATCAACACGAATTTTCGCCGCTTATTTGCATATTTCTTTCCATATATTTCCTTGAATATATATATATATATATATATGAAGTCTTCCAGCTGTTGTTCATATGTAAATATTAATATATTTAACAATATGTGACCACACATCGTACATCAAGCAGGAAAATTAGATTTCAATTTTCTACATAAATGAATTTGAGACAGGTAATTCCTTTTCCTATTTAATTAATAATAATTATTAAGGTATGACGACTTTGCAATCATTCAGTGATACCCAAACCAGAAAATTAAGAAAAATTTTAGGATCACCTGAAGATCAGGGCCCCTAGCCTTCTTTAGTTAGGTTTACGAGGCTAACTAACGAAAATATCACGACCAAACCTAACCAATTGTCAAGGGTGTACAGTTGACCTAACAATTGGTTAGGTTAGGACCGTTAGGTCGTGATATTTTCGTTAGTTAGCCTTATAAGGCTAACTAGAGAAGGCTGGGGGCCCTGATCTTCAGGTGATCCAAATTTTAAATTTAGTACCCAAAATTGTCAGCTAACAAAGGCTTAAAATGGAATTATGTTGTATGAAATTACGAATTATATTGACAATCGACTAAACCTTCTTCTGGGTATCAAAAAGAGGCTTAAATATGAGCCCCTCCTTCCTGCATGCCCTCCTTCATGCATAAAAAAATATATTTGGATCTGTTTCAGTTAAAAAAAAATGCTTTCGAAAGCGCTTGGGTAAAAATGGTTGATAGGGTCCTTCGCAATATCTAAGATCGTATGACGGAGGGGACGTACGGCTTTACGTGGGATACATCATTTGGACGCAGGGGGACGGTCTCCCATTCAATTACTCTCCAGACCTAATGTCGCTTAATTTCAGTTTAAGTACGCTTATAAACGTCATATAAGCGTTATTGTTGCATTGGCTTTATACTACTTTGGAAAAAAGTTCGCCTAGAAAATTTCGGAGCGAGTGTAGTTTACGTCCTTCTGACGCAAAAGGGGACACAAACTACACTAGGTCAAAGTTGGGGAACGTAAACTACACTAGGATCTTTAGGAGACACTTTTCAAATGAATCCATCAAATAAAACGTTAAAACTTACGAAAATATTACGACAACCTAACCAATCGTCAATATAAATATATATAAATTGACGATTGGTTAGGTTAAGTCGTAATACTTTCGTTAGTTTTAACGTTTTATTTGATTAGGTATACGCGGACAAAGTTGGGGAACGCAAACTACACTAGGATAATGTAGGGGAACGTAAACTACGCTAGGCACCACAGGGGGACGTAAACTACACTTGCTCCAAAATTTCTAAAAAAGCATAAAAATTACCAATTACTAATGACTGATTTTTGTTTTTTTTAAATTTTATTAGTTTTAAAAAGAATAAAAAAATATCCAAAAAGAACAAAATATTACCAATTAGTAATTTTTGTATGATTTTTAAAAAAACTTTGTTTTTAGAAGAACTTTTTTCCGCAACTGTACGCCTCGAAACAGTACCACATAAATACCTCATGGACAAATCAACATCCATTCCAAGCACCGGATAAAGGAACATGATTCGTCAAGCAAGACCAAAAGAATCCCTGTTTGTATAGATCACAACCTTTGTATTAGATCACAACCTTTGTATTAGATCACAACCTTTTGCGTATATCCCTTTCTTGAATTCTTGCTTTGGTGAAACAAAACGTGCGCAACGTGAACAAACAAAGCTCAATTTGATTTCGACGTTCTTGAACAGGAATTTTCATTAAAAGTGGGGCCAGACTCCCCTTTTACCTCCCAAACCAGAACAAATAAGCGGCACTATACAGTTTAATAAATCAAATATATTTCGAGGTAAAATGTTTTTTTTTTTCGCGGGGGTATATATATATATATATATATATATATATATATATATATATATATATATATATATATATTGTACTTTTAAAATTTTAGTCCCCCGGAATTCAGTATATTGCAATATCGTTTATAACTTCAATAATTAAAATATCTTTTTATATTTTTTTGCGTGTATGTGAGTGTGTGTGTGTGAAATTCATATGTTTTAGGTATTTTTAGATTAGCTTATTTTGTAAAGGTAATTAAAAGCGCATTGCAATCCTATCATTTACGCAAAGAATATACGTTTGTTTAGAACACCAAAACACCGTTTAGTTAACCAACGTTTGTTTGGCTTTAATTGAGCGATGATTAAAATATAATAATTGGTATAATTTGAGTTATTATGGTGTGTTTTGTTGGTTAATTTTGTTGTAGAATTTTGTTGTGGCTGTCAAACATAATAAGTTATACCAGGTGTGCATAAAGTAACCCGAGTGAAAAGAAAAATCCGATTTGAATTATATTAACGCGAGTAAACATGGACGAGTAATATTTATTACATTTACTTTATGACAAATGTATAGTCGATAGTAAGATTTATATAAGAGGTATTGAAAATGGTTTTGTGAGTTAAAAAACAAGTTGAAACTAGTTTAAACCACTTCAAATAGGATTTGTCTCTTCACTCGCGTTACTTTATATACACCCTGTATTTATGAACGACAACCTATGCATCCATACATGTATGCGTACACCCGTCCATACAGGATTAATATTATTTGTTTTAGTTTCACAAAAGTGATTTTAAAGGCTAATAGAACATTTTCACCTAAAAAATGTATAATAAAATTGTAATGTACAGCAAAATTATGAATACCTTTTTGTCAAACACACCCGGAAGTCAGAGTAGCGTAGTGTGAACACTCTGTACTCTGTACGTTGCTTGAGCGATCTAAGAGAGAGTTACAAGGAGTTACAAGGAAAAGAAGTACCTCAAAAGGCCTTGCGGCACATACCGAGGAGGTACCAATGGCAACGGGTGCCAGGGAAAATTTTCTACACACTCAAATAGTGTGCAAGATTTGGTTTAACCTTTTCTTGAAATGATCCACAGAGGCACTGTTCACAACTTCTGAAGGTAAACTGTTCCACGTGTCACAGATCTTATACGTAAATAATTCCCACACACACTAGTCCTAAACCGTTTCAAATCCAACTTCCAACCATTGTTGCGAGTTGGGGTTATCATTTAAACTAAACATGCTTCTAAAATCGACATCGTTGAACCCGCATAAGAGCTTGAAAACCTCGATCAGTTGACCGCGCAGCCTCCGAGTTTCCAGCGAAAACAAGTCCACGGCGCGTAAGCGTCGATTGTAGCCCATATGCCTAACGGAAGAGATTAACTTTGTGGCCCTCGCCTGCACTCGCTCCAGCCTCTCAATATCTTTCCTGAGGGTGGGCGACCAGAACTGCACACAGTGCAGAGCATACTCCAGGTGCGGCCGAACCATGCAATTGTACAGATAGAGCACAATCTCCTTGTTCCGAAGCTGAAATTGCCTCCTGATATAACCCAACAGCTTCTAGGCTTTCTTTTCCACCCCTACGCACTGTTTCGTAAACTTAAGGTCGCTGCTAATTAGCACACCCAAGTCCTTTTCCAAATCTGTCGCCTCGATATTACTCCCCAACACTGAGTAGTCCGACTTGGGATTGGCGTAGCCAATGTGCATCACCTTGCATTTACCCAAGTTAAACGGCATTTGCCATTTTTCGGACCACTCTCCTACCCTATGTAGGTCCGCACGCAGTTGCTCGATCGCTTCGGGCGTCCCAACATTGGCCCCAAGCTTGGTGTCATCAGCGAATTTGGCGATCCTACTGACGATGCCAGCGTCGATATCATTTATGTAAATGATAAACAACAGTGGCCCCAAAACGGAACCCTGAGGAACCCCACTAGTGACCGAGGCCCAACCCGAACTAACCCCTTTAATTACAACCCTCTGCCGCCTATTCTTCAGCCAGTTTTCAATCCACCTACCTACTTCCCCACCGATACCCAGCTCGCGGACTTTCGCCATTAGCCGGCAGTGAGGTACCTTATCAAAGGCTTTCTCAAAGTCGAGATAAAGTATATCAATCGCACTACTCTTATCATACTCACCCAACATGACGTGGAAAAACTCGAGCAAGTTGGTGAGACACGACCTATGCCGTCTAAACCCACGTTGGGAGTCCCCAAGCAGCTTGTAGGAATCCAAATGGTCAACGATCCTATCCGCTATTATCCCCTCTAATAATTCACTGGGCAACAAAAAAAAAATTTTTCGTGTCCCAAGAATGAAAATACCTTATTCTTATAGTATTTTCTGTGCTGAATCCAAATAAGTTTGTAAAATTTCTCTATCAGGTCTGGTTTTTGTGTGACATGCAATTTAATTTTTAAAAAACCATATAGTTACATACTTATTAAAATATGATCGAAAAGACATACCTGTAGTTTAAAAAGTAGCTTGTTTTGATTTTCTGCTGTGCTTTGCCTCAGGCATGTCTCTCTTAAGAGTCCAGCAATAGTCAGCCAGCATACTGGGGCTCCATTTGCCTTGGTAACGGTTTTCCATGGCAGAAATATCCTGATGAAAACGCTCACCATGTTCGTCGCTTACCGCACCCAGGTTTTCCGGAAAAAAGTCCAAGTGAGAGTCCAAGAAATGAACCTTTAATGACATATTGCACCCCATTGCTTGGTAAGACTTAAGAAGATCTCCTACTATTTCAGGATAGTTTTCGGCCTTGTGATTTCCCAAAAAATTTGTGCAGACACTTTTGAAACTCTGCCACGCAGCTTTCTCAACTTCATTCAACTCTCCTTCAAATCTCTCATCTCTTAACAATTCTCTGATCTGAGGGCCTACAAAAATGCCTTCTTTAATCTTGGCATCACTGATCCGGGGAAACTTATTTCTCAAGTATGTGAATCCTGTTTGCGCTTTATCCATCGCTTTAACAAAGTTTTTCATAAGTCCAAGCTTGATATGCAAAGGAGGAAGGTACACTTTCTCAGGGTCAACAAGTGAACTATTCACAACATTTTTCTTGCCTGGAACAAGTGAGGTGCGTTTTGGCCAATCCTTCTTAACGTAGTGGTTTTGCTTGTCCCTACTGTCCCACTCACATAAAAAACAACAGTACTTGGTGTAACCTAGCTGCAACCCTAGCAAAAGTGCAATGACCTTCAGATCTCCACAGATATTCCACTTATATTTCTGATACTGAAACTTTTCTAAAAGCAACTTCATGTTGTCGTATGACTCTTTCATGTTTGCAGCATGTGCAATAGGTACAGAAGGAAATTTATTTCCGTTGTGAAGAAGGACTGCTTTCAAGCTGACTTTTGAGGAGTCAATGAACAATCGCCACTCATCCACGTTATGTTCATGACCAAGAGCCCCCATGACTGAATTAACATCTTTACAAAACACAAGTCCATCTTCATGGGAGAACCATTCTTTGAATTCATCATGGCGGCTGCGGAAAAAACAAACTTTAGTGTCACGTTGCAGTAGATTCCAACCCTTTAATCTTGAACCTAAAAGTTCAGCCTGCTTCTTAGATAATTTCAAATCACGAACTAGGTCATTTAGATCTCCTTGTGACAGTAAATGTGGTTCATTGGAGGAACAGGTAGCCTGGAATGTTGGATCAGAAATGTCTTCATCTTTTTCCTCGTGATATGCTACAGCTACGTTTGATTCCTCATCACTTAAACTTACATGTTCAGGAGGATTTGGTACTGGAAGTTGAGCACTGTGGGGAACTGGTCTCATTGCAGACGGTAGATTAGGGTATTTCATAAGGCTCTTTGTTTTTGAAGTGATCCCCTTTGTATTTACCAGGCAGAAATAGCAGTCTGTTGTGTGATCTTTGGGTTCCCTCCAAATCATTGGAATAGCAAATGGCATGTGACGTGAACCGTTTAGCCATCCTGTAAGTAGTCTTACACATGTCACACAACAAATGTGAGGGGCCCAACTCTTGTCCTGATCGCCTACTTTACATCCGAAATAAAGTTCATAGCATTTTTTTACTAATGGTGTAAAGTTACGTTTCTGGGATTTTAAAGTTAGATCACCACATACATAACAAAAGGAATTAGGATGATTCAGACAGTTCCGCGGCATTACAAAACATCTATATGAATACAACACTGGTGTAAAATTAACAAGAAGCAACAGACACTAGCTGTTAACACTGTGACATTTACAAGCAGACTGACTTGGAGCTGCTCTACACACAGAAACTAGGCTCATGTCTGAACAGGTACAAACATGTTTCAACCTGCACAGTCTGCTGCTCCGACCAAATTTATCCTGCCAGCATTATCAGAACTTTCTCCCCAAAGGAATAAATTGTACTAATTTTACAGAAAAATTAATACAACATATATATTAATATTAATATATTTTATTATAGTTATATTAATTAATATAATATATTATTATATTTATTATTTTTATATTATAATATTGTTATATACTTAATTATATATAATATGTTATTATTTTTTTATCCGGTGATCATGCTAAATGAGGAAAAAATGAACATAGCGTCACAAGTAAACTAAGCCTGATAGAAAAAATCTGATTTCATATTTAGATTCAGCATGAAAAAGTACACTTAGAACACCCATCAAAACCCTTGTGACAAAATTGTTGTTGACCAGTGTAATTTACCTACAACTGAAGTGAGACTAATGGGACGATAGTTCCCTGGACTTTCGTGATCCCCTTTCTTAAAGATAGGGGTCACGTTGGCTTCCCTCCAGTCACCAGGCACCTGGCCCGTCTCCAACGATTTGTTGAAGACTGTAGCCAGGGGGGAGCCACCTGGTCGCGCACTTCCCGCAACACTCTGGGAGAAACTGGTCTGGCCCAGGAGCCTTAAACGCGCTCAGTTTGTCTATTCTATCGGCAACGACTGTCGCGTACATCGAACACTATCCAGGCCAGCACCTTCGTGCCTCACGCCTGGCTCGGGGATAGCGGGTATCCTCCCTGGTGAACACTCCCGCAAAGTACTCATTAAGCACATTAGCGATGTCCGCGTCGGAGGTCCGCAGAACGCCGCTTCGGTCCTTTAACGGACCTATCATGCTTCTAATGGGCTTTCTACTATTAACATAACTGAAGAACTCCTTAGGGTTCCCCTTGCAGAGGCTTGCCACCCGTAGTTCTTCGTTACGTTTGCTAGCCTAACCTTCGCCTTCACTTCCCTACACAGGCGGACATACGCTTCAGTGTTCTCATGGGAACGATTGGCCTTCGCCCTCCTATACGCTACTTTCCTATTTCGGATAGCCGAAGCGATGTCACGACTGAACCACTTAGGCTGCGTTGAGCAGGGGTGACCGGTTTTGAGGGTATGGCAGCAGACTGCAGCACCATAAACTCGTCCCGGAATGCACTCCACACTCCCTCAACATCGCCGCCGACCTCTAACCCCATCTCACCTACGCTATCCCTGAGGCTAACAAAGTCCGCCCGCCGAGATCGAGCTTACTGCCTCTCGAGTTACTACGCTTCACCCGAGGGACGCACACACGGAACCTAATCAGACCGTGATCACTCCCGCCCAATGATTCGTCAACGGTGAGGCCAGTGACGAGGTTGTCTTCGGTCGTGAATACTAAGTCTAGAACGCTTTCGCCTCGTGTAGGCTCGTTGACCACTGAGTGAGGAAGTTCTCATCAGCAAAGTCAACTAGCCTCCTCCCTTCAGCATCAGCAGTCCTGTCTTCCCACTTTATGCCGCGACAGTTGAAGTCTCCTAAAACTACACACACCCTATCCCTAGCAGGCTACTGAGTTCGGTGTACAGGGCTGTATCCTCCTCGAGGAGGAGATGCGGAGGTCTGTACACCAAGATTAACCTATAGTTCGTCCCTCCCACGTTCAGATCGACGCCAAGCAGCTCCCGTTCCGACCGGAACTGGCAGTCAACCGGACTCAACGTGTCCCTGACGTATATTAGTACCCCCCCCCTCCCCACGGGTGCGGTCTTTGCGAAACATTCTATACCCGGGAATTTCGAACTCCCCAACGTAGTCCCTACGATCAGTATGAAATCACTATGAATCCAGGAGAGAGAGAGAGAGAGAGAGAGAGAGAGAGAGAGAGAGAGAGAGAGAGAGAGAGAGAGAGAGAGAGAGAGAGAGAGAGAGAGAGAGAGAGAGAGAGAGAGAGACTGTGTATAATGTGCACAATTGAATATACAGAGTAGCCACAAAGTCCCTTTGCAGTGAAATTACAGCATATCTGTATGTTGCCCGTTTTTCATGCAATGGGACTTTGTGGCCACCCTGTATATGGTAGTTAAGTTAGTTAAATTAATGTTAAGGAAGCAAATATATATAAATACGTGTATGTAATAAATTTTTAACATAACTAATTCGAAGTTGTTAATTTATATTAAATTAAAACACAATTTTATTATTTAAATTAAACACTGTATATACTTTTCCAAATTTTTTAAAAATAATTTTTTTCAACACGCAAAAATTAATGAAGGGTTTTGGTGGTTTTTTATCTGATCTAAACCCAATTAGTTGCGAATTATTCACACGCGATTTTTAGAATAATTTTTTTTTTTTTAGTAAAAAATAAAAAAAAACCTGCGTAGGAACAAATTGTTGCTTGAAAACGAAATACTCAGATTTTCCTCGATCATCTAAATCAGTGTTTATCAAACGGTGGGTCGCGACCCCTCCCCCCCCCCTCCCGGGTCGTAGTTTGTTTACCCCTGTAGTAGTGATTTGTGCGCCAAAAAAAAAAATCCGATTCGTGAGTTTGTTTACCCCTGTAGGATGATAAGGGGTCGCGCCGACCAAAGACCCTGACGCGAGGGTCGTGTGGCAAATCTTGCCGAGAAATACTGACCTAAATATTTGTTTACTATAGGAAATTATAGACAAAAATATCTTGTTTCGAAGCAAAAATTTCGGCACACACACACACACACACACCACACACACACACACACACACACACACACACCGTATTTCCCGGCGTATAACGCGCACCTTTTTTTTCCTCCAAAATACTCCAAAAATCACCCTGCGTTAAAATTAACTCGTTAAAATTGTACATATGAAGTGAGGTAGGAGGTATATTTTTTTCCTAAATTTTTATTTTCCTAAATTTTCTCTTCAAAATAATTTTCTCTTCAAAATTAGGGTGCGCGTTATACGCCGGGAAATACGGTGTATATATATATATATTTTATGCCTTTGGCCTAATAATTTGGATGTTGACTTATTTCTTGGTAGGCTCAACAATTTAGTCCCATCTATTAAGTTCACGGTTGAAAAAGAAAATGATGGCAGCTTATCTTTTCTGGATCTAAACATTCGGAGATGCTCTAATCAGTTCAAATTTGAAGTCTATCGCAAGCCTACTAATAATAACTCTTATGTGCATTTTTATTCTGACCATCATCCTTCGATTAAATCCTCTATTTTCTCTGCTATGTTTCTTCGAGCATTGAGAGTTGCCAGTCCTGAATTTTTAGATTCCGAGTTATGCAATATCATGAATATTGGTACTAAATTATGTTATCCTATTTCTTTTAGATAACTGCCTTAGGAAAGCCAAGAATAGGCATTATAATAATGAACTGTAAAGGAATTTGAGCGTAAAAATATCCTTAGCCTACCTTACCATGTTAATTTTCAATATCTTCCGCCCTTACTTAAAGCAATTGGCATCAATGTAGTCTTTAAGTATAATAATACCGTTAAATCACGCCTAATAAAGAATAGCCCGGATAATGTGATTGGTTCAGTGTATTCGATCGGATGTACAAAATGTAACTCAGTATATATAGGCCAAACGGGTAAAACGTTAGATAGGGTAAAACAGCATAAATATGCGTGTCGAACAGCAAATAATTCTAATGCATTGTTTAACCATATGTATAGTTGTAATCATAGCATCAAGTGGGGTAGTTCTAAGGCGCTTGTTAAAAATAGTAATATAATTGAAAAAAATATTCTAGAATGTGCAGTTATCCATTTTAAAAATAATTTCAATAACAGTGCGGGAATGTATAAAATTGACAATATCTTGTTTAAATTCCTTCTGCCTCTCATTAAGGCTTGTTAATTATGTGCTAATCTCTTTGTTTCCGTCCCGCTGTACAGTATATATTGTGGGCAGCTTGATTGCTCTCTTCATTCCCTGACGAGGTGTACTTCTGAATATCTGAATACACGAAAGGCCTTGGAATCATTTTTCCTTTTCCTTGTGGGATTTCATCATATTATATATATATATATATATATATTATATATATATATATATAGATAGAGAGAGAGAGAGAGAGAGAGATGAAGCCATATCGTTTTTTCCCATCCAGGAAACATAAATTTGGGTACCATGACAAAAAGCAGAATACTTTTCCTTACATTTCTCATACCCTTTTTGGTTTGGACATTCTTCGTGGTTGATTTTGTTAGTTTGTTTTCTAAAACCATGTCACAACCATAACCATACTGTAATCGGAAAATATGTTCTCGGGAAGGAATAGATATTTTTTTATGTATGAAGGAGGGGCCAAGGGCAAATGTCCGCAAAAGCGCCCCTCCCATAGAAGAAGAAGAGAGCCAAAATCAAGGTCTGGGGTTTTCGAGATGCCTAGACACACTCTGCGCTTGAAAGATGGGAGGTCATAGACAGGAGGAAAGATGGATTGAGGAAGATTGCTCCAGAGTTGACCGGTTGAGCCGATTAACCCTTACATTAGATAGTTGGACGAAAAAGGAATGAATGCAGTACCTGCTCTCATTTACATGTCACTAACTGCGTGTGTAATTGTATACGTTACTTCAGGATTCCATGTATCTAATAAACAAATTAGTATATATATATATACTGTATATATATGAAAATAAAAACCCACTCTAATAGACAGAGTTTATTTCCACGACAGTTTCGACGCCCACTGGCATCCTGCTCGGGTGGATTACAGAAACACGATTCGTGTTTCTGTATCCACCCGAGGAGGATGCCAGTGGGCGTCGAAACTGTCGTGGAAATAAAACTCTGTCTATTAGAGTGGGTTTTTATTTTCATATTTGACCTTCACGTAGAAAAAATTGCAGTTTTGTGCTTTATTATATATATATATATATATATTATATAATATAATATATATATATATATATATATATATATATATATATATATATATGTCTAGTTTTACTGTAAGAACTTCGTAGATTAGGTACAGTAATACACTTCTGAAGTACGTATCGAATGTCATCAATCAAGAGACCGCAAAAGGTCACCCTTACGAAGTCCATAAAGTTATAAAGATGCGTGCAGATCTTCGCTACATTTGGACTAACGACCAAAAAGGTTCCTTGGCAGGCGTAGAGGACAGCCCGAACGGATGTCTTCCGATACCAAAGGTCACCTTAATTTCATAACAGCCTGAACAGATATTACCATTGGAAAGCACTTCCACGATACCATAAAAGAGCTTCAAAGCCTTCATACCAATAAACGAACCATTTAGTAAGATACCTTCTCAGGACTACAAGGTCTTAAAGTTTACCCCTGCCAGAACTGAGCAGGTTCTAAAAATCGAAGTGTCACCAGAAAGTTCAGTGAAGAACCAGAAGAAGTAGCCAGTCATCAATCGTCTTTGAAAGATGTAACATCTACTCAAACAGGCCCTCGCTTTGGCCTATTTGTCATTCTGTTCAACCCTAAATGACTTTAAAGCTCATTCGCGCGTCATCTTATAACTCCTTCAATAATTCAACTTCCATTTATTTCTGTGTATTGTCTTTCGTTGAAATAACGTTTAATTCTTCGGTTTAATCATTATCTGGCATTGTGTATTCATACTAACAGTTAATTCATGTTTTTGAAGCCTTTTGTAACTAACACTGATAACCAATACAGTTTGTTGCACGAACCGTATATTATTAATCATTGCAATATTAAATTTGTTAATTAAGGGAAAAAACTTTGCGGTTTTTCCTTGTTGACTGATAAATCACTTGGTGACCCCAAGTAAACTAATTAGCCGCTTCAGTAATTACTTCATCAACCTATCTAAATATAAATTACCGCAGCCTATCTTCGAATTGGTAGTCTATACAGTTAAGTTCCACAAACTTGCTGGAATTAACTTGCTACGATACATTGGTGTAACGTAGACACTATATATATATATATATATAATATATATATATATATATATATATATATATATATGCAATAAAATCACAGAACAACAAGTGATCTTTTTAATAAGCAAATAACCACAGGGAAAAGGAAAAGGAAACACCAAATCCGAACGCTTTCATGATATATTCACATCTTCAGGGACAAGAAAGAAATATTTCTTTCTTGTCCCTGAAGATGTGAATATATCACGAAAGCGCTCGGATTTCGTGTTTCCTTTTCCTTTTCCCTGTGGTTCTTTGCTTATATATATATATATAAACACAGCATTTAGCAAAATATAAATCAGAGTTCATTGTAAGCAGTACAGTTTCGTTTGACATACAGTTCAAAACGCTTTGGTTCCGTATTATATGTTAGGGAAAGGTTCTTCACGCAATCAGCTTCCAAATTGATAATAATCGGACAAACACTAACTGGGAAACTAGTGGCTCTGTTTTTGATCCTACTTAAAAAAATATGGTGAATGTTAAGAGCCATTTATTACTTGGACTGTTAAAATTTCAAAAAGATTATTTAAGTACTTCCAAATGAATTCTATAGGAATTTAACTGTTTACAATGTTAATCATTGTTAACTGTTAACCATCATAGGTTATTCGTATTACGTATATCAACAAAGGTAAGTATAAATGCCCATCAAACAAGTATATATATATATATATATATATATATATATATAATATATATATATATATATATATAATTCATTCTGTTCAACCTTGAATTCAAGGTATATCATCATCAGAATCGGAAGTACGCAGCTCAGTACCACAAGGGACAGTACTGGCCCCACTCCTGTTCATTATCATGCTAACAGACATAGACAGCGGAGTAAACAGCAATAGTATAGTAACATCCTTTGCAGACGATACAAAGATCAGCAGAAAAATCAGCGATGTACATGACGTGGAGGCCTTGCAGAGGGACACGAACAAAATATACAAATGGTCAGAAGACAACAACATGTCATTCAACGCCGAGAAATTTCAGCTCTTGAGATATGGTAGAAAAGAAGAACTTAAACAGACTGCATATTATGCTCCAGATAGACAGGAAATTCAGAGAAGCATGAAAGCGATTGATCTCGGGATAATAATGACAGATGATGCGAAATTCGAAACACAAAATCAGATAGCGATAAATAAAGCAAAAAGAGTCGCCGGACAGGTTCTAAGAACGTTCAAGAGAAGGGACAGGACAGTAATGATTCCCCTGCTAAAAACACTGATTATACCAAAACTTGAATACTGCTCAGTTTTGACGTCCCCATATAAAAAGGAAGAAACTAATAAACTAGAAGAAACGCAAAGGCATTTCACAGCCAAGATTGATGGCTGCAAAGAACTCAACTACTGGGAAAGACTACGTAAACTAAATCTGTACTCACTGGAAAGAAGAAGGAGAGGTACATCATAATCTACATATGGAAAATGATCGAAAAACTGGTACCAAACCTAAAACTAAACCCAATTACCATTCAAACAACACTGGAAAATAGGAAAGGCAGAATGTGTAGTGTTCCCAAATTAAAGGCACGACAAGGGACCTCCTCAACCCTGAAGGAAAATAGCTTGGTTGTCAGGGGGCCAAGACTTTTCAACCAGCTTCCTAAGGACCTCAGAAACGTAACGGGGGTCAAAGTTGAAGTCTTCAAGAAAAGACTGGATGCCTGGCTCAGGAACGGTACCAGATGAGCCGGGCGTGCCTGGCTATGTACGGTGGAGAGCGCAAAAAAGTAACTCGCTCCTCCACCAGGCCAGACCTAGAGGCGGGGCCACCAGCTTGACCTTTGTGTGAAGAGAGACCAACACACGAAACAACATAAGGTTCATAAGGTAAGGTAAGGTATATATATATATATATATATATATATATATATAATATATATATATAAGTGCTTTATCATACCAATTTTTTATATATAATCGCATTTCCCATTTACGTTTTTAAAATAAGGCAGATATTTCGCGCATGCACACGTGAACTAAAAAACTTAATTAAATTACACCATATTTTAAATTGCTGCTCATAAAATGGCATGAAAGACCTCAGAGCTGCATTTTAATCCACAGGATTTGAAGCTATTCAAGAATTTCAATCTTACAGGATAAATATCTTTACAAAGTACTTAAGTAAATAACGTAAAAATCGTTTTAAATATCTTTTTTATTGAGGAGGGCGCACGAAATGAATCTCCAAAAAATGCGGTGTGTAATGTACTGCAGTATCGTCTCTTTGTTTGGTGCGATGTAGTGAAACGTTGGGTGTGCTTCACTCTTAAAAACTGTCTGCTGTGTCTGCTTTAGAACGAGAGTAAAAATAGAACAAATGTACTCCAAATATATAGCATATAAAATATTACGAGAGTACTCTATACCAGTAGATCGAGAATAGATGAAGCGGTTCTCTTCTTGACAAACGGAGTCATCTGAAACTAAACGAAAATGTCAAAAAGTACTCCTCTTCCAGGGATTAAGACAGCCTCGCAATTTATCCTTAATGTACCTTCAGCCTACCGTGTGTACTTCTCTGAAATCTGTATATTCAGAGTACTTAGTAGTCCTTTTTACCAAGCGTACTTTTTAAATAGTTTATGTCCAGAATTGTTTTAGTCCTTTTTTTTTTTTACTCTCTCTACTAAACTATACGCAGCGAACAGTTTTTTGGTGTTCTTAAAACACAGGATACACTCTCAAGGAGGTTCAATGATGTTTCATAAGACGTTTTGTCCTCCCAAGTTTGTGGCATTTCATTTGGCTAATATCTTATAATAGTTCATCTAGATTCTTGAAACGTTTAAATCGTCCCAGCA
The DNA here is from genome assembly GCA_023014485.1 of Bathynomus jamesi. Lineage (NCBI taxonomy): Eukaryota > Metazoa > Arthropoda > Malacostraca > Isopoda > Cirolanidae > Bathynomus > Bathynomus jamesi. The sequence goes on from JAJOZX010002371.1 coordinate 114,377, forward strand.
AGTTTTTAGATGTCTGAAATTAATATCTGAAACATTTAAGGAATCATTTAATGAAACATTTAATGAAGCATTTAATGAAACATTTAATGAAACATCTAATGAAACACTTAATGAGATTCTTGGATGAAGGTGCAAATCTGTATAAAGAGGAAAATTAAACATTTTGTAAAAACTATATTATCTTTCCAAGACAAAGCCTTATGTAAGATCTCTCCTCCCCCCCCTCCCGATCCAAAAATTCCAATACGTATATATGAGTTAAAATAAAAGAACGCTCTCCATTTAATTAAAAAAATATGGCTTCATGTTTCCATTACAAAAATGACAGTTCATTCTACGTAAAATCATCAAACCACTTGATTCGCACTAAAATTAGGTATGATGAAATGGTGTAAGCTTAAGCTAACGTTGTTTCAGTTTCAGCCCAAGTGAATTTAGCCTGAAGTATAACTTTATATGACTAGACGGGCATAGGAGATTGTAGACACCAATCGACCAGGAAAGTACTCCGAGAGAAACGTCAGGCAGAAAACAGGGCGCGCTGGAACGCCCGTTTCTCTTGTTACTGTCTCCTTTAGCTGATCTTTTTCTGTGTCTTATCTACCCTGTAAGCAGTCCAGCAGTTGCCCACGTACAGAAAGATTTCACCCACATACTAAAATAAAATAAGAGCCTCTATATGAGTATATATGAGCGTATGAGTATATATGCATCAACATATACATTTGATTTGATTTGTTTTAACCCACCCACTAAAATTGTCTTAGAAGTAGCCCTGCTAGGCCTAATTGAAGACCTGCAGCTAGGCCACTATGTATAGTATATACGTAGGCCATACTTCAGCCCGATTTTTCAGTAAGGGTAATAATGCTTGTATGGTAATACGATAAAACATTGGAAGCTTGTGACTTTAACTGTCCTTAATTAGAATCATCCTACGCTTATTTCATGCTGGGACTAGATTGTCACATTTCAAAGGCAGACGCACGGCCACTCGAAACATCCTATAATGTTTTGCGCATGCGTACACGCGGATGATAAAATTTTAATTTAGGTGTCCGAAATATTGAATTTCTCGCAGTTGTTCACTTGAAACATTTAAGAACTGGAAGTTAAAAGAATGACTTATCAACTGACAATTTCAAAATTCTCAAAATATCGAATATTTCATATGTGGATTCATTATTTTGAAGATGTAACCAAACATGGAATTCCCTTTAGAATGTGGTTATAGTATATTATACTACAGGGTGTTTATAAAGTCCCTATCTATTTCAGTGAAAACGTAGCAAAAAGGGTAAAATTCAATAACAGTATAATAGAAGGCATACATTTAATGAATACTTAAGCATATGATTCTACATGAGCACCATCAGTATCTCTACAGAGTTCGAATCTGTCAGCAGCATTGCGGAACACATTTTGGAGCGTGACAGGGGTTATTTTTGTAACTGCTGTTACGATACGAGCACGTAAATGTCCCAGTTTCATTCAGATGGCAGATGGCACCGTCGTCTTTCAACAAGATGGGGCACCTTGTCATTACGCAAACATTGTTCGGGAGTACCCAAATGAACGATTTCCAAATCGGTGGATCGGACGTGGAGGCAACAGGCCCTGGGCGGCTCGATCTCCTGACCTAACGCCCTTGAATTTCTTTGCATGGAGCTTTATCAAATCAAACGTCTATCAAACAAGGGTTACAGATCTGCAAGATTTACGTGCTCGTATCGTAACAGCAGTTACAAAAATAACCCCTGTCACGCTCCAAAATGTGTTCCGCAATGCTGCTGACAGATTCGAACTCTGTAGAGATACTGATGATGCTCATGTAGAATCATATGCTTAAGTATTCATTAAATGTATGCCTTCTATTATATTGTTATTGAATTTTTACCCTTTTTGCTACGTTTTCACTGAAATAGATAGGGACTTTATAAACACCCTGTATTATTGTGATTCAGAATAGTGAACCACAAAACACTTTACTGTAGTATGTACTATATAGTACAAGATGGTGTAGTATATAATGCAGTAAAGTACAGTAAACCCTCGTTCAACGCGTGTTTGTCCAGCGCGAATTTGCTTATACACGGAAAAATAAATGCGAACAATTATTTGCCGAAAGCGGAAAATTTGATTATACACGGTCCGCCAAACACGCTCTAATACAGTAGTACTGTACGCGTGCCAATGCGCGCTCTAGTGTTTTCTCCTACACTCTCCAACACTCCCGCATCTCCCTCCCTCTCGCGTCACCCCTTCGCATCACCCTTTGTCTCAATCCCGCTACCGCGTTAAGTTCAGTGAAGTTGTGTTGGATTGTTTTTGTCGTATTTTGCCGTTGTTTTGCTATTACCCTCAGACAACAGTATGGCACCAAAACGTAAAGCATCTGCAAGTGATAGTGAAGAGAAGAAAAGTCGTAAGGTTATGACAGCCGAAAAAATAAAGATTCTGGATAAGTTGTGTGGTCATATGAGCATAACATCACTTGGCCGCGAGTATCACGTGAATGAGTCTACCATACACACCATCCGAAAGAGTGAAGAAAAGATACGTACTATTTTCATTTAATATATTTTTATTTATCTTATGTAAATATCATTATGTTTATGATTTTATGTTCTTATTTCATATACAATATAGGTAGGGAAATTAATTTGTGTGTGAAAAAAAATCTACGTATCTACTAAGTATTAATGGGAGACTTTATGCGGCCGCGTTCACGTATCCCCATTTATCCCATAAGGGATTAAGTTTATCCAACGCAGATTTATCTAACGCGCCGTTCTCGAGGAACCTAATCCCCGCGTTGGACGAGGGTTTACTGTACAGGCACACATGACGGTAATGTTCTACACTACAACAGAGCAGTGTTTCTCAAACCAGGGAGTGCGAAGGGCTGTGTGGGAGGAGCACAAATTTCTACAACTTTACTTATTCCACTATTAATAATAACAACTTTGAAAATAACTAGAAATAGTTAAGAAAATAAGAGAAGAGGCCATCTCCTATTTAAAATTTAGATTTACATTCTTTTCCAATATACAGGGTGGTCCAAAAGCCCCTATCTATTTTGCTGAAATAATATTATTTTAGGATAAAAATGTAGTAACATAATTAGATGGATATTTATTTCTCAAGTTTAGGTCTAAGATTCGACGTGAGCACCATCAGTGTCTTTGCAAATCTCAAGTCTGTCCACTGCATTGCGGAACACATTCTCAAGCATCTCTGATGTTATTTTAGCGACTGCCGCGACAATGCGGATTCGCAGATCCTGCAGGTCTGTAACTCTTGTTTTGTAAACCTCAGACTTTATAAAGCCCCACGCAAAGAAGTTTAATGGGGTTAAATCTGGAGATTTGCTGCTCAGGGCCTGTTTCTATTACATCGAATCCAACGATTTGGTAAGAGCTCATCAAGGTATGCCCGAACGATGTTTGCATAGTGACATGGAGCTCCATCTTGTTGAAAGACAACAGTTCGAGAATGCCATCTGAACGAAGTTGGTGTTCAAGAAACTGCTGAAGCATATCATGATAAATTGACCCTGTTACCGTAGCTTCTGCAAAGAAAAAAGGTCCATAAATCTTCGATCTTGTCATACCCAACTAGACATTAACTTTAGGAGAATCTCTTTCCCATTCGTAGAACTTGGTTGGTTTTTCACTAGCCCAGATACGGCAATTATGTCGATTAACCTTTTCGCATGTGTGGAATTTCGCCTCATCGCTGAAGAGAATGTGGTTTAATAAGTTTTCGGTATGAAAGTTTTCAATCAATTTTGTGCACATGACGGCTCATCTTGGATAATCCTCTTTTCATGTAACTCATGTGGCACTTGAATACGGTAACTTTTCTTTTTTAATGTTTATTTTAAAATCCTTAGAACAGTCGTTTTTGGTATGCTCAGGGTAAGTGATGCTGTGCTAGTTGACAGTCTAGGTTTTTTTTCAACGGCATCTCTTACCAATTCGATATTTTCTTGAGAGGTACCTGGACGTCCAGATCTTGCCGCATCATGAACAGATCCTGTTCTTCAAATTTATTGACCAGTTCGCGAATTGCTTTGTCTGGAGGTCCTGGTTTTGAAATCTTCTTTCGAATTTTTTTTGAATTTCTTTGCACTTCTTCCCTTGGATACGTAGTGTTACTAGTATCACACGTTTTTGTACATATTGGTCATTTTGTTATAATGTTATAATGTTTCAGACCAACAAAGAACCTAGGATCCACTCATGGCTGGTCTACCTAACTGTGTTCTTAATTGTGTATTGTGTATGTCCTCCGTGGTGGCGGAAGGGACCTACAATTTTACGTGGGTTCCGAACCACAAAGCCTTAATTTTACTACCTTAAACTATACCCAATCTATCAACATATGCGTCTAATCGATTTTTAAACATATTTATAGACGTGCTACTAATTACTTCTACCGGCAAACTATTCCAGCTATTTACTATTCTATGCGTAAAAAAGTTTTTGGCAACTGCTGTCTCGAACCTTCTACTTGTCAACTTACACCCGTTATTTCTAGTCCTATTATATTGAGATATTTCGAAAAAGCTATCTCTATCTACGTTATCGAACCCATTCATAATTTTGAAAACCTGGATTAGATCACCCCTTAGCCTCCTAGTCTCGAGTGTAGTCAATTTTAACTCCTTAAGCCTATCCTCGTACGACTTCGGACGAAGCGACGGAATCATCTTAGTTGCTCGTCTTTGAACTCTTTCGATTTTGTGTATATCTTTTCGCATATGCGGATTCCAAAATTGGATCGCGTACTCCAAATGAGGTCTAACTAATGATTTATAAAGAGGAACAATAATATCGCGCGATTTGTACTCAAAATTCCGAACTATAAAACCTAACACTTTGTTTGCTTTATTAACCGCTGCTGTACTTTGTTTCGCTACTTTTAAATCACCAGTGACTATAACTCCTAAATCGTTTTCCTGCTCTACGCTTGCTAACTCCTTTCCTGACATACTATACGCAAAATTACCTTACGCGAACCCATATGTAAAATTTTGCACTTATCGACATTAAATTTCATTTGCCATGTGACTGACCAATCAACGATTTTCAGATCTTCCTGGATTTTACCTCTATCTTCGTCATTAATCGCCCTACCACCCAACTTCGTGTCATCCGCAAACTTTGAAACTGTACTAACTAGGCCGACATGTAAATCGTTAATATACAGGGTGTACATAAAGTCAGGATCTATTTTTGTGAAATAATTATTTTTTTCTATTTTTCTTTTCAGAAGCCCTTAGAATGAATACAGAAGAGCGTGTGGCAATAGTAATTTGGCGAATCGAGGGAAAGAAATACAATGACATCAGAGAGAAGTTTAGAAGGAGATTTCATAAGCCGGGGCCAATAGACTAGACAATACGAAAATTGGTGAACAAATTTAAACGAACGGGATCTGTAAATGATGAAGCAAGATCAGGACGACCGTGTATGTCAGATCTTACCGTGAATGCAGTACGCGGAATTATCACTGAGGAGCCACGTACGTCCGTTCGTGCTGCATCACACAGACTCGGCCTCCCGACGTCCTCTGTGCAAAAAATTCTGAAAGTTAATTTGCAGAAGAAAAGCTATCATTTGCAGGTTTTACATGATTTACATGAGGAAGATTTCCCTCGACGAAGTGCTGTGTGTGCTGATCTCGTAGAACAAATCTGGAGTGATAATTTAATGGACAACATTCTCTTTAATGATGAAGCCACTTTCCATACATGTGGAAAAGTAAATCGCCATAACTGTCGAATTTGGGCAGATGAAAGACCGAATGATTTCGTCCAAAATTGGGAAAGAGACTCGCCTAAAGTTAATGTCTGGATGGGTTTAACAAAATCTAAGGTTTATGGTCCTTTTTTCTTTGCTGAAGCTACAGTTACGGGGCTTATTTATCTGGACATGTTGCAGCAATTCCTTGAACCTCAGCTGATTGGGGATAGGATTGTTAGTACCGTCGTCTATCAACATGATGGTGCTCCTTGTCACTATGCCAAAATTGTTCAGGATTATCTAAATGGACGTTTTCCAAATCGCTGGATCGGACGCGGAAGCAACAGACCTTGGCCAGCGAGATCACTAGATTTAACCCCTTTAGATTTATTTGCATGGGGCTTTATCAAATCGCACGTCTATCAGACGAAGATTACGAGTCTTGAAAACTTACGTACACGTATACGAACTGCTGCAGATAACATAACCCCGCAAATGCTCCAGAATGTGTTTAGAAATGCTGCGGAACGATTTGAGCTGTGCAGGGATACTGATGGGCGTCACGTCGAATCCTACTCTTAATTATTTAATAAATGTTACCACTTTATCATTTTATGATTGAATTCCATATAATTTCCAAGTGCTTCACAAAAATAGATCCTGACTTTATGTACACCCTGTATATAAGAAAAAGCAAGAGGCCCAATACAGAACCCTGAGGAACGCCGCTCGCTACATTAGCCCAACACGACTCCGCTCCATCAACGACCACCCTCTGTTTCCTACCTCGCAACCACTCTTCTATCCAATTTATTACTACACCCCTGATTCCATGAGCCTTAGTTTTTTTCAATGAGTCTTTTGTGCGGTACGGTGTCAAACGCTTTTTGAAAATCTAAATACACTACATCAACCGCCCGATGACTATCCTAAACTTCAACACGCTTTGAAAAAATTCTAAAAGATTAGTTAAGCAAGATTTGTTTCGCCTAAAACCGTGCTGCGTATTTCTAACCAAGTTATGCAATTCTAAGTGTTGAACTATACGATCCCTAATTATTGATTCCAGTAGCTTACCTACAACAGACGTTAAACTGATTGGCCTATAATTTCCCGCTGCACCTTTATCGCCTTTCTTAAAGATAGGTGTTACATTTGCTAACTTGAAATTATCTGGTACGCATCCCTCAGAAATAGAGGCATTAAAAATCTTTGTTAGCGGCACAACAACGCTATCTTTTAATTCTTTTAGTTGTATGGGATATATGGAATCCGGTCCCGGTGATTTACGCATTTTCATTTTATCAATATAGCGCATTACCTCCCCTTCACTAACCACAATATTATCCAAAATATTACCATTATCAAAAGATATTATGTCTATGACCGTAGAGATATTCGTTATATTTTCCATAGTGAAAACTGACGTAAAAAATTCGTTTAGCAAGGTAGCCATTTGCTTGTTTTCAGAAACTAGCTCTCCGTTAACATTTTTCAACGGCCCCAAGACACTTTTTACTGGATTTCTATTGTTGACATATTGAAAGAATCGCTTGGGGTTCTCTTTACCGTCACGAGCTATAGAGATTAATTCGTGCTTGGACTTTTTTATTACACTTTTCGCTTCACGCCTTAGAGATATGTAGTTGTTTCGTAACCACGAATTGTCTTTATCGCACTTATGTAGCCTATAAGCCCTATCTCTACGCTTTATAATGTCTCCTACTCTAGAAGTAAACCACAAGGGCTTGTTGTTTACTTTCGCACGCTTAATTTTGTACGGTACACATTCCTCATTTATAGTCCTAAATACTGTTTCAAACGATTCCCACATTAGTTTTGCGTTGGAGATCCCCATTACGTTTTCCCAATTGACGTGTGGCAATTCATTTCGAAATTTACAAAAGTTTGCGTGCTGGAAGTTAGGAATTTTAGTCGAGTTAGCTGGTTTCGAGTGACTTACTGAGAGGACAAACGCTACCATATTGTGATCGCTATTGCTTAACGGTTCTATTACTTGAAAATCAGTGATTAGCCTGTCGTCCGTAGCTATTACTAAATCTAAAATACTGTCCAACCTCGTAGGTTCCCCAACCTTTTGAATAAGAAAGCTATCCTCGAGAAAATTAACTAAACGATTACCTTCCACGTCTCTCTGCATTGTATTGTAATTCACGTTGGCGCAATTAAAGTCACCCATAACTAAGGCCTGCTCACTACCTATTATTCTCTTTAGTTCACGATATAACGCTTCGTCCGTATCAGCTATTTGATTAGGGGGCCTATATATAATCGCAACAAGAAGTTTGAAATAGTTCAATTTAAGTTCTGCTATAGTCGAATCTATCGGTTCTGGAATTCTGTGCTTTACTTCTGTAATGTTCGCAATATTATCTGCGATATACAACATAACACCGCCTCCTCGCCTACCTATTCTGTTTTTAACAAAAAGTCTATAACCTCTAATTTGATACTCCCCTACAAAGTCACGTGTTTCAGTGCTAAGCCACGATTCATTTATCGCAATTAAATCATAGTCTTTACAAGCAATTAAAGAAAAAAATTCGTTTATTTTATTTCGTAGGCTACGAGCATTTAAGGATAGAACCTTCAAATTGTTTGTAATTGCGACACCTTCGCGAGCGCAGGGGAAATTTGAGGAAATTACGCTGGGACCGTTCGAGTTACGGCAGCCTGAAAAGAAGAGACAGTATTATGAAATAGTCTTGCTAAGCGCCTTGCTGTAGAAATCGCTACGTTGGATAATTCGAGGAAATATAACTGTTAAAACAATCTTATTAGTTTTTTCTTTTAGTCGCTCTAGTAAGTCCCTGTACCTGGCCAGCAGCTCTTCCGATCTAGAATTTAAAAGTTATTAGTACCGACATGAATAACATACGTTGTGTCCTCAGAGGTTCCGTCTGTAAAATGGTCAACACTATTAGTTAATCCTCCACCCTTGCACCACGAGGGTTTCTCCTACAGAATTCCTCGAGCTGCCCTCGAACAATGGAATTGCCAACGAGTCGTATTTCCGGTTCATCAGCATCTTCGAAACTTAAAACAGAAAACTTATTGTTTGTTATTACTGGTAGACAAGTCTTAGGTTTTCTCAATGGGGCTCCATTACGCACTTGAACGAAGGGTTGGGAACTGGGGGAAGATAGAGGGCTATTAGTACTATTTATATTATCAGTAGAAACTGAGGCAGGAGGGGTCGTAACTGGAGTCTCAAGGGATTCTAATTTTGCCGTCAGGAGCATCACGCTTTCTTCAAGCCTCACTCTGACCTCCCTCTCACGTTCTAACTCGTTCCTCAGGACTTCCATGCTTGAGCACCACCTGCAAACTAACTGTTCATTATTATTAGCCATTGTAAACGCGTAAGCGGCAAATTTTCCTTCACAGCGACTGCAAGTACTTGATGGGGGTGCCATGCTCTTAATTAATTAAAAAACAAAAAACAAAAAACGAGCGTCGGGAAATTAATAAATTACAACGTAGGTCTACCGCGTGCTTATTTTGCCGTCACTTGCGCAAGCCCGCAAAAATGTTCTTGAAACGCAAGAAACAGATTCTTGTAACACAAATTTATACTAAAGAATATATACTTAATTAAGCAAAATGACTGGTAATCCTGCCAGCCATTTTGCGTATACCCTTCGAAGCTGTGTCGAACTGGACATTGAATGCCCTGTTAGGTCAATTGAATGCCCGGTTAGGTTAATTGAATGCCCGGTTAGGTCAACTGTCCGCCCTTGACGATTGGTTTGGACGTTAGGGTAAGTCGTGATATTTTTGTTGTTTAACGAAAATATCACGACTTAACCTAACCAATCGTCAAGGGGCGACAGTTGACTTAACCAGGCATTGAGTTAACCTAACCGGGCATTCAATAATTTAAATTTCAATAATTTCAATAATTTCAATCGAACTGGATTGAATCTCTTAACTGAAGTTCTGCCTTTTCGCAAAATGGCTGGCTGGATAACCAGCCATTTTGAAAAATGGACAATATGCCGACCTGTTTGCAAAGTGGCCGGCATTGTAATGCCCATTTGCAAAAAGGCCATCATATTAGCCTTTTTGCAAAAAGGCCGTAATATATATATATATATATATATCGTAAAGAACGACGCTTGTATAGGAGATATTCCGCGCAAGACGAGAGAGAGAGAGAACGAAACAAATGAAAAAATGAGGTAACCACCCGGGAATCGAACCCGGGATCTTCCGATTGCCGGTCAGATGCGATACCATTACACCATGAGCCTCACTCTTCCAAATGCCGTAATTCTTCTACATACTCGCAGAAACCAATGCCCCAAGGGGGTGTGTTCTTTGCAGTTGAATGTGTATATATATATATATATATATATATATATTAATATATATTATATATATATATATATATATATTAGGGTGGCCCTTAAAACTGAAGTGTCGATTTTGTATCCTCTCACCCACTCAATTTGTTCCGTTACTCGTCTAACTGCACTGTGCGAAATATGACGGTTTTCGAGAAATATTTAGAGGTCGCCCTGGCACGTCAAAGTTTTCCTTCTATTAGGTTTTCGATATACTCAATTACTCATACTCTCTTGTTCTCATTTGCAGGATTGATACATGATGGATACGCGACAGAAGGATTATCTTGGTGTTTATTTTGTGGAAGAAATCAGGGGAAGGAAGCTTCCTTCCATTGGTCAGGCCTTTGGCCATTTCCTCTTCCTTCACGAGGAGAAGCAGCCTGTCGTAAGGCAAGCCGCAACACCGTCAGGGCCGTAATAGAATTCTGGCATTTGGCAAGCATTCCCACTCGGGCTGAACAACACTGCATTGCCAAACTCTAACGGACCTTCGACGAGTGGAAAGGGTTGAAAAAACACAAGATCAGGACCGGCGATGCGCACAAGAAAAAAGAAGATTTTAAGGAGAATTTGAACGATTTGTTCGACATTGCGCACGCGGATGCCATGAAGATGATCAAGAACCTTGAAGACAAGGCCTTCCTCCAGATGCAGAGGCAGAAGGACAGGACTGGACACATCGCTGGACTGGACTTGGAGCAAACGAAAAGGAATGAAGCAGCGGCGAAGAGGAATGTTCAGGAGAAGCTCCGGAAGAGGAAAGCTGCTGAGGAGTGCGAAACATCTACCAGCCGATCAGTTTTCGAGTCGTCTTATTCCTACGCATCCGAAGAGGAGATAGGGGACGACTCACGTGCCTGCGGAGGAGCTTGCCCTCCGAAGCGAAGTGGGGGGAGGACCAAATCATGACAGCCGGACTGGCAGCCGCACTTGACAGGACACAGATCTCCTCCAGGAGAGCCGCCTACATACTGACGGAAGCTGCTAACAGTCTCGGACGGAATGCGGAAGAGCTGAACATAAACCGCAACTCCATTCAGCGACTCCGGGCTTGGCACCGATCGGAGACGGCACAAAAGATGAAGGAAGAATTCCCGGGTGAAGGTCCCCTCGTCGTCCATTGGGACGGGAAGTTGATGGAGGACTTGACGAGCAGGGAGCACGTAGAGCGTCTTCCAATCATTGTTTCGTGGCAAGGAGTTGAGAAGCTTCTTGGGGTCCCAAAGCTTCACACGGGAACCGGGTAGGCTCAAGCGTCAGCTGTTGTTGCTTGCCTGCAGGAGTGGGGTATCAGTGACCGGGTTCAAACTCTGTGTTTTGATACAACAGCATCCAACACAGGACATCGCTCCGGAGCCTGCTGCCTGATTGAACAGAAGCTGGGAAGAGATCTTCTCTACCTTGCTTGTCGTCACCACATCTTGGAACTGGTGATCGGAGCGGCTTTCGAGGCCGCACTGCGAGTTCCATCAACAGGACCGGATATCCAGCTCTTCAATCGGTTTCGGGAGAAGTGGTCTTTCATCAACCAGAAGGATTTCAAGCCCGCGATCACTGATCCTGTTGTGGAGGCTGCAGTTGCCCCGGTCAAGGAAGAATTCCTTCAGTTCTTCCAGTCCCAGACGGAGCATACCAGGGAAGATTACAGGGAATTCGTGGAACTCTGCATCATCTTCCTTGGGGGGACCCCACAGCGAGGCATTCACTTCAGTGCTCCTGGAGCAATGCACCGAGCTCGCTGGATGGCCAAGGTCCTCTACGCCATCAAGATCTGCTTTTTCGGGACCAGTTCAAGTTGACCGCAGTAGAGGAGAAGGACATCAAAGAACTCGCCTTGTTCGCTGTCATCGTGTACGCGAAAGCCTGGACAACGGCTCCACTTCCTCACCAGGCTCCTCTCAACGACTTCCTCCTCATGAAGTCCTTGTTGAAGTACCCGCACGAGGCCATCAGCAAGGCGACCGCCAAGAAGCTCTCACACCATCTGTGGTATCTTTCCGAGGAACTGGTCGGTTTGTCTCTCTTCGATGAAAGGGTGTCCTGGGGAACAAAGCAGTTGATGGTGGAAGCCATGGAAGGCGAGGAAGAAGATCCTCCCAAAAGACCGAAGCTGGATGCAAGGATCTTCTTGGATGACGATGGAAAGGGTCTTGAGCAACTGGTGTCCGCAAACTCCGAGGCTCTTTTCACGAGGTTGGCCCTTCCGGATGATTTCCTCCGCCAAGACCCCGGCGAATGGCCCCAGTCCCAAAGCTTCCAAGCTGCCGCAAATCTGGTCCGGTCCCTGGCTGTGGTCAACGACAGATCAGAGAGAGGAGTTGCCCTTATTCAAGACTTTAACAAGAAGCTGACCAGCGATGAGGAGCAGCTCCAATTCCTCCTTCAAGTCGTCGCAGACCACCGAAAGAAGTTCCCGGACTGCAAGAAAGCGACACTTTTGATCAAAGGCAGGTAACAATGAGTGGCTGGCAACCACGATACCCCCACCTTTGAGCGGCTAATGCCTACTTTTGAGTAGGGGGGACCTGCATGCCCTGGGGCCAATAGTGTCAAAATATAGACAATGAGGGCGACCTCTAAATATTGAGCAATACGAATGACATTTTGCACGATGAATTATCTCCTGAAATAGCATCTATCTGTGGGGTGTGGTGAGAGCGAAATTTCCGTCACTTTCTGTGTTTGAGGTCATATAAGGGCCACCCTAATATATATATATATATATATATATATATATATATATATATATATATATATGTGTATATATAATATATATATATAATATATATATATATATAATATATATATATATATATATATATATATATATATATATGTAAAGACTATTCCGTTTAAATTATTTCGGGGTCTAACAAAAGGTCTGAGTAATAATTTCATTTGGAAGTATTCGATAAAATGGCGAAATGGTTTGTGCAGCTTTCGCTTTTCATTGATCCTTCCGATACTGCAAATGATTTATTCCCTATTTCTTCCATCTCTTCCGGCGCGTAGATTCCCTCTTATTGAACATTTCCCCTCACTGAATCCAATTAAATGTGCAGACAATGAATAAAATTGGAAAGAGTTAATTTTTCAAGTTCACTATTCACTTAATTGAATTGAAATTGAATATTGGATGGCGAGTATTTGTTACAATATATACGAAGTATAGCCAATATTATATAAAAATTATCTTTCTTTGTTGAGGTTTCATTTGTGACGAATAATAACGTGGGTGTTTGTTTTATATATACTGTATATATATATTACATTTTGTTTTGAGACACGGATTTAGGGCGCTCGAATGATTATATACCTTGTTAGGGGTTCGAATAACGGTTGAAATCACACACACACACACACACACACACACACACATATATATATTATATAATATATATATTATATATATATATATATATTATATATATATATATATGTGTGTGTGTGTGTGCGTGTGCGTATCTACAGTATAACATCCTCCGAGCCGACAGAACAGTGAGACGTAAAGGAGGATGTGTTATTCACACACGCGAAAGGCATATGACAGAAATGACTATAAGTACCTGAAACAGGTATGTAGAATGTGTAGCGGCAAAAGTTGAAAAATTAAATATGGTACTAATTGTAATGTACAGACCCCCGAACACGCCAACCTCAAAATTCTCAGATTTCATTACAGAGGTAAGAAACTGGGTGATTTTAATTTTCCATTCATGAAATATAAAAGGATAGGAAAAAATATATGTATACATCAGGACAAAGGGGTCACACGGGAAGACCAGAAGCAGGTAAAAATGGTACTAGGTCTAGCTGATGAATTTATGTTAACGCAAGAAATAATAGAAAACACAAGATAAAACAACTGCCTAGATTTGGTATTCACAAACAACAGCAGTCTAATTGATAATGTAGAAATATCCCAAACCATAATATCGGATCACATCATTATTGAAATAACAACCAATATAAAAGCAACAAGAAAGGAAAGAACACGAACAACAGAAAGAAGCAAATTCGAAATTTTTAATTTTCACTCCAAAGCTATAAACTGGGAAGGTGTTGCATCCAGCATGGAAGTAATAGATTGGAAAACCATCTTCGAGGCCAAGACAACGGAAGAGATGCTGATGACCTTAGAGGAGAAGACGCTGGAAATTGTGGAAAGACATGTCCAAAAAATACAACAAAGAGGAAAGAGAAACAGGTTCGAGAGACAAAAGAAGTCATTGTTCCGAAAGAGAAACGAATTGACTGCAAAATTTAGTAACTGTAAAGATAACAACATCAGAAAAATATTAAATGATAAACTGCAGAGTATCAATGACGTCATACAGAAACGAATTGAGAAGCATACAGGAAAAGAAGACGACGACGCGATAGAAGCAATAAAAGTTAACTCAAAGTACTTCTATAATTTTGCAAAAAGGAAGTCGAAAAACCATACGACTATCGGACCTTTGAAAAACGAAGACTGCTTTATCTGATGATCTAACAGAAGTATCTGAAATATTAAGAGGTCAGTACGAATCATCTTTCAGTATCTCAAAAACTGACAAACCGACATGCGATCGAAACGCGTTCTTTGAAGAAGAACTACAAAGGGAAAGTATAACAGACTTCGACTTTACGACAGATGATATTACACAAGCCATAGGGAAACTAAGAGCACACTCAGCGGCAGGACCGGACAACTGGAATGCCACACTGATCAAAAACTGCAAGAATGCAATCGCTGAGCCCCTATATTGAATATGGAGACGATCATTAGACACGAGAGAAATACCGGGCATCCTGAAGAGCGCGAACATACTATGTCCCAATATATAAAGGAGATCGATCCGAGGCCAAAAACTATAGGCCAGTGTCGCTTACATGGCATCTCACTAAAATATTTGAAAGAATAGTTTGACAGAAAATCTATGACTTTTTGGAAACTCGGAAAAATTCAATGATAATCAACATGGGTTTCGGTCAGGCAGATCATGCCTATCACAACTAATGGAACACTACAACAACATTATTGATGCACTGGAAAGTAATGAAAACTATGATGTAATATACACAGACTTTGCCAAAGCGTTCGACAAATGTGACCATGGAATCATAATACATAAACTGAATGAAGTATATGGGAATAACAGGAAAAGTAGAGAAATGGATATATAATTTTCTTAGTGAGCGGCGGCAAGTCGTTACAGTACAAGGAATATCTTCATCAGAATCAGAGGTCCTCAGCTCATACCACAAGGAATAGTATTAGCTCCACTACTCTTCATAATCATGCTAACTGACATAGATGAGAACATTACCAGAGACATTACAGTAACATCCTTTGCGGATGACACAAAGATCAGTAGAAAAATAAGAAACCCAGAAGATGTAGGATCTCTACAAACCGACATGAACAGAATCTAAAAGTGGACGGAAGACAACAATATGAAGTTTAACACTGAGAAATTTCAGCTGTTACGGTACGGAAAAAGAGAGGACCTAAAATCCATGGAATATTATACCCCAAATGGACAGGAAATTCAGAGAAATTCTAAAGCAAAAGATTTAGGGGGTTGTAATGACTGATGATGCGAAATTTGAAACACAAAATAAGATAGTATTAAACAAAGCAAAGAGAATAACTGCTGGGCAGATACTGAGAACCTTTAAACGGAGGGAGAGTAATATAATGATTCCTCTACTGAAAACACTGATCATACCCAAATTGGAATACTGCTCGGTCCGAACATGCTCATATAAAAAAGAGACATTAGACAGCTAGAAGGGATTCAGAGAAACTTCACAGCAAGATTAATAGGTGCAAAGAACTAAATTACCGGGAAAGGTTACGCGAATTAAACCTATATTCACTGGAAAGGAGAAGACACACACACACCATTATTTACATTTGAAAAATAATGGAGAAACTAGTCCCTAATCTTAATCTGAACCCTGTAACTCCCCCAAACAACAGTGGAAAGTAGAAAAGGAAGACTGTGTCGTGTTCCTAAATTAAAGGCTAGACAGGGAACATCCTTAACCCTGAAAAAAAATAGTTTTGTTGTGAGAGGACCAAAACTGTTTAATCAGTTGCCCAAAGACCTAAAGAACACGAGTGGTGTTGTGGTGGACATCTTCAAAAGAAGATTAGACGCTTGGCTCAGAATACTCCCCGATGAGCCGGGCGTACTGGCTATGTGAGGTGGAGAGTACGAGAAACCAACTCACTACTACACCAGGAAAACTCGAGAGGAGGGGCGAGAAGCTTGATCTTCGTGCGATGAGGAATCATCGTGCGGAACATTTGAAAGGTTGAAAGGTATATATATATATATATATATATATATATAGGGTGAACCAAATGTAGGTGGACAGTAAATGATAACGTTTATTTGAGAATACATATTTAATTTTTTTGTATACTATAATACAAAATAAAATTTAAATAAATTTAGTTATAATATTTAATATAATATAACACAAACACCATAGTTATAATGAACACCATAGTTATATAAATATAACACAAACCGTATTCAACCTACTGTCCCCTACTTTTGGTTCACCGTGTATATATATTATATATGAATAGAAACGACATAAGTATTAAGGAACGTTTCTGCACACGAGGAGGAGAGATAACGAAATAATGAAAAATGAGGCGAACCGCCTGGGAATCGAACCCAGGGCCTTCCAATTGCCGGTCGGACGCTCTACCATTATGCTACGGACCTCACTCAATCACAAATCGAAATTCTCCCAAATAGGGCAGAAACCAATGCCCTCAGAGAGCACCCTCGCATTGATTGAGTGATTGAGTGAGGTCCGTAGCATAATGGTAGAGCGTCCGACCGGCAATTGGAAGGCCCTGGGTTCGATTCCCAGGCGGTTCGCCTCATTTTCATTATTTCGTTATCTCTCCTCCTCGTGTGCAGAACGTTCCTTAATACTTATGTCGTTTCTATTCATTTATATACTGCGCGGTCATTGCAGTTATTTGCATATATATATATATATATATATACAGGGTGTTCCTAAATTTTCTTTCCTATTTCCTATGCAAAGTAAAGGAAGTAGGAAAGCTAATTTAGGAACACCCTGCCCTGTGTGTATATATATATATATGTGTGTGTGTGTGTGTGTGTGTGTGCGCGCGCGCGCTCTCTCTCCCTCTCTCTCTCTCTCTCTCTTAATTCAATTAATGAAGCAGAGGTATCGCATTTCCGGCGCCTTTGCATGCGTATCAGCTGCAACAAAAGCGGTCCCCGGAATCGATTCCTCGTTACGTTGAAATGGCGATCGCAATCCAATGAAAATGAATACCGAAACGCGAAATAGAGACGACCGACTAATTAAAAACAAATCGCGTCGAAATCAAGTTCAATTCGGAAGTCCCTCCGCGCTCAAAAATTTATACCCAATCAATGCTAATTTGATTAAGGAAAGCATATAAAGCGAATGAGAGAGAGAGAGAGAGAGAGAGAGAGAGAGAGAGAGGACGTATCTTCGTGTTATCTTTCTATAACGACTTTCATTCAGTTTAATTCTTCCAGTGAGTGTTGGTCTTTGAATGTCGTTTTGATTTTTAATTTTCTTTCAAATGGAACTTAAGTTAAATTCGATCCAAGGCGATTCGGACGTAATAATTATGGGTAATTCGTTTGTTTTGCTACTCTTAGGCCGACCGCACACAGAATTATCTCGCGACAGACGACTTGGTTCGTGACGACTCAAGTCGCGTGTGAGTTTGCATCGACAGAATAGGAGTCCCGTACACTGCAGCGGCAGCGACGCGAACCCAAGAATCGCGGCGTCGCGGACACTGCAGTGTCAATGTAAAATCACGCGCGACTTGATTCGTCACGACCCAAGTCGTCAATCGTGAGTCGCGAGAGGGTCTTGCGTGCGGCCGGCCTTAGTTTTTATACAGTGTACGAGTAAGCGGTAAAATTTGGTAAAACATGAAAGTTTTAGACCAGTGGTTCTCAACCTCTTTTGTATGCTTACCCAAAACCAATTCTAACCCAGCCCCATTACCCAAGTCTTTAGATATTATTTTTTTATAACGTCTGGATTATCACAATATTATTTTTTATAATTTCTGGCGCGTGTCATTAACCCAATTGGGTAATTTACCCACCGGTTGAGAACGAATGTTTTAGACCATTTTGTTTCCAATGACAGATCCAAATAGGCTTAAGAAAGGTCTCAGAATTAGGTTCCAAATTGGGAACCGCATAGACACTAACCGAGAACGTACTGGTTCTCTTTTTGACCCTGCGTACCAGACAACTATACCAAAAAAAGGGAATTCATTTGGTCATTGTTACAATATAAAACCTTCATTACTTGGAACGTCAAAGTTATAAAAAAGTCATTTCGGTATTCATATTTGGACTCGAAGTTTAAACCTTTATGAATCTTGTTTACACACACACACACACACACACACACACACACACACACACATATATATATATATAATATATATATATATATATATATATATATATATATATATATACAGGGTGGCGCAGAAGTCGCGACCATAGGAACTTTTGGTGTTTACTATAATATATTTTTGTTTCTCTTAGGTAGGGGATGGCTGCGAAATTAACAATAGACGAGAGGGTGAGCTTGGTTTTAATGTATGGAATACCAGGTACTACAAATTCATGAATCGGTACAGGATTTAAATTCTGTACCGATTCATCGATTTGTCGTAATGGTATTCCAGATACTCTACAGGTAATGTATGGCTGATATTCTATACATTAAAACCAAGCTCACCCTTTCGTCTAGTGTTAATTTCGCAGCCATCCCTACCTAAAAGAAAAAAAATAATATAGTCAGCACTGAAAGTTCCTATATGGTGCACGACTTTTGCGCCCCCCTGTATATATATAATATATATAGGCTCCGTATATATGAAAATCATTTCACGAAAGTAACACGTGAATAATATTTACGATGAAAATAACCACGAAGGAAAAAGGAAACAGAATGGTGCTGAAGCGAAAGCGCTTGAGTACCATTCTGTGTTTCCTTTTTCCTTCGTGGTTATTTTCATCATATATATATGTATATATATATATATATTTCCGTTTTTCCATTATAAATTTAAAGCTAATTTTATTGTGTTTCGCTTTAATAACTGATTTCTTCCTTGTTACAGATCTGATCACAAATGGCACACCATTTGACTGCCAGAGAAAGGGCCATAATTGCAGGGAGTTACGTAAGATTTAGGGGGATTTAGGGGTCTGTCGTCCAGGTTCAGGGATAGCGGCAAAGGGAAAAATGAAACACGCAACCCTTCATCCTAAGAGAGAAAGCCGATTACAGCCTTCTCAGTGACAGATTCACACTGAGTTGGAAAAACTCTCAATTTCCCTAACTTCGAAAAATGTCAGATTAGTGGAACAAGTATTGGTTCTTTCTTTGGCACTCAAATGGCGTGCCATTTGTGATCACATTTGAAAAAAACACATAAAAATCAATTAAAATATAAAATACAATAAAAGTATCACTAAATTTTATAATAAAATGTGAAAATGTGAAGAGTTTTTTTTTCACATTAGAAGAAAAGGTTATTTAATATTTTAAAAATGGGATCTGACCTTTCAATCACTTTATTTATATATATATATATATATAATATATATATATATACACAGTACTTCATTTCATTAAAGAGTATTTGCAATCCATTGCGTCCTTAAACTTTCCAAATTTTAAAATTTATACATATATACATCAGTTGGCAACTCGCCATTATCCAATTAGTTTCCATACATCAATATAGATGAGTTGAATCCTTTTTTTATTGTTATTATTCAGAGAGAGAGAGAGAGAGAGAGAGAGAGAGAGAGAGAGAGAGAGAGAGGTGCAATGTGATGGAAGGCTTCTGTCCAGGAAATCAATATTGGGAAATGGTTTTCCACCCTTCTTTATGAAAATTTACATAGCACCCCCCCCCCACCCCACCCACCCCACCACACCACCACTACCGTATTCCCTATATACGTTATTTCGTTCGATTGAGTCGACAGTATCGGAAGGTGGACAATGGTTCAGCTACTTTCCACAGGTTTATAAATAACTTGTTATGGGCCGTGGCTGGTCAAGATAAGTAGAAAAGAATGTCTGGACTCGGGGCTAAAGAACTAATGGCTGATTTGTCTTATAGAGCTGTGAGTTTCGAAGCTAATGTAGATCTGCGTTGTAAGGGTAAATTCGAGGGAAATAAATAAGGGGAAACTACTAAATTTACATAAACAAGTAGCTACACACTCACAAAAAAAAATAACCGTTAAATTAATAAGCTACTAACTTCACCAAAGTGTTTGTTGTCAAATAGCGACTTGCCTTGAAAAAACGTAGTACGTAAATGGTAAATGACTGTCATTTGTAATAGTATTTTTTAAAAATTTTCAAAAGAACTGTAAAGTATTGTCATGACTTTCCTTCTTCCTCTTCGTTTTCTTTTCAGTATTTTTCCTTTTCTTGCTATTATCATTCGTTTCCTCTGTGTCTTTATACGGACGCGGGTAGACCGCTTGAACCGGTGAAATTTAACAGAAATTTTTTTTATCTGAACTGGATTTTGCTATTGTTTTAGTATTAGCATTTGTTATCGGTTTAACAATCCTGTTATTTTAACAGATGTATACTGTCAGTATAAGGACATCATTAAAGAAAAAATTTCAAAATTTCATGATGCGACTCCCCCACCCCCTCCGTTACCCGTCCGCTATTTTAATGATATATATATGTTTAAACGGTCATTGTAAATTAAAATTGGAAATTAACAGTAGATTTACCAATTTCAAAATGTTAATTTAAAAGCTAAAACTGTAAATATTCAAATCATAGGGGGCAACTGTAATTTGAACAGTAAAAACATTTTGCTTAAAGAATGTTTGTAGCCGGTATATTTACAGTAGCTCTTCATTCATCAAATTATTACTGTTAATTTTCACGTTGACAGGCTTACAGTTATTTTAACAGTAAATGACTGTTCTTAAAATAGTGCCTGTACTTTGGCGCGTACAGTAACAGTTGAACTGACAACTCAGTATGCTGTAAATTTAAAGAATGCTTTGTAAATATATTCATACCACACGCTCGCTGTTGTTTTAACAGCCAATAATTGTTCTTTAAAAAGTGCCTGTATCTTATGCATTTACAGTTGAGTCGAAAAGACATTGCTGTTAATTTAGAGACTGCATTGCAGACTTTCATATTACGAGTTGAACCGATAACTAATACACTCAAAATTTTAGTGCTAAGCTCAATACATACTCGTAAAACGTGTTAACGTTACTCATTGCACAACATAGCCTGTAAAATTCACAATAGTAACACATATCTGCGTTACTTTATGAATTTTAAATAGACATACTTTATAATGTACTTCCCATACTCTATTTGGAATCTTTAGCGATCATCATTATCATTAAATACTTCAATAAAATTAATTAAAATTCAATGTTAAAAAATTATATTTACATCTGAATATTTAAAAATAACGATGGGAGAAAAGTTTTACTTTCGATACCGCATCGAGACTCACGCATTCCGTTTTCTGTGAATTCATCCATCCCAACATTACTAAGAGATGAAAGTTCCCACGATGATCGTGCATCCAATCGCTACCCATATCAACCGTCAATATTATTACTTTAACATCGACTGCGGGTTTGTTAAAATACGATTGAACAGTAAAGAAGTACAGTAAAATGTATACCACTGCAAATTGATCAAACTGAGCTATTTTACTAAACATTTTTTTCGTATATGGACACAACTGTAAAAAATGCTATCAGAATTCCTATATACACAGGGTTGACAAAAGTAAATAGACACCATGATGATTGTCCTTACAAACAAATGGCAAGGCTCATCAATGGAATGTCAGAACGTGTTTCAGCTTTAGGTAATGCAAAAGAGGAAAACAATACGATTTTCAGTATATTTATTCGATAAATTTGTTAGTGTTTATTTACTGTTTTATCAAATCAAAAACTATGGAAAAATTGAAGGCGTCTATTTAATTTTGTTAACCCTCTGTGTATATATATATATATATATATATATATATATATATATATATATATATATATATAATATGCGGCTAATGTTACACGCGTGCGCGTTGGATATAGTGCGATTTGCTGACGTATTCCATGGAAAAAGAGTAATTCTCGGTTGAAGCCCGAATCCCACACAACAACAGCGAGGAGAAGAGGAACGTTGGACAAATCCAAATGATCATCCTTCCGTCTGCGTCTTCCCCTTCGTCAGGAAACATTAGACTCAATATTTCTGACGAAATTCAATACTTTGCACAGTGGTTCGGATCGAGTAAAAACCTGGCCAAAATCCAAAAATTCAGCTCTTATAAGACAACAATTTTTTTTTTAGGATTACTTCAAAGGAAAGTAACCATTTTTTTTTGTAAAAACTGTTACTTATTTAATATTTTAGAAATTTACCTGATATTAATATCTGTTTTTATTATGTTAATTTGCATACTCATATTTTACAGGTGAAATTTTTGTTAATTATTATTTTGAGACTTTGGTCACTAATATCGTGGATTATACAGGGTGAACGAAAAGTCCCTGTGCACCTGTCCACTTCCAACACAGTGCGGGTACAGGTTCACTACACTTCTTGCAGGTGCACAGGGACTTTTCGTTCACCCTGTATCATTTGGAGCCTTACAAAACTCGTACAATCGTTAAACAGAGGTAAAATATGAAAAAAATTTCACTTTGTCTTAATTAATATATCTAAAATAATCATAACCAGGCAATGAATATGTACAATTTACTGTACAGGGTATCCATAATGTCTTGTCACCCCCAGTAAATTATTAACTGATTTTCGTTTTTCTTTCAAACCCATTTGAAATGTGTGGTAGAAGCAACTATACGATTGAACAACGTATATTTGCTAATAGCTGGGTCCATGAGCGACCCCGTAATGGTAAAACCATTGAAAATATTCGTGCAGACCCAGGACCGATTCAATCGTGCAGCTCTTTCAAAAAAGAAGCTCCATCACTGAATCGGTCGTGGAAGTCTGCACGAATATTTTAAATTGTTTTCCCATTACGTGGACCCAGGTACTAGCCAATACGCATTGTTCAGTCGTATAGTTGCTGCTATCACACATTTCAAATGGTTCTGAAAGAAAAACGAAAATCAGTTAGTATTTTACTGGGGGTGACAAGCCAAAGTGGACACCCTGTACAAAAAAATTGTGGCATTTATTGTCTCACTACTTTTTTTATGTGAGGCGGTAGCAAGAATTTTCTGATTTCTCTGAAGCAGTTAAGTACTACTTTAACATAATGAAAATTAGCTGCCAATTTTGCCTATATACAGGGTGGACAAAAAGTCTGGGCATCCCCTCTAATGTAAAAATTAGATATGTAAATATTTTGAAAGGGTGCCCAGACTTTTTGCCCTCCGTATACTTTGCAGAAGCTGAGTTTTTCACGTAAAGTGGACACACAAAATATTAAATAATTTTGTAAATAAATGTACTAAAACTTTTGCATTTTAACTTTTATTTATTTTCCTCAAATTCTTTGATGTTTTACATTATATGTTGGAGTTGAACTAATTTTTTTTTTATTCGTTAAATTGTTACAAACGAACGATAAACTATTTATAACTATCTTATGAATGGTACAAAAGAAAAGGAGGACGAATATAACTGAAATAGTTCTCTGTACGAATACTTATGAGCGCCACTGTAGTTCAAAATGGTTGGGCAAAATAATTCAGCGTACTAACTAATTTACATATGAGAAATGTTCCGCACAGTTTACATGTGTAATTCCTGTGGAAAAGCTGTTTTTTTTTATATATGCAGATCTGAGCAAAGACTTTTGTATCAGAATTAGACAAGAAATCAAAATGGATGGTGCGAATATTTACCCAGAGTACTATCAAGTTATTCAGGCAAAGAAAACATGTTACCCAGATAACAGAAGAGTTATAGAAACTCTAGCTGGGATACCGCTTCAAAACCTGTTTCCTGTAGAATAACTGCCTGCCAAAAGGATTCTTGAATACATGCCTGCTGCTTCTGAATAGTACCGTGATGTATTTCTAATATGCAAATGAGGATGAGGCCTGCTAGTCAAATGAACAACCCCCATGCCTGATCAAAGCATTTTTGCCTCATCTCTGATTCCACTGCGGATGTATGCTCTACACTCAGATAAGATAAACGAGACAGTTTTACTCTGGCACAAAACAAGACAATCATCGACAATGTTTGGCCGGCCAATTCGTTTTGAAATAACGAAAGAATCGGTAAATACAGCTATAGAAGAGCTAGGGTGTATAAATCAGCAAATTAAATCCTTGCATGCCACTCTAATTGTTCAACATACAGATAATGGCTCATACAAAATTCGCATGACTCGCAAGTTCATTTAATCATGATTGATGAAAAAAATTGTAATGCTGTAATGGACGTAGCTTCATCTCAAGTATGCTGTGTTTGTGGCGCAACACCTAAAGAGATGAATGTTCTCAAGAAAGTTGCGGGAAAGGAAGTGAATTCCAACAGTTTTAGACCTGCATTGTCGGCACTGCATGTATGGATAAGATTCATGGAGTGTTTGATGTACTGTATGTAGCATATCGGATAGAAATGCAAACATGGCAAGTTAGAGGCGAAGAAAAAACATCTTGAAGGAGAAGAAAATTAAAACACAAGAATTTCGAAATAAAATGAGTCTTTTAATAGATCAACCAAAGCTTTGGAGGAAGTGGAACAGCAATACTGGTAACACATCTCTGTCTGCCAAAATTACTGGAATTGATGAAACCTTAATTATTTAAAGGTTCCAAGTAGTATTAACAGTTTTGTTGCGTGGATTTATGGTGAATTCCACAAAATTTGAAACCTAAGTTAGCAACAAAAACAGCAGAAATATTTGTTCTTCTTTATCCATGGTACTTTATGTTAGATTCTGTCCCTAAGGTAGGAGAGGTAGCGTTAAATGAAATGGTTCTATCATTTGGCTTCATGTTGGAGGAAGCCCAAGAGGCAAGAAATAAAGACTTTAAATTATATCGCGGATCTCACGCTCGAAAAATATCCAGAACGGCCACAAATCAAGATCTCATGAATCACCTTTCAGAGACATCAGACCCTATAATTTCCAACTTCCGCAAGCCAAACACTCGTAAGAAAAACTGTCCACTCTTTCTTTAGAGGTACTTGAAATGATTGTCTTTCTTCTGAAATAGCAGATGTTCAAGAAGAAGAGGAAAAAGATGAAGATGAGAGTAACGGTGGTGAAGATATTTAGTTAATTACTGAATAATCTTTATAGTTTATAGGAAAATCTTCAAATTTAGATTTTTTTAAGGTTTTAAATTTATTTTGATGTTATTTTAACCAAATCAATATAAAAACATAAAATGTTTGAACATTTATGGAAGTTATTAATGTTGGCCAGCTTTTTACTTGATTCGAACCCACTGTCTTTTGTGAAGCCTTCTCTCCTGTGCGAAAAGTACTTTTTTCAACTAAATAAATATTCTTAGAACCATCCTGGATTAAAACAAAGTTGATTTGCTATTTCTTAATCCAACGTTTCGTCTGTCCACTTCAGATATTTTATAGGAAATAACACATTTTTATGTCCTCGACCAAAAAGTCTGGAGAGGGCCATACTCAATTGTATTTGTCCGTTCGTCCATCCCACTTTCGTGTCCATTTTATAACTTTTGAACCGTTCACCATAAATTTATGAAACTTTACACGCATTTGTCCGTTCGTCCATCCCACTTTCGTGTCCGTTTTATAACTTTTGAACCGTTCACCATAAATTTATGAAACTTCACACGCATTTGTCCGTTCGTCCATCCCACTTTCGTGTCCGTTTTATAACTTTTGAACCGTTCACCATAAATTTATGAAACTTTACACGCATTTGTCCGTTCGTCCATCCCACTTTCGTGTCCGTTTTATAACTTTTGAACCGTTCACCATAAATTTATGAAACTTCACACGCATATGCATCGTCACATGGGGAAGAATCACGTTCCTGCAGCAAAGGTCAAGGTTACGAATAGATGTCAACGGTCAAATAGAGATTTTTCGTGTCCGGGCTATAACTTTTGAGCCGCTCAGTATAACTTAATAAAAAACCTCGCACACATATAGGTCATCACAATATGATGTATCATGAGCTAGAATCAGGTCGTTGCATCAAAAGTTAACGTCACATAGAGGTCAATGTCAAATGGAGGTCAGCGTCACAACTTTTGAACCGCTCTACACGAACTGGTGAAACGTCACACATATATATGAATTATCACAAGACTCAGGTTCCTGCATCAAAGATCAAGGTCATATGGAGGTCCAGTCAAACTAAAATGATGAAAAGTCACACATATATGAATCATTATAAGACGATATGTTTAGGTCCCTGCATTAAAGGTCAAGGTCATAAATAGAGGTCATTGGTCAAATGGAGATGCACCCCCATAATTTTTTAACTACTCAACATGAATTGATGAAGCTTCACATTCCGTATGGATGATTATAGAACGATGTGTCGCGGGCAAGACTCAGGTTCTTGCACCAAAATTCAAGGTCACAAATAGAAGAGGGGATATTGACATCGTTCAGACATAGTTCTTATTAAATTTAAAATAAAACTAACATATGATGATAATGATAAAGATAATAAGCTTTAGCGACAATATAAAAAACATATATTGGCGTAAAGGTAAATAAAAGAGATATACTCGTAGGCTTTCTCGTACATATGTGAAAATGGTTACACGCACATCAGAGATGATCATTTAAAATTACAAACATTTGTTTCATGATTTTTAGGTAATGAAATTATGTTTTAATAAAAAGGTGTTTAGAAAGTTTAACATTTCTTTATACTTAATAGTAATTTCGGGTTTTTAAATTTCTGAATTATTTATAAGTGATTTCAACGATGGAAAATTAGCTCATTTCGATGAAGAATTTTAAATTACAATTATTTTAAGATTATATTGGTTGGTTGGTAATTTTCCTCGTTCACTTTCTATGGGTTCGTATATCTTGCTAGATATATATATATATATATATATATATATATATATATATATATATATATATATATATATATATATATATATATATACAGGTGGAATGTAATTTTTAGTCGTCGAGTAACTACAAATAGTGACCATGCACCGCTTGGAACTCTGGTAAACTCAACCTTATCCTTTCTCCTTGTCCTTTTTACTCAGATAAAGACGAATCTTTGAGAGCAATGTATGTGAACCGTGAAAATATATACATACATAAAGAGAGAGAGAGAGATAGATCCCCTGAAAACATACAAAACCAATAAAATGGAAAAGAGACCTAATCACATTCATTCACCGATACCATTCCCCTCATATGGTCTCCCCTCTCTTTTGTCCTCTATTATACCAATCTATTCCATTATTCGCCCCTTTTCTTCGTCTGTCTATCTATCTATCAATCTATCTATCTATCTATCTATCTGCTCTTGTCTTTTTCTTCCTTTGCTCTAAATATCTCCTTCAGACAATTACGTTCTCACGATCAAGGAACCATTTTGGACTCGGAGATTCGATGTGAGGGAAAATTAAATTTATATTTAATCTCGTTCAATCAAAGACTTATTTTTATTTTTTGTTTTTTTTTAATTACTTTTTATTTAAAAGTCGCCGAATAATGGCCACGTGTAGGTTTTAATATATGTGGGTTTATATATATATATATATATATATATATATATATATATATATATATATATATATATATATATATACTGTATATATATATATATATATATATATATATACACACACATTTTTCCCCTCTGTCTCTCTCGCAATATAAATTAAAAAAAAAAAAAATTCAACAAAACGTTCCAAACCTAATTAATGAAGCTTTTTTTTTTTTAACAAAAACTAATTTTTATAACTCCTTTGATTAAACTATTCTGTTTAATCCTTGTACACTTTATTTTATACAAATCTTCTCTAACGTTATTTCCTTAGCCTTTGATATACAAGTTGAAACTAATCAAAAAATTAACCTTATCTCTCTCTCTCTCTCTCTCTCTCTCTAGGGAGCGGAGGGTGGGGAGCGAGCCTTATGTTTTTCTATTCAGTTTTATACTGCAGCTAGAATAGTGAAAAAATTAACCAATTTAATAATGGGAACCTCCCCCGAGTGGGTTGAAAGGTATTGTTTGAAGTTTCCTCTTGTCCTTGTAACTCTCTCTCTCTCTCTCTCTCTCTCTCTCTCTCTCTCTCTTTCTGTAGCCCTGACTTGCTTTCCTTATTAGTAATATTCACGATGCAACATAAAGGTTAAAAATAGAGGGGAAAAAATATTCCTACGCAACAAAAATATTTCCAAACCTTATAATAAAGAGCTTAAAGGATTGTGATAGGGAAAATAGGAAATTTAATATATTTTTAAAATGCACCCATTATTTAACCTCGCAGAAAATTTTTATTTAAAATATTAATTATAATAAACTTGTAAGGTAAATTATTGAAGAAAACCTTGGGAATTATTATTATTAATAATTATTATTATTATTATTATTATTATTATTATTATTATTATTATTATTATTACGAGCCCAAGAAAAGTTGTATTATATATATTTCACGAGTATATTAGATTGTGACAAATTGTATCCTCGCAGTAATAAATGTACCTGCAAAAATAACGCTTCTAAGTACTCAGGTGTGCCGCTATATAGCTGAGGGCAAAGCCTAGTTTCTCATCAAGAGAAGCTCTAGGGGCTCTCCAGCTAATTTGAATGAGATTACGAGCTGTTCCAAAGTTAATAAATCCTGAAGGACGAGACAGCCTTGGGCCTTTGGATCCCCCAGGATACAAAATTGCCTTGGAAACGAATCCGACCCAAGCATTTGGTAATACAAGCTTAACAGACAGTGAGATGAATCATATTTATTCGAGTATGTCTTCCTTCATATCAAAATGAACCATAGTATTACTTGTTATGATTAATGCTCACAAATTTTGCTTGAAAATAAATTGCTCAAGTAAATAAGGAGGTCAAAAATACTAAAATTAATGAGGTATTTGAATTTTTATTCTATTTTAATTTCTTAATAAACGTAACAGTTCCGTTTTCATTACAAAAATAAAAGGAGATTTTTTTTTTACGTTTGTATTCAAGTAAGAATTTTAGAAATACGTTACATTAAAAAGGTGGACGTTGGAATAACGATTTCTCCATACAAACTTTTCCTTTTCCAGAAGTTACCAAAAACTTACTGTACCTACCTTTCCTTTTAACTTCGGAGTTATTCGTATACAATAGATGTATTGTTGTATTTTAACAAACTTTGTGGAGAGGTTCCTATAAAACTCCAAAATACATTTTCGTCTTATTTCGTACATAAAACATACAATCACGAAAAATATGTTTGTAAGTAAGATTGTGTTGGAAAAAATAATTCTAATAAATATATTTCATATAAAATGGTAATGTTTGCTCTTTTTATTCTTATAGCTGTTGATTTTTTTTAAAACAAGTGTTGTTGTTGTTGTTTTGTAAATTTGAATTTTAAAATCATATTTCGTAACCGATGTTAACGGGTCTGGAATTTTGAATTTTTTTTTGGAAAACACCTTAAAATCTCCATAATAAGACGCAATTCGAATAAACCTTCAAACATGTCTTAACATGCTTGTAGTTGTGCATATTCATGAGGGCATGGAAACATAAAATACACACACACACACACACACACACACACACTACAGGGTGCTTCAAAAATTTTTACCATTTATATGGCGCTAATATGCCATTGCTTACCACTTATAGTTTATGCGGGTTTTTTTGTTTATGTAAGTATTTACGTGCTTATTTGCTTGTTTTTAAATGATAATGTCGTTTTTTTTTAGGGACTGCGTGAGTGATTAATGAGTGACCCCCATTTAATGGAAATGGCTACAAGGTTTATATTAGAGCAACGCAGAAATCTGCCCCCCCCCCAAAAAAAAACTATAAATGGTAAGCAATGACATATTAACGCCATATAAGTGGTAAATTTTTTTTAAGCACCCTGTATAAAAAAAGACACGCGGGTAAAATTCAAATGGACAAGATAAAGCAAAACATCAAAAAGAGTTTTGGGGATTTCTTGTATGGAAGAAAAAAAATGTTTAGTACCATTTACTCAAGAGCATTTTTTATTATTGAGTGGGCACTCATTTACACAAAGAACGGTTATTCCAAATTTATGAAGGTCGGATGATGACGCCTCAATAAAATAAGAGTAATTAATTTTTTGAAGTATAAATAAATATTTCATGCGTATATATATACAGAGAGTTGTTAAAAGTAACTAGACACTACGTTAAGCGTCGTCCTCAAGAACAAATAGCAAAGCTTATCAATGGGATGTCAGAACGTGTGTCAGCTTTACGTAATGCAAAGGGGATATTGATTGATTCAATTAATCTGATATTATTTATTCACTTTTATCCACTTTTGTCCTATATATATATATATATATATATATGTATAATATATATATGTGTGTGTGTGTGTGTGTGTGTGTTCCCTACAGGGAGAATGAGAATGGATCAATCTGAGAATTGATCCTTTGAGATTCTTAATCATGGGTATAGAGTGTAATAGGAATGGGCAAATGTGGGAAAGAGACTTATATACAAGACTTAAATTTAAACTTTAGTTCGGAGAAAAAACGTGTATTTTTCATAATAAAGTCGACAACTACGTAACCAAGCAACGTTCATTATATCTCATTGACAATTAACCAGATTTCATCATGGTAAATTTATTCCAGAACAGGAATCCGGAGGACTGGTATAATAAGTGTACCCCCTGACAGCGTACACTCATGGTTAAAGCGTCGTCACTTAAATCTCATTATTTTATGCATACCCACTCAGACACGATCCATTACACATATCTCTCTTGGGCACCGTATATCATGTATATCTGAACTGCCCTTTTGCTAAAACGAGTCACGAGCCAAAATTTTGGAGTGGCAAATGTAGCGTGGGGCTTATTAAAATCATTCACGTATTAAAATGTCGGAATTCAAAATTGAAACGACCAAAATGAAAATTTTGGACCATTTTTTAACTTTGTAGCGCATGACGATACTGAAGCAATTTGGACACTGCCAGAGATGAATATTAATAAGGGGGGAGAATTAATAATACCCGAGGCATAGTCCCAATGGCAAGTACTCGCATCTCTCGTTTCAACCAGTTCATGATGTAAAAACTAAAATATATATATATATATATTTTTTTTTATGAACTTTATGAAGTTAATTTTTGTGAAAAATAATTTTTTATGACCAAGAAAAAGTTTTTCGTTTAAAATGGACGAGGTGGAACCGTCAAAATGCGTTTCCATTTGGACCCAGGAAACAATTGAAAAAAACAGAAAAAAAAAAATTGGCTGAAATTATCACGTTTTCATGAGTTTTCAGAAGCGGACTTTCCCCTTGACGAAAATCGCATTTATAATTCACATTCTTAATTTATATTAGTATTTTATTTACTAATTTTACGTATATAAATCATATTCACATTTAATAAAGCAATTTCACATTTGTAATAATTCATATTTGCATTTTACATCCCAATTTCTCATTTCGTATTTTCATGCAATTCGGCTTTCGAATTTCAACTTACGAAAGTATATATATATATATATATATATATATATATATTCGCCTAGGA
Source organism: Bathynomus jamesi (assembly GCA_023014485.1). Lineage (NCBI taxonomy): Eukaryota > Metazoa > Arthropoda > Malacostraca > Isopoda > Cirolanidae > Bathynomus > Bathynomus jamesi. Next base: position 146,271 of record JAJOZX010002371.1, read on the forward strand.
TTCCCCTGAATCAAAGAATATCTTTAATAAAGAAAAAACACACACACACACACATACACACACACACACACACACACACACACACACACATACGCACAAAATGATGATATACAAAACCTTATTTGGAGAACATCTATAATACAAGTTCTAATACACAATACGTGATTTATAAGGGCTAAAATATATGATGCGCTTACGAATTTTCAAAATGGAAATTTATGCTTAAATTGCCCATAATACAGCCATTTATAAGCTGCAAAACATAGTTTTTACCTACTTTGAACAAAAATATTTCATCTTTTCGTTGCTTCGAGGAAATAAACAGGTCGTAAAGGGCGAGTAACGATGTTTGCAAAGCTCTGCGAAGCAATACTCTCAGTATTCTTAGATTATTTTTAGCTGAAAATTCAAACGCTCTTTAAAAATGGAAAGATATAAAAAACACTCGTTGTTTATATTAAGCCTGAATGTGATTGGGTACGGCCTGACTCATTCTCATTATGGGGCGAATTTCATTCGTCTCTACTTCGAAACGGGTTTAAACTATTCTCCAGTTTAAGGAACTGTATACGAAATGGTCTAAAACTACGAAAGAGGGCGAAATGTATGGACCTAATTGACGAGTTTTTAAACAATTTAAAATTTGGTGGTTCCACAATTGACGAAAGAAGTGTTATGTTTTTTTTTTTACTTTATTTCGCGTGTTATATACGCAAAGAGTATTTTATTCTCTCTCTCTCTCTCTCTCTCTCTCTCTCTCTCTCTCTCTCTCTCTCTCTCTCTCTCGGACGGTAGCAACATTACGAAAAACACTGGTTTCAAAATAAAGGATAAAAGATTTGAGACAAACATTGCGAGGGGCTTCTTTTACCCATAAGATAGTTGAGAGATGGAATAGCTTACCCGCGGGAATGGTGGCAAGCACTTCAGTGAATGTTTAAGATTAGGTTGGATAGGTATTTCAGTAGCATCAATTTGCATTAAAGGCCAGGTAGATTGGGGATGTGATTTTAGTTAGTATAGGGAGTGGCCGATTTTATTTTGGTCTTAAATGTAGTAGCTACAGAACACTGGGAGTTCTCAAATTATAACCCATCGGTAGAGACGGGAAGCTTGATGGGATCTCTCGGGAGTCAAAACCTCCGAAGAGATGTTTTCAATTTTAGGGACGCTACTTGAGTTTATAGCGTAGGAATGTTAGTACTTTTCAGGTAAATCGTGAAATATCTAACATAGCTAGCTACAGAAAGTTTTACAGTTTTATATAGAAGTAACGATGTAGTAGGAGGCGCTGGCCGGGTCTGGTTTTAGAGTACTGGGAGTTGTCAGATGATGGGAAGCTTGATGAGATCTCTTGGGAGTCAAAATCTCCAAATCGTCATACTCATCTTCAGGGAAGCTACTTAGTTACAGTGGAACTTTAATTTTAAATATTATACATCAAGATGTCGCAAGAAAAAAAATTATGCATATTATGTATTATTATTCCCTATTATACATGGAGAATTCTTAAATTGTAGCTCTGGTCAGCTGGAGGTGCCCTCTGGACCAGTGTTCCTTTATCTACAGTAGGTAATTCCTATACGAAGAACGCATTATAAATTACTACATAATAAATCTTGGGTACGGTGGCTTTGGCAGGCTACGGAGAAATGATGCAACGACGAAATGATGACTTTTTTTTACATAATAAATAAATTAAAAAATCATTAAAAAAAATGTGTGGCGTAGATTAGATTAAGTAATTTAGTATTCATGCTATCCTTTATTTTTCGCTATCTTCTGATGCGTAACTGAGTACGCGAGATAAGCGTACGCGTGGTGTGAATGAACTCTGAAGCTATTTTTTTCATTATACTTTTTCCTACTTTCCTATAAATCTTCTTTCACCACTATTTTCTGTCAGCAGTGGCTGGCGGAGGAGGGAGAGAGCCTTGTCTGTTCTATGCGCTAATATTACTATTATTCTTTTGTGAAAACTTTACACGTCTAGTATAAGTGTAAGCATGATATAAGTTTTCAGTGTCCTTTTGTTTTCATTGCTACGTCTAACTCTTCTACTTCGTTCTTGGGCTAGCCTAGAGTGGATCTTAGGTTCTCTCTCTCTCTCTCTCTCTCTCTCTCTCTCTCTCTCTCTCTCTCTCTCTCTCTCTCTCTCTAGAGAATTATCAGATTTGATCCATTTTTTATTTTTAACAATTGTTGAGATTCGTGGAGCTTTCCCCTTGCTCTGTAATTCAACACAACTGTCCTTAGTTCAACGGGGATAATGGTTCCTACTTGGTCCGCTTTACTGTGTTGGATATAGTACATGCCACTGTTTATAACGCAGAAGAGAAAGGCAATCCAGGTTCTTCTTTTGGGTTCTCAAATTTGTTCTACGTTTCTGCTCTTGTTTTTCTGGTATTTGGTGAGTTTGACGCTACAAATTGTCTCTATCATTTATCTCTTTGTCAAGTCTTTCACAGGTATTCATTGTTAGACTTTTTTACGTGCTTCATTTTCAAATTTATTATTAGTAATAAGAGTGAACAACAAATTTTTACTTTTATTCTGTCTCAGCAACAAACAAAGCTGGTCTATATGAAGTCGACGCTGCTGCTGATTCCGAAAATGGTATTCATTTTGGCGTATCACGCATAGTTTCCATGAAATCTTAAAAAAATATTATACAATTATTGTATATTGTATATAATGTGTATAATATTGTATATAATATGTATAATATGTATAATATTGTATACTGGATATAATTAATTAAATATTATACAAAATATTAAAAAATATTAACATCACACATGCTATAAGAGTAGCAATACACACAACGTAATAAGACAAACATCACATGTGGTCAGAGTTGCGAGATAATAAAATAAATGAACAGCTTTTATTACAAAAATTGAATATTTTTTCCAAAACAAAAAAAAATGGAAATTTCCCCAAAACTATACGTGATACCATTTTTGTAATCAGCGTTGAAAACTATAATAATGAAATAAAACTTTTCCCGAGACAAAATCATTGTTGAACAGTGTAATTATATATATATATATATATATATATATATATATATATACGCATAAGCACGCGCACTTTTTGTTATGCAGAATGTCCTCCACCATGATTGCATGTGTTCTTGTGATTAAATTTCCATCTCTATGGTACCCTTATGTTGGACAGATAGATTTGGATTAAATGCTGGTCATTTGCTCGAGTGTAGGGAGTTAACACATAAAACCACCTCTGGGCGTTTAAATTGGATACAACGTTTCACCAAATTGATTAATCATCGAAGACAACGTTTAATTATTTCTCTGAATATTTAATTAATAGGAATGACAGTCAATCACTAGTTTCCATCCACCGAAACTTTTTTGACATTGATTACGTCATGGTGTTCACAAAGTAGTTTCACTCTTGTTTTTCTTTAGGTAAGTTTTATTTAAGGTTTAGGTAAGTTTATGAATCACATTAGTTAGCCAGTTTAGTTTATGCCAGTTTCTGATCTTCTTCAATGATTATTTATTATTAACACCCAAAATATCATTCATATATTTTAACCATTCAACCTCTAGCGTCCAAAATACTCGAAAGTGGGTCGTTCTTAAAGAAGTCCAAGAAGAGGTTCCTAAAAAGAAAAGTGAATAAAGCATCCCCATTCTCTGGGATGTTTTTATCCCCCTTTTTTTTTTAGCTCAGGCTAATTAATGCGATTCATTTCGCGCTAACTCCTGTATTATTATTATTATTATTATTATTATTATTATTATTATTACCAGTATCAATGAGATTCGAAGCCTCGACCTCAGTATCTTTGCCTGGCTTATAGGAAAACAATGCTACTCATTGAACTAAAGCCGCTAGCATTTGAGTTGTACTTGATAAACCATTAGTTCTTCCTACGAGTATTACTAATCTTTCAAGTATTGAAGGTTTAATTCGTAACGACATTAACTTTCTTCACACTTAAGACTTTTCTTGTGAATATTTTCTTTAAATGTCTATTAGACACACTTACGAGCTCGTGAATATGTCTACTAGACATCTAAGCAGTGGTTCTCAACCTAGGGGTAAATTACCTAACTGGGGTAATGACAACTATTTTGCGGGGTAATGACACGTGATCGATCGAGAACTCATACAAAATAATATTGTAGTAATCCACAAGTTAAAAAAAATAATATCTAATGATTGGGATGATGGCGCTGAATTAGAATTGGTTTTGGGTAATCCTACCAAAAAAAAGTTGAGAATCACTGAAATAAAGTGTTTACAGGTACGGTTCAGTGTACAAGATTGCGTGTAATACTTGTATTTCGCGATAGACTGGAGAAATGGGTTCCCAAATTGGTGTTCCGCGGAACACTTGTATACCGTGAGAAGTGTTCCGCGGAACACAATTTTGGAACCCCTGGACTAGAGAAATGGGTGATTTTGAGTGACGCATCAGTACTAACACGAGTAGCATTCGCAGAGGCGACTCAAACAGCGTATCTTTTTTTTAATCTTTTATCTCACGTGTGGGGTAATTCTTGTACCTCAGTAATATTTTTCGAGGATATTTTGACTCAAAAATTTTTTCAATGTTTTCTTTTGTAAGATCCTAAAACATGCATTAATGAGTATACTGTATAATTTTTACCATCAGTAGTGTTAAATATTTCACGTAGCTCACGTTTTAGAGCGTTCAGTACTAAACTACTCTCCCCCTCGGAACGATTCTGACGTCATAGAATGCAACTGTATAACTGTATAATGTAATGTTTCGTTATTTCTCAACTGGATTTATGAAGCGTGGAAGTGGGTAATTCTTGCGAAATGTTTTGTGGTTTCTTTATTGGATGACGTAAGCGTGCGTAGCGCATACTTTTATGATCCGTCTACTGAATGTCATTTGAGTGACTCAGACAAAAACTCTTAATTCCATTTTTTGCATCTTTTTTCCTTTGTTTCGTCAGTAGTAATGTAAAATAGTGAACATTGTTTTAATGGTTAGAAATATGCACAGTTTCTGAAAAAAGTTCGCCTAGAAACAAAATTACAAAATAGTATTTAAAAAAAATACTAATTCGTAACGTTGTGTTTTTATTTGGGTATTTTATTCTTTTTTGTGACTAATAAAGTTTCAAAAACCTAACCCAGTCATTACCAATTAGTAATTTTGTATGCTCTTTATAAGTTTTATATTTTTCGGCGAACTTTTTTCCGAAGCTACGGTACGTATTATGTAACTAAAGATTTTCACGCAGTAGGAAATTTTTTGCGTGAATAAATTCTGATATTACTGGAGTGTGTGTATATATATATATATATATAATATATATATATATATATATATATAGTCTGAACACCCAACACATCCCTTTAAAGACGCTGAATAACATGAGCACGGAAGGGTTAAGCATTTATCCTTTGATCATCGCCTGGTTTGGAATGAATCGAAAGTGTTTTAAATTTTGAGATCTTGAAGTTCGGAGATCAGTGGCATAGCCAGGGTAGGGGGGTAGGGGGGATTATCAGGGGTTAAAACGCTTCCCCTAATGGCTTTCCCAAGGAGACAACAAATGTATCAGTTTTTATTCAGGCTTTTAAAATTATAATGAAAAATATGTACAAAATAATTTGGAGTGTATCCCAGCCCCTCCCTTGGTCAAAGCCTGGCTACGCTAATTACGGTGATATTGTTTCCGAGAATCTGATACAATGTGAATTCCGATGTAAGGAGAATCAGGATGCTTTTATTATTTATTAAGTAAAAATTTGTATACTTTTTAATACGTTTTTTATTCATAATTTTCTAAAGGTCACCCTTAAAAACTATTTCGTCACTTAAAAACTGTTACGGTGACCCCTCCTCCTCCCCTCCCATCCTATCAGTGTACACGAGTTTTTTTTTTCAGTTTTCGGACGGCTCTTTCTTTCTCGTGTCTTTTATTTTTCATTCTGAACTTTTTCCTTCAATCTTAACTTTGGAAACCAAGCCATGGACATTCCCAAACCATTCTGAGAAATCGGGAGAGGGTGCAGTAATGAGCCCGCTGCACATAATGCATTTGGCTCGACCCAGTTCTCCTTTTAAAGTGGACTTATTTTTACCAGTTGGTGGCAGCGTTACCGACCGTTTCAGCGACCTCTAGTGGACGAAGAATGTTAAACGCAAGAACCATCTAGCCTCAGCTGGGATTCGGGATCTGGATCTGGGATCTGAAAAGATGGACGAGTTAAATGGAAATTCTTTATCCTTTATTATTGCTTACACATTTACATAAATTACGTACAACAGTTAATATAACCAATTCTCAGTCGACACAATTTATTGATTAGTTTTACAGTTTGTAATAAAAAAACTAATCGTCTTTTCGTGTCTCTTGACGAGAACACACACACACACAAAAAGAGTTCATGAAAGAGGGGAAATTTTTGCTTTTGAAACGAAGAACAAATATTGTTTATGCATCGTTTGAATTCCAAGTCCAAAAGGCTTTACGAAGCGAAATGACACAACAGCGAAGATCCATTAACTAAACAAGGAATGACCTTTTACTACAACCGGATTAAAACGAGACACAAACAAAAAGATCATATAAATTGAACAGGTGTGTGTGTGTGTGTGTGTATATATATATATATATATATATATATATATATATATATATATATATATATATATATATATATATATATATATATATACACACAACACACTGTAAACAGGAAATTTTGTAAAGACTTCAAGTGGAGTTATCTAAGTGATGTTATTTGTAACTTTACGTTCCAAGTAATAAAGGCTTCCTAACACTGACTTTATCGGTTCTCTTTTTGGTGTAAAAGGTCAAATAGAGAGCCAGTAAGTTTCTGGTTAGTGTCTATGCAGTTCCCAGTTTGAAATCTAATTCTAAGGGGAACGCTTCCTTAACCTATTTTGATACGTAATACGGAATCAAATGGTTTACAATTTTTATGTCATGTAGAACTTTTTTACCGCTTATAATGCAGTTATAGCTAACTATTGAAATAACATGAATTAATGTATACTGTTCTACGTCATATTCTTAATTCTATAAATGGAAATATGTATTTTCATGTTATTTTCATTTTCTTGAAGTAATAATAAACAAAACCAAATCGAGTCATATTTTTTTCATCTTCTTTGCCGCTTCCGGTTTAGTTTTCTATATTTTTATTTGTTTTCATTGTTTCTTCGTCTCTCCCTTCTTCATGCCCCCTTTCTTTCCTTCTCTGTATCATCACCCTCCTTTATCTCCCTGACCGTTTTGGGGGTCTCTCAATCCTGTAAAATTGGTGGATGGTTTTGTCTGAAATCGAGCAGAAATGGGAGAATGCTGGGACGATTCTGGAGTGAAAAATGACCCTAAAATCATTCATCATCTTCGAAGCATTCCATCTGGAATCCATTTGTTAGTTTTCTCTCCTCTCTGGACCCGTTTTGGCATTCCACGACGCTCCTCCTAATCGCTTTTAGTCACGGATTCCAACTCCCAATATTGGATTGGTTACTGAAGCATCGTGTAACGTTCGTACAATGGTTAGATGGACGTACCATCCATATATAATATATATATATACACAAATACATTAGACTTTTAAAAATATCATTTGCATATTACCCATTTGCTGTTGTGCGCATGCTCGCCGGTCTTGCAGAAGTATTCCCTCGTTTTTTTAATTTTTTTCCTTCTTTTTTTTAGCATTTTAAGCGGTAAGGAATTGATGGTGTAATACTCGGGACTATTTTGCACCTCAGGAGTGTAAAATTTACATTTTTGCGGTGTTCAACTTTTTCGTTGGCGTCGTTATTACTATAACTTTTGGGAATATAAATTTAGTTTACACCTTTTAACTTCGTAAATTACTTGTTTGCCTGTTTTCCCTTGCCCTCATTATTCATCGTTATAAAGCCGAAAAGTTTTGACAAGTGACACCCCCCTCCCCCCACACACACAACTAAATTTCCTTAATGACGGCGACACTTCTTTCTTCATGGTGGTCTATTACTGCGAGAATTTTTGGAATATAAATTACTTAAATTATTAATGAAGGAATTCCATTTTGGGGAAAAATGTGGACCCCCTTTTATTTAGCCTCGCTCTAATATATTTTAGGGTGGCGTAAAATTCGATTATTCTTCTTCGTCTTTTTTTTATCACTTGGTTTATGAAGGTGAGAGGTACTGATAAGGTATGCAATTTTTAGATTATCTTACCGCTATATCGCTCCCAAACATTCAAACATTTTTAGGAGAGTAAATCGTGATTGTTAGTATGCTGCGCAAATTATATATAATATATATACACAGGGTAGCGTAGTAATGGCGGTAGTTAACGCGATACATTTTCTGTATCTTGTATCGTATCCGATACATTTTTATTATTTGTATCGTATCGAAAGATACGATACAAATAAGTGTCAGTAACGCGATACTTTATCAGAGACGCAGTCAGTGACCTTTCCCCTCCCCCATCCATCTTCTCCCCTCCCCCTCGTCAAGAATTATCTAATTATTTAGCGAATAATTCATCAGACATTCAACAATTACACATGTATCCTTTGATAAAAGAACTGTTCATAAAATACAACACTACACTGCCATCAAGCGCTCAGGTTGAGAGACTTTTTAGCATAGCTGGAAATCTCTTTCCTTCAGAGAGAAACAGAATGTCTGATGAATTGTTTGTAAAATTCAATAAAAATAGAAAGTAATTCAGTTGTTTCATAATATGTCATATATATATATATACACACAGTATATATATGTATATATATATTATATATACTATATTGTATCGTATCACGATACATATATTATTCATATATCTAGTATCGTAACGAGATACATTTTTGCCAATGTATCGAGTATCGTATCGCGTTACTTTTTTTTGGCCTCGATACACCACTCTATATATATATATATATATGTTACAGTCAAAGTGTGTAACCAGCCATTTCGCGTAATGGCTGAAACTTTTAGTCATTTCGCGAAATGGCTGTTTCACTTGGTCATTTCGCGAAATGACTAAAATCTTCAGCCATTACGCGAAATGGCTGAAATTCCACCTTGGTCATTTCGTACAAGATTATTTGCCCGGTTAGGTCAACTGTATGCCCTTGACAATTGGTTAGGTTAAGTTGTATTTTCGTTAGTTTTAACGAAAATAACACGACTTAACCTAACCATTTGTCAAGGGTATACAGTTGACCTAACCGGGCCTTCAATGGCGGACATCAGAATAACATTGAAGGCTGTGTGTATGTTTTAGCAGATTTAGTTAGTTAAATAAAGGTTTCCAGTTTTATTGTGATGTTTGTTATTTCTATGAATTCATGACAAAAGTCATTTTAGCCATTTCACGAAATGACCAAGGTGGAATTTCAGCCATTTCGCGTAATAGCTGAAGATTTTAGCCATTTCGCGTAATAGCTGAAGATTTTAGTCATTTCGCGAAATGACAAAGTGAAACAGCCATTTCGCGAAATGACTAAAAGTTTCAGCCATTACGCGAAATGGCTGGTTACACACTTTGACTGTAACATAATTATATATATAATTAAAATGCAATGTCTATTGAAATAGTAGTTCCTGATTCCATAGACTTTTTAAAAATAAAATTTTACCCCTAATGGATCTAGATTCAAGTGGCATTTAAACTGCTCTTGAATAATGAAAAAAAAATTAATAATACAAACTACTTAATACCATTTCTAGAACTTTCATAATAGCAGATTCCGAATGCATTTGCAAAATTTATGAATATATTCGTTGAATTTACATGCGTAATTAACTTTATTCCTGAGGCGAACAAGAATCTCTCGTAGAAAACACTTGAAAATTAATTTCACACTCGTACGAGCGAAGATTTATTCCGAAGAGTTTTGGTAAACGTAATTAAATAAATAAATTAAACGTCCTATCTAAAATATTTTATACATTTACTCTTCGTTTTAATACGGTTAAAAGGAAAAAAAAATTTACTTAAAAAGGATCTGGTATGGCTCCCTCTTGATCTCAGGTCGTCCGTGATATGCGAATCCAGTTACGTACGCATATGTATGATCTTCCTACCACTTTTGAGTAGCTAGTTTCATTGAAAGTAATGCGTTTCTACGCTCTTGGACGAATGGACTACAATTTGCGTGATGAAAATGTCAAGTATTGAAGTTGCAAATCTCTTCTTTGTTGATACGAAAGAGGAGGAAGAGGAAGAGGAAGAGGAGGAAGAGGAGGAATTATATAATGGAATATCTATGCCATTCTTGCTTTCAAAAGATTTCTCTCAAAGAATACATCTTAAAATGGTTTTAAACTTTGAAATATACGTAAATAGGTTGGTTGATTTAGTATTAAAATTTGATCTTGTTTTTTTGTATCAATTAGGTCCTACTTTTTGCAGGAGATATTTGGTCTAAGTCAAGCAAAAGTTCCTTTGCTTCATTCTACATGATTGTGCCAGGTTTAATTAACAGAAGTAACATTGAATCTACGTTAGTTTACGTCAAATTAGCCTAGATTTGACCTTTTCCTCAGGAGTGTAACTCATTTCCATATTAGCCATTGCGTATTATTCTACCCGCAACAAAAAAAAAGATCCCAAAACAAGACATCAATTTGAATATTTGTTTTAGTTCTAATGTATTCCTTTTGTAAATTTAATTTAAAATAAATTTTTCTATGAGACCGGACTTATGGAATACCCTGTATATATATATATATATATATATATATATATATATATATATATATATATATATATATATACTACAGTAATGTTCGCAGACGCTATTCGCCAAGTTAATTACATGAACTGCAATGTTATTATAGAATTAAACTTTGTTTAGAGTTTGAAAAGCGAGATAGTAATGGACACATGCAATTATCTTGTCTCGGAAAAGAATTTTCTTAATTGATTTCATTAAGGATTCATTTATGAATTAATTTGTAAAGCGCACTCTCGATAGTGAGACCGTATATAGAGCCTAATGGACAAGATTCCTGACTCTAATAGCAATTAGTGCCATAGGGCCATGGGTGAAAAAAAAGTTGGGAGCAGCTTGTAGTCCTGTTTAAATATTAAGTAAACACACACACACACACACACACACACATATATATATATATATATATGTGTGTGTGTGTGTATATGTATACACACACACACACACACACATACACACCTTGAGTGTTACTTGATGCCTTCGAACGATGGATCTGGATCGACCTGCGGTCGACTCCTCATTTGAGAGACTTGGTGAACAAGAGAGTGGTGTCCACTTTCCTTCTGCCCTCGTAGCCAGCTACACATGTCTAGTCAGCGACTTTACACAAAAAATTGTCCAGTTGATTTTTGAAATAATTCAGGTTGGTGCTGGTGGTTCCTCACTTCTTTTGACAGCGTGTTAAAGAGTTTTGGGTCATGGATTCCGAGGGTATTTTCCACCTTCGTTTTCATGGCCCCCTCTCCTACCGCAACTGGGACAAAAGCAGAATTTACCTCTCCTCTCATTTCAGTGTGTTTCTATTTCATTTCTAAAGTTCGCGACACATCCCTCGAGTATTTTCTCTCTGTATAGGGTGAGTCAAAAGTAGCGCCCGATTTCTGTTTTTTCGGCTGTCAGATTCTTTCTGGGAAGTCATGTTGTTAATAATTGTCTTGCAGATTATTAATTTTCTTAGTTTATTTATTTTTTTTTTGTTTTGCAGGTTATTGCTGAGAGTTTGGAAAGTTACTGAATTTGCACCAAATTGAACCATGAATTACCTTTCAATGAATCAACGCATTGCGGCCGTGAAACATTACTACAAATGTAATGAACAACCAACGATGGCGGCACGCCGTTTGGCACAGGAATTCGATATTAACCCACCCCAGGGAAGAAACATACGATTGATTGTCGAGAAATTTGAAGCAACAGGGTCGGTAGCCACTGCAAAGAAGTCCGGTCGTCCGAAAACGGCAACGAATGTAGCTAAGGCTGAAGAAGCCATCAGGAGACTGGAACAAAGTCCGCAAAAGTCAACTCGCCGTTTATCTGCAGAGTTGGAAGTGAGCCAATCCAGTGTTATCCGTATCCTTCACCAGAAAAAATGGAAACCTTACATTCCACGCTTACTGCATGCCCTTCATGATGGAGATGACGACCGCCGTCTTCAATTTTGCGAAGAGTTCTTAGCTAAACTTGACGAAGAGGACACAATGCTAGACAACATCTGGTGGTCATATGAGGTATGTTTTAAGCTTAACGGCACAATTAACAAACACAATTGTGTCTACTGGGCTGCGGAGAACCCAAGAGTGACAGTTGAGAAGGAGGTAAATTTACCTGGCGTGACAGTTTGGGCAGCCATATCTCCATTAGGGATAATTGGACCCTTTTTCTTTGAGGATCTGTCACTGCAGAAATTTACCTGGATATGCTGCAAACCTTCTTTTGGCCCAGGGTACAAGATCAGGACTGTTATTTCCAGCAAGATGGAGCTCCACCTCATTATGGACGTCATGTTCGTCAGTGGCTTGATGAAAACTTTCCCGGAAAGTGGATCGGCCGCCGCGGTCCGATCGAGTGGCCGGCACGCTCCCCAGACCTTACACCTCCAGATTTCTTTCTTTGGGGGCTCATGAAAGACCTTGTTTATCGTGAAAAGCCTCGTACCATTCAGGAATTGAAGGCTCAAATCACTGCAAATTTGAGGAAATTGATATCGAACTCTGCAGGCGTGTGTGCCACTCTGTGCCTGCTCGGCTGCAATTGTGCATCGATCACGAGGGAGGGCACTTTGAAAATTGCAAATAAAACAGCTTGGTACAGTTCCGTAATAATTTTCCCCCGAATAAATGGTTAGATAAACATGTCATTCATTTATTTCTACCTTCTTGTACACTGTAATACAAATGGCAAACAAACAATCAACTGACAGAAATCGGGCGCTACTTTTGACTCACCCTGTATATTACACAGGTCAACAAAAAAACTTTTTTTTTCGTTGCCAAGGAAATTCGTACGAATTTAGGGTATTTTGGGGTTGCTGAATTCCAAAATGAAAGTAGTTTTTTCCGATTTGGCTCTAGTTCTTGAGATAATGAATACCCTCAATTAATAGGAAACGTAACCATAACGCGTGCATATGGAAACTACCGGAACATTCTAGATGGTGAGACCGAATAAAATGCCATTATGTATTTCATGTGTTTACTTTTGCATGATTTGAGACAATTTCAATGCGATTTGTAAGTAGGCTCCGCCTGAACATTAAATTTTTTGCATTTTTACGTGTTTCAATGGGGTACCAATTATCTCATAAATTAGAGCCAATCTAGCAAAACGGATGTCATATTCGGAATCAGCACCACAAAGTTACCCCAAAATCACTCTAATATGATTGGCAATAAAATGAGTGTTGACCAGTGTTATCGCTCGCGTCTTCTTTCGAAGGAGTAGGCGCTTCAGAGTTTGTAGTCGAGACCAGTAGGCTTCATCTTTCGTTTCGTAAACGTAAAAGTCCTTTGTATGTCCTCTACAGCAGCGGTTCTCAACAGGGGGTCCGCTGATCCTTAGGAGTCCGTGAGTTGTGTTAAAGGGGTCCGTGAGCTGACAATTTTTTTTCCCTTGTTTTGTGGTGGCTAATTTTGACTTCTAACCGATAACATTTTCGGTTACTTGAAACTTTAAAGTTTCTATAAATGTTGTCTATATGCTACTTAATCATAATGTAAAAGATAATTTTTGGGGAGGGGCCCCCAAACGTATCAATATTTTGATAAGGGGTCCAGTTTTGTGTATGGGCGTGTGAGTAGTAAGCAGTACTCAATTATGGGTAAGACTAAAATCTTTTATAATATTAGGATAATGTTTGCTTTTGTCACGGAAGCTCCTCCAGATAATTTCCATTATTTTTCTAACTGATGTGATTTGAATGTTGTTGTATTCTCTGAATTCTGTACCCGGTGACATTGTTACTCCAAGACAGAGGTGTAGTGCTGCGGAAGAGTCGCTCCCGCACCTCCATTCATCAAAATTTTATTTATTTATTTTTTTTTAGTTGACACTTGGAAGTTGGGCACAAACAGACTGAGATGAACGCGCTGACTTCCAATTGTGATTTCAAATTTGGTTTACTTAGTTAAAAGGCATATTTTTATTGAAATAGGGAGCCAAATTTTCCCTTTAACCCTTACGGTATAAACGGACAAATTTGTAACCTGTCAAATACACGTATTCATAACTTGACCCTACAAAACATTCATGCGATAAAGGGTTAAATATTTGTAATTGCAAAAATTGGATAAGTTAATTATTATTACACCTCGGTGTACTACCGTACAATTCGTGTATTCAACTTTTTGCTCATTCTTGGGAGTAATTCCCCGCGCCCCTCCGGACCCCATCGAAGTGGGAATCACGTTTGGCTTCCGCGTCACGAGTGTCAGAACCTGATTAACTGATGTACCAGTACAAGGAAATAATAGCACAATTTCAAATTATGTACCAACATGCCGATATTTCCTTAGAACTACTCCACCTTAAAATTTGCCACTACACACCTGCTCCAAGATCCTTGACTTGTGGGTTTGATGTTATATACTGTATTTGTCTTGTGGTGTTTTGTATCCTTTTTGTGGTAGCTCCTTTTTGTTACCATATCTTATAAGTCGGATTTTTCTTCGTTAAATTTCATAGTGTTGTCTTCCGTCCACTTGAATAATGCTTCAAATGCCCTTTTGTAATTTTTCTGTCACCTCCATTTGATACTTCCTCGCTTATTTTTGTATCATTCGTGAGAAATGATACGACACTGTCATTAACATCTGCGTGAATGCCCACAATCTTTATGATAAACAGCTAGGGAGCCAATACTGTACCTTGTGGGACAGAACTGACGGCTTCTGAGATTTCAGGTTTAACTCCATTTACTACTACTCTTTGTGTTCTTTGAGTCAGAAAATTAACTATCTATTGTCCGAACTATCCAGTAATTCCTGTATTCCTAAGTTTATGTGCTATAGTTCCTTTATCACATTTATCGAACGCTTTACCGAATTATGCGTGTATCACATCCATATTTTTTTCCTGACACGGTGTTTCTGGTATTTTCTGATGGTGGTCTAATAACTGTGATATGCATAATCTTCCAGACCCGAAGCCTTGTTGGTTCGGATTGAATAATTCTTTTCTCGTAGGTAGGAAGTAATTTTGTCTCTAATTACACGTTCAAACCACTTTATACGTCAAACCACTTTATAAAGTGGGAGATGGGAGCTATTGGTCGATAGTGCTTAGCTATTGCTTTGTTAACTCCTTTCAGTATAGGACAATGTTCGTGTCCTTTTATGGGAGTGGAATTTGTCCCGTGTCGAGTGATTTTATCCAGAGTTAGTATAGTTTGATCGGTTCTACTCTCTTTGCATTTCTTGTAAAACATGGCACTCCATGCGTCTAGAGTATATTGGAATGTCATGCTTGCGAAAGAGCCTCTTCCAGAAATTCATAGTCCATTAATAGAGTCGTGTCCGCACTCGTTCTTGACTGAATTGTATCCAGACCTAGGGTCAATTCAGTTTTATCAATTCCAATTCAATTACAATTTGTAGGTTTATATCAAAGATCAATTCCAATTCAATTCAAATCAATGTGTTGAAAAGAAAGCAATTCAGATTCAATTCAAATCGTTTTAATTCAATTCCAATTCAATTAAAAATTCATTTAATAGCAAAATATAATAAAAATTGCGTGTTGATATTGGGTATTGAATGGGTATTCTGATACCGTGAGAAGGCACAGGCTTTTATAAATTTAAACACTTTATATATCATTAATAATTTATATTTTATTTTTCAGGTAGTTTATAATTACCATTTATAATCATTTAAACTACAGGGTGTTCTAAAAGAAACAACCCAAAATAGAAAAAAAAAGGGTTAGGTTATAATGATATATTCATTCTCCAATGGGTTGCGTTTCTTTTTGAACACCCTGTAGATTTGTAGATTCAATTATTACCTATTTCATAATTCTATTTGTAAGTTTATAAGAGATGCATCGACTTCTGATATAGAAAATTGAAAACAAAAGTCAGTAACTTTATTTTTTAATTTTAAAAATTGATCAATTCAACTCAATTCACCTCAATTCATGACCATCAATTCTAATTCATTTCCAATTCAGTATGTTTTAATTTCTATCACTTCAATTCAAATTCATTCAATTTTTTCATCAATTCAAATTCATTCCAAATGAATTCCAAACTGACCCCCAAGTTTGTTTGTATCCATGTCAGAGAATTTTCTGTTTTCACCTCGGGCTTAATGGGACTGAACACTGGGTTCAGTTGTTCCTTAAATAACTCGTACAGCTCTTCTGGGTCATTTGTGTATTCATTTACTCTATCTTTTAACGGACCAATGCCCTATTTATATTTCATTTTTCTTTTCGCAAAGGTGTAAAGGTAATTTGGGGGCTGTTTTTTATGTTTTCTGCTACCTTGATTTCCTCCGCGTTTTGTCTTGGGGATAAATAATTGTTTTAGGAGAAGTTCTCTTGCGTGTAGATTTTTTCTAGCTTGTCTCCTTGCTTCAGTTTTGCTTCCGTGGATATTTTTTTACAATTTGTTTCCATTGTCTAAATGCTGTTCTGATTTTTCTCTTGAGTTTGCTACGTTTTCTTTTGTGTCTCTTTGGGACATGTTTCAACAGTAAAGGTTTAGTTTAGTTTTCTATTATAAATACTATTTCTTTCGGAGTTTTTTCGAGAAGTAGTAATTCCCAATTTACTTTCATTGAATTCATATTTTACCCTTCAAATATTCTCTCTCTCTCTCTCTCTCTCTCTCTCTCTCTCTCTCTCTCTCTCTCTCAAGAACGAATTTTTGATCATCTGGTTTCGGATTTTATTTGTATATCGAGTAGCCTATGATTAGCCAATTTGGTTTGCGTTACATTTTTACTTCTTATTATGTCATTGATATTTGTCAAAATGAAATCCAAAACGTTCCCTTTTCGTGTCGCTACACATATTTACTGGGTAAAGGCATAATTTTCTATAATATCTAATAGCATTCTTGCTTGAGTGTTATCGTCTTTTCTAATGTTATCGTGGAACTTCTGAACATATTATAACTTCATTATTTTTTTCCCTATTATAAATGGAAAATTAAAGTCCCCACAAATTAATATAATTTGGTGCTATGGTTTAAGTAATTATAAAGTATTTTCGATTTCGTTTGTAGCGAATTGAATTGAATTGTTTTGTGGTGTTTGGTGGTCTGTACACGTTCAAAATAATTAAATTTAGTTCTTTTATTTCTAAAATAAGAATTTCGGCTGCGCTGTTTGATTTACTTACCTTCATTTAACTTGTGTATGTGTTTTTCATATAAATACAACATTCTCCTCCTTTTCCAGCAAATCTATCCGCTCTGTCTATGTTCTCGTCCTTTATTGCTCTTTCCATGACTTCGATGCAATTTTTCACATTGTTTTTGGCATGATGTAAGTGTGTTTCCGTAAGCACATAATATCTATGTTGGTTTCCAGAACTAAAATTTTCAGGAATTGCAATTTGCAGCCTGCTTTGTCACTGTACAGTTCTTATATACAGGGTGTGTCTAAATTATGTTAACACTTCTATGGAAAAATACTTTCCATAGAGGTGTTATATATTATGTTAACACTTCTATGGAAAATTCTATCATAGAAGTGTTAACATAATTTAGACACATCCTGTATTTATATAGAGTTAATTTGGAGGTTTAATTATCTTGGTATTTGGTAAAGGTCGATGTTAGTCACTATCCCATATACAGGGTGGCGCAAAAGGCGCGCATCATAGGAATTTTCAGTGTGATTATAATATACTTTTTTTCTTTTAGGAGGGGATGGCTGCGAAATTAACAATAGACGAGAGGGTGAGCTTGGTTTGAATGCATGGAATACCAGGTACAACAAATCGATGAATCGGTACAGAATTTAAATTCTGTACCGATTCATCAGTTTTTGCGCCACCCTGTATATATATATATATATATATATATATATAATATATATATATACACGATAAATTATAACCTATAAAAAAATGTTATGAAAATAAATAAAAAATAAGAGGCAGGTAAAATAATGGTTTTATTAAAATTTTTTGGGATCGCCTAATCTGTCAAACGTCTGCGACACGTGAAAGGAGTGCCATTTGTTTTACTTTCTTTGTGACTATCGGCAGAAGTTCCATTAAAAGTATTGTTTGGGGCATTCTTCGTCTCTCAAGAGACATAAAAGTTAATAATACAGCAAGGTTTCGTCTTAAATGAAGACAGATCACCAATAAACTATATCCTCCTATACTCGTCCCTCAAATTTTGAGTTTGTGTGTATGTGTGTGCGTACGTGTGTGTACATTTTTACTTATATGTGTAAAAGAAGAATGTGGCGTTGTTTGCAATTTAGCTATATCTGTTTTTGGAAAGAATTGCTCTTATGCACCTTTTTGCATAGAAAAAATATTTTGTTATGCCAACCAAAATGCATGATTTACTATCTGCCAACCAATTCAGGTAGTTAATCCAACCATGATTCGATTTTATAGGGATCCTATAAAGTGGTGTCGGTGTCAGACTAGGGGGTGAGGCTGTAGGTTCGTTCCAAGCTGATGACTCCTGGGTTGGGTTGGGCCGGCCACTCATCCTGTCAGTGCTCGGACTCAGATGGCGCATGGAACACTCTCACCCTTACGTACTGAGAAAATGAGTTTCCTGGGTGTGTATATATATATATATATATATATATATATTATATATATATTATATACACACACACACCAGCCAGAGAGAGGCATGTCATATCTCTATTTTCCGATACTACTTCTAATAAATTACACAATTTACAATTAAATTAGCTTATAAAGTAGCTTATAAGGCCCAGTCATGCACATTTCATGTAAAGTATTAATTATTAATGAACTAACAAATATATAAACCTGAAAATATAAATACGTGGTAACACAGAAAATTGAATGAAACTTGTTTCATTGAATTTTCTGTGGCTGAAACTCTTGAGAAAGTTATTATTTTTATCATAATGAAAACATTAATATTAATTTTAATTCTTATGCATTGCCTGCCGTAATAGTAATATCACGAAATTTGAAAAATTATGTCATATATTCATAATTCTATATTATATTGATAGATTAACTAAATATCCGCATCCGCGGATATTGAAATTAAAGATCCGCATCCGCATCCACAGATGTTGAAAAACTGACATCCAGTCCACCACTAACATATATATATATATATATATATATATAATATATATATATATGAAGCTTATCTATTTGCCCATATCTTCGTATGTATTTTACTCGTATAGAAATCGTATGTTTACTAAAGGTCATAAATATTAGCACGTATCCCTCGTAAACAATAAGAAAAGGAACACTTCCAAGCTGGGATGTAAATACTCCTTCAATCTTTTTCTTTACTCGAGTCAGTCTTTAAACAATTACGTCCTCTTCTATCTTGAAAGGAGTCAAAAATCTTTCGCAGAACCATTCAAGAACATTAAAATTATGGAACAATTACATGGAAACGGGTTCGTATTGTACTCAACAACACCCCTCCGCCCTCCTACCCTTCCTTCTCCTCCTACACTCCCCTCTCCCCCGCTCAAAACATCGGAATTGAAAAACTTTTAATTTTAGTCAGTCTTTTTCTTTCCAGAAAATTCGGGTTTGTAATGACATGAAATAAGTAAGCCTCTCTCTCTCTCTCTCTCCTCTCTCTCTCTCTCTCTCTCTCTCTCTCTCGATCTATCTATCTATCTATCCTGTTTCCTTATGAGAGCACACAACAAAGGTTACTGAGATTAGTTCCTTCTTATTTTTAAGACCTTCTTTCACCGTTCAATTTCATCAAAAATTTCACCAAAAATCAGCGAATTCCATTTTAAATTAGCTTTCACCAACTTAAGTCTTTGAGTCTAATTTTTTACCCAACCCCCCCCGGGCTTTTTTTCCTTACAAAATAATTTCCATCGAAAATTTTTCTTTATTTTCCCCTCCTCCTCCTTTAAAATATGTTTTCTCTTTCCCTTTTGTGTTGTTTCTTCTTCCAAGTGTTTTTTTCCTCCATCTCATTCCGCCTTTTCTCTATTATTCGTCTCGTATAAATTCTATTTCCTTCCGAAAATAAATATTTTCTTCATTTCCTCTTTAATTCTGGCATATTTTCTTTTATTTTTTTTTTGCTTTATTTTCTTTATAATTTATTTATTATTTTTCACTTCTTGTTTTTATTTCCTTTATTGTTTTATTTTATTCTTTATTTCCCGTATAAAACTTTGATGTATGAGATGTATGGCGTTCTCTCTCACACAGGGTGTCCCATGAGTACGGCCTCAGAGAAAAATTTATTTTAAATTAAATTTACCAAAGTAATACATCAGAACTAAAACAAATGTTGAAATTGATGGTCTTGGTTGGGGACCTTTGTTTTGTTTCAGGTAGAATAACATGTAATAGCTGATATGGAAGTGAGTTACTTTCGTAAATTTAATTTAAAATAAATTTTCCTATGAGACCGGAGTTATGGGACACCCTGTATAGATAGACAGACAGATAGATAGATGGTGTTATAGAAAGGTCGTCATAATTTCTTTTAAAAGTAAAGAGATCCATTTAACCAGTCTGATTCATTCGGAGATGATTAAGCGTAAATATAATAGAGGAAGTTTTGTATTTGAAAGTCTTCTCCTACCATTTGCAGTGATGGGTATTCGTCTCGGTATAATCTCACTGTGGCTGTGACAAGACTTTCGGGTCACTTAGACATGACTTAATATATAACAAATTTTAATCCATTAATCAGATCGTAAAGTGAGAAATAAAAAAAATCTTAAAATTTAATATACATTTTTGGCATTTATGTTTTTATTTTATATAAAAAAAATTATATAAAAATTCTATATAATTTTACATATTTATAATTAATTATATATTTATTATCCTTACTTATAATTACTCTCAGTCTCTGTCGTTGAAAGCTATTATACTCGAAATCCATTCGCTCTTTCTACTTTGAGAATGAGTATAAATATCCTTAAATGTGCTCTGCAAATAATAAGATATTTTGAGAGTATATTGTTAGTAGATCTAAAGTAGATCAAAGCGTTCGCTTTTTGACGAGAAGTGTCCTCTAAAATTTAGAAAAAAACAATAAAAATACAGTTTTATCGATTTAAAAAACTTTTTGTACCACTTTTTATATACCTTTAGCCTAGTAAATGTAGTCTTTACTCTCTATTCAAAGGACATTTACATTTATCTACTTTGAAGTAGATAAAGCGGACACGATTTAGAGTGTACTTCGTGAGCTTTTTATCTGGTAGATAATAACTTCTTCGTAATATCTAAAGTCCTACAACTTTGCGTGGGATCTAAACCACTACACACCAAAAGAGATCCAAATAAGCACCTCAGTCTCTGAAGTCCGGGCCGGGACTCGAATTTACGGCCTTCCGATTAATGGTCCGACGCATTATCGTTGGCTACCATGACGGATGTTACGTCGTGCATGAATATTAAGTGTATTCGTATTAACATTTCCACTTCCTTCCGAGTATACCCAACCGGGTATACTGACCGGGAGGACTGGAGTCTTTATCCTTCATTTTCTTGGATTGTCGTTCGACGAGTTGCGTTGCAGGAGAGAGTTGCAGGGAAATTCAAAGAACCCACATGGTCCAACAGATGTCAACATCAGTCTGCTGGTGAATAAACTCCGAAGGACATGGTTTGTCGTAAACGAAGAACGTTCCAAATGGTTAGGTGTATCAGAGAAAGACATTGTCAATGTCAATAAAGTTTTTGAACACATCTCAACAAAGTGTTATCGGACGTCCACCGTCAGAACTGAACATGTCAACATTCACACTGCGAAAGATCTCGCGATTTCATCACGAGAAACTCGAGTTTCACATTTAGATCTTACACGGAGACCTAAATACTTTAATCCTCTCAAGATGTATCAACATTTTTACTTTCGTTATGCATGGTGATTGGGTATATCGGGTATGAAATGGAAGTACCCCACTAGAATACCCTTGTTATCCATCACCAAGTAATAATAGTCCATGAATAATTTGTTACTGGAAAAACTATCAACGAAACTGATTGACAGTAAAAAATTCCTTGTTACTTAATTTCCAAATTCACTGTATTTCTAATTACCATTTTTCCCCTTTTAAATATTTTTTTTTTCATTTTTTTGGACAAACTAATTTAGATTCCATGGAATTTTCTTCTTACTCTATTTTTCCTTTCCTTATATTATTTTTGTGTTCATTAAAATTTTTTTAATTTTAATTTTAAAATTGGCTATTTTAATATTTTTAATATTTCCTTTCAATTAAAAAAAAAAAAAGAGGGGAAAAATAAGTAAAATTCACCTAACATAATTAACTTTTAAATTTTCCTTTCAATTTCCCTTCTAGTCTATATATATCCCTTTTCCGTTATATTTCCCTTCTATTCAACCGATTTGGAGGGGAAGCTTTTAATTTATTCCTCCCCTCCCTTTTTCGCTGCCTGGCGCGCCAAATCTATTTTACCTGAGATCAGATTCAATGCTAATTGGAATACTTTAAATTCAGTTCTTTTTTTTTTGTAGAGGGGGGGGGGGCGAATTCATTTCAGACTTATTTTATTTCCTTTCAAATTTGAAATTAAAATTACACTTTTCAAGAATTTATTTCTACTTAATAAGGAACAAAAATCGTTTCCAGATAAGACATCCCTTTACCCAATGTTTCTTTTGTTGCCCCCCCTCCCACCCCGCATCCCAACTCCCTCCTCAAATCTTATTCGAAATAAAAATCTTTAATTAAAAACTAAATAAACTATTTATTTATTTTTTTAATAACCTTTATTATTAATAATAAAATAAATACATTTGTTTTACAATTTACAATGACGTGAAATTGTGAAGCTCGACTATTTATTTATTTAATTTGGCCCTTAAGCTTTAGGCTTTACTGGGCTCTCATTAAAAATAAACAGCTAGTTGTTATTATTTAATAATAAATAAATAAATAAGTAAATAAGTATTATTAATAGTTAAAGCGTGTATTAATCTTAAATTATCACGACTGACATGACAAATGCAAGGTCACCATTGAAGGCATTATATCAATACCATACAAAGAAACCAATATTATACATGAGAGATAAGAACTGAACCATCCCAAGAAATGTGTTTTTAATACTAGATTACACACGAGAAATTAATAATTAGTAAACAATATTAATGGACATTAATCCTAGATTTTTGTTAGTATGCCATTATTAATCGGGATTTCAACTTGGTTTTAAACAAATTTACATTCACAATATTTTTTATATCGGCATACAAGTCATTCCATAGTTTCAATCCAATAAAAATGGGTAGTTTTTGAGATGAAGACAATCTAAATTGAGGTATAACAAGCTTTGATCTATTTCTGGTCTGATACGAGTGGATTTCTTGATGAGTTACAAAATATCTATTTATCCATTGTAAATTTATGATTTTGTTCTTACACTCATAAATAAAAATAAAATGTACCACTTTGGTTACATCATTAAGCTTTAGTAGGTTTAGCTCTTTAAATAATGCACTAGAGCAGGGGTCACCAACCTTTTTTTTGTTCACCGCCCACTTTTACGATTTTTTGAAAATTAAAAAAAGCTTATCGCCCACCTTAGATCAAAAAGAATAAATCAACATAATCGATAAAATAAATAATGAAATAAATGTTTAATTACCTTTAGTGTGAGCCCACTAGTGGGCGCTACCGCCCAGGTTGGTGACCCCTGCACTAGAGTGATCAAGAAATCAGCATCAGATTGCTCGTTTTTGGATGACAAAGATACCATTTTATGCGTTGTTAGCGGAGTTTCCCCAAACGAGGGTGCAGTACATTATATAAGGAAGAGCAAGAGTATACGAAAGAGTCAATAACCTATTCAGGGACTACATTTTTAAGTTTAAACATTATATCAACGCTCCTTGAAATCTTTCTCGCGATATAATTTACATGACCACTCCACTGCAAATTCTTATCTAGCATTACACCAAGAAATTTTGTTACAGTACACTCCTTTATAGCGATTTCATTGACATTAAGTTCATCAAGATATACATTTCTTTTATTAGTAAGAATCATGAAATTTGTTTTACTGGTATTTAGGAAGAGTTTGGTGGTCAACAATTTCATTACACTGATAAATTCTGAATTAAATATATTCTTAGCTGAATTAACATCTTTGCAAGAAAAAAAGAGAGTTGTGTCATCTGCAAACATTATGAAGTTCAGTATATCAGATGAACGTGGAAGGTCATTTATATATAATAAAAATAACAGTGGACCCAGAACTGAGCCCTGTGGCACACCATGTTTGACAAGCGCTTTAGTTGAGCAAACCTTATTTACTGATACAAAATTATATCTATTGGACAAATAACTTTTAAACCAATCACTGATTGCTCCTCTAAAGCCGTAACAATATAATTTATTAAATAGAATATTATGGTCTATTACATCAAAAGCCTTACTCAAATCCATAAATATTGATATCATTATTTCTTTGCTCTCTTTAGCTATATTTGCAATTTCCATAAAATTTAAAATTTAAATTTAAGATTAGTTTATATATATAATATATACAGTATATAGATATAAGGCGCCTCGGTGGTGTAGTGGTTAGCGTCGCTGACTACGAATCCATCGGCCCCGGTTTCGAGACCCGACGGCAGCCGGTGCGCAGCAAAACCCAGCTGTTCACCTTTCCACACAATAAAAAAAGAAAGTGGTTGGTAGATAAATGGGTACCCTAGGTGGCCTAGTGGTTAAGACGCTGGGCTGCTGATGGGGCGTGGTTCGGATTCCACGTTAAACTGTAGGTCTAAGGTGGAGTGAAAAGCTTGACCTTCGTCAGAATGAACAATTCGGGCGGAAGCTAACCAAAGATTATATATATATATATATATATATATATATATAAAAGATTTAAAATTATTTCATTTGTTTCACTGAATAATGGTCTTTTCACGAGGTACAATTTTTACTCAGTTTTCCCCCACCTCAGTTACAGCATAAAATGTACCCAGTCGGGGTAAAATTTTATTAAGTTTGTTGCGGTAATCCCGTTCAGGGATGGCTTGTCAAAATAACTATTTTCGCTCCAAATGAAACTACTGTGGTTGGTCACTTTACTTGGTTCTTTAATCCCCCTCGTAATACTATTAGTTCGTTTATAGCTTAAACCAGGGCTTCTCAAACTTTTTTCACTTGCGACCCTTTGGATCAGACAAATTTTTTCGCGACCCTTCACTCAATGTCATAAAAGCAATAGGTACTAACACTCTATATTTATGAAAAAAATAATATTTTCAAATGTTTCTGCGACCCCCAATAATATTTACGCGACCCCTAGTTTGAGAAGCGTGGGCTTAAACCAATAATTATACTAGTTTTTCAGCTTTGAAGCTAGTCAAATGACAACAAACCAAAATATTTGAACGTGAGGCGCCATCTGTTGGAGAAAATGTGAATTAAATCTTCTTCCAGTTCGGCTTTACATTCAGTGTTACACGTTAACGTAGAACAATGTTTTAAGAGTAATTTAGGTTTTAACAGTTTCTTTTTCTTACCTCGCTTGGAATCGAACCCGCTTCTCTGAAGATACAACTTCTATACGGTCAATGTTGTTAGGAACCGTTTATTGCTTGGAATGTTGAAGTACTATTATTACTATTATTACTATTGATTTGAGGATGTTTTACCAGTTGTAATAGATCTGTACAAACTACGCGGATACTAATGGCAAAGTACTTTGTGACATTGACTATTTCAGTAAGTAAGAAGCCGAACTGGAAGAAATGATGTTCAAAACGGTAATAAAATGAAATAATAAACCGATACTATCCTCAAATTTAATTTTAAGTATAATCACGATAGAACTAAGGCTTACGTCGTAGCCAATGACGTAACACCGCTACCCTTCGATCAGCGAAGTTAAGCGACATTGGTTCTGGAGAGTAGTTGGATGGGAGACCGTCCTCCACGACCAGATTATGTGGCGACCCGTGGCTCGGATCCCACTTAAAGCTGTAGATCTCCTTCGTTATATGACCTTAGGTGTTGCGAAGTAGGTTAAATAGCTCCATTGCATCACAATTTTGCATCACGATTTTTTGAATGGGAAATGATGAATCACATTTGATAAAATGACAGAAAATAGTTTGTCACTCGCATTTATGGACGAATTTATTTCTGTTATTCCACTTGGACCTAATTTTAAGCCTGTGACATATATATATATATATATATATATATATATTACAGGGTTTCCCATAAGTCCGGTCTCAGAAAAATTTATGAGACCGGACTTATGGGACTGGACTTATGGGACTTATATATCATCTATGAACCGGTTTCTAGGAAACCAAAGTGTGAAAGTTACGCAGGAAGATGAAAACCAAAGCGAGTGCATAAAAACATTTATTCCACAACGGAACGTTTCGAGTCTCAACTAGAATCCTCTTCGGTAAATCTCCAAAAAATAACACAACCGAAATACATAAAAGCAAAACAGAGTTATAAAAGCAAAACGAGGTTATAAAGCAAATATCGCAGACGGAGCGGAACGCACCCAAGACCTTAAAATTCGAATACAAAAAATTCACTATAGACAATAAACAAAAATTAGTTGGTTTTAGACAATATTAGGTTTTATGAAAGCAGTCAAATCATTAAAGGGAAGGACGGGGTTGTTTAATGAATGTAGTCTTCAATATTTTTGGGATCAACAACATCAGCGAAAGATGACAAAATAGGAAAATATTGTTAATATCAAATGGATGATCAGTCTAGGCCTGTTCAAAAATCAACTTTTTCTTATTTTCATAGGTTTCTGTACATTTTCCCATGCCTTTTGACCTGAAAAAGCCGAAAATCACAACTATTTTGACCTAGGATGTTGGGAAGCATTGCCGCATGGAGCTTTAAATTTTCTGCCTTGAAATCGGCCAAAGCGCCAATTCCGGGGTCCCTTAAATTATGTTTTGCACTTTAACTTTTGATCTAAACAAGATAGAGCAACAAATTAGGTATTAAATGAAAGAGCATAAAGTTAATAAATAATAATAATAATAATAATAATAATAATAATAATTACACTGGTCAACAAAGATTTTTCATCAGAGTAACATTTGTGGTGGCTGGATAGCATTTTTCACACTGATTCCAAAACTGCATTCAGATTTTTTCTAGCACTTATAGTTTTCAAGATGAAGGCATATATATAACTACACAGATTTAACCATTTTAAATAGGCAAAATACTAATATTTCAACATTTGATTGTGTTTATTTTATTGTGTTTTTTTAGTTTATTCATCTTATTTATTTCAATTATCTTAATTACACATCTTATGTATTTCAGGTGTGAGCTTTTACGTCTAGCAGCATTGTGATTCAGGCAACAACGCCGTGCTTTGTGTGTCAAAAGATCAGTCCAGTCCAAGAACTTGTTCAAGTTGGTGTACATTTTTTTTAAATTTATAGTTTGCTCAGGTCAGTCAACATGCCTCGACAATGTAAGAATGACCCTGACAAGTTCTGATTCGTATGCGGCCAGTTGACAACTAAAACACAGCGACGAAGTATTACAACCGACATTAAGAAAATATACAAGCTATACTTTGGTTGCCATCTAGGTGACCAAGATAAACCATGGGTGCCACATCAAATCTGTTCTGGCTGTTCAAATGGATTACGTGATTGGCTTAACAAAAAGAAAGCTTCAATGCCATTTGCCATACCCATTAGGGTGGTCCAAAAAGTTAAAGCATCGACTAAGTTCTCTCCACAAGGTTGGTTTTATGCCTCTTGGTGTGGACAGTATTTGTGCAAAGTTTCACGTTATTCGGTTAATATTTAGGGGTCACCCCACTTGCCCCCTTTTTGAAAATTTGGGAAAATATATAGACAACTGAATAACTAAATTTTTTTTTGGTTCTCAAAGAATATGAAAGAAAACAGTAAGACAATAGGACATGATAATGGGTGTATCTTCATTATTTCTTCTGCATCAGAGTCGCCTTGGATGGTATTGGTATCTGTTTTCGGTGGGCGGCTACGAGTTGTAGGAGGTACTGCTTCTGGTCCTCGTTTCGTGTCAAAGTGTCATTGTAGCGTTGTGCGAGAGTAATACCTCGCTCGGCAGCATCATTGACGACTTTCATCTTTAAGGCGCGATCTCTAAGTTCCCTGTAGTTCTTGTCATTTGACCATTCCCGTGGATCTTTTTGAAGTAACTGGCGCGCTTCCTCCTTACCTCCAACTTTCAAGGCATCAAAGAGGGTCAATGTCCTTTTCGTGATGAAGGATGCCACATCATTTTCAACACCAGCTTCCGCCATGTCGATTCGTCGGGGGCAGCCATTCTTTTGGGGATGTTGGAGGTGTTGAACCATTCTCCTTTTGGTATCAGGATCGATCCTATTATCGAAGAAGGCCAGTCCAATCAGATGCTCCGACAAGTACCACAGGTGGCGTCTTAGAGCTGTCTTCGCCGCTTGTGCAGCTTCTCCGTGTGGATATTTTTCCAGAAGATGCAGCATTTTGAGATCATTGAGAGGAGCTTGTGTCCCATTGGCGCTTCATGCCAGTACTTGACGTAAATCAGACTGACAAATAAAGCCAGCTGAGTCACGTTTCGTTCTTCGCGTGCTGTGAGCTTGAATTGATAGTGAAAGAGGTAGATTTTGAGCGCATAAATCGCCTTCGCCATCCATCTCGCGTGGTGCATGGGACCCGGAGCTCGGATAAAGAGTTGACCACCAGTCTTTCCCCCCAGGAAGAGCAAAGATAGTTCAAGGAACTCCTTGTAGTCGTCACGAGGTTGGCTTGCCTGAAGAGCGTTAGGTAAGTAAGTGAGCATCTCTTTTCTCATCTTTGGAGTTGAGGGTTCTCGAACAAGCTGTCCGATGCTGAGACAAATGCTTCGTGGGAGAGATGGCCATTCCTTTTGAAATCGCTTAAAAAGGCCTGTTTCAGGACTTCCTGTTGAGCCAAATATTGAGGCAAAGACATCAGCAAGTACGACTTCAAGTATATGATGTCGACAACCGATCCAAACTAGCTCGTGACCCAATGCTTCTTCAATCCTGACACAGGCTCCGCGATGTAAACCCGTGTTTGATGCAGTGGTATCGAAGACGAGACCTCTCACATGCTGTTCCACGTTCCATAATTTCATAGTTTGAAGGCATGCCTGGGCCTGTGCTTCTCCAGTTCCTTGTTTCATCTTTGGGACACCAAGCAGCTTCTCCTGTCCATTGAATGTTATAAGGATTGCTATCCGATGCACATTCGTCTTCTTCCCTTCAATGCCGGGGAGAAGCTTTCCGTCCCACTGGAGAAGGACAGGGTCTTCTAGAGAGAATGATTCTAGGTCTTCTCGAGCTGCCTGTTCTCGCCCACTTTCTCTGTAGCGATGAATAGAGCTCCGAGAGCACGTCATCCCAGACAGATCATGCCCCGCGGCCTGTAATACAGCTCCAGTTACGAAAACAGCATTCCGGTCAGAAAGAATGGTGCGATCCATTGCTCCAATGACTTCTGGAGATTGGAAAATGTTCGTAACCTTGTTCTTGGGACGCTTTGGTGCCGGAGCTTCAGACGAAGAAGGAACCGGAACCAATGGTCTATAGTCGTCGTCGTCTTGCGAAAAAAGGGAAGAAGAAGAAGAGGAAAGATCAATTGATGACACTCCTGCTTCTTCCAAATCTTTCTGTGTTGCTTCATGCCTTGCCTTCCTCTTGGCTTCCTTCTCCATTCTGGATCGCTTTCTGTCCTCTTGTGTAGTCGTTTCCTTATCAATGCCAGCCATGCTGCAAGAATTGACGTCCTTGCGCTGCATGGACAGGAAATTTCGGTCCTCAACATTGACGATTGTGCTCATGGCATCACTGGTTGCGATGTCAAACAGTTCCTGGATGTCTGCTTTGAAGATGTCTTCATTCATTCTATCGCTGGCACGTTGCCTGGTCCTGTGCTTCTTGAGTGTTTTGTAGCGGTCTAAAAGCTTTGAAAGCTTACGGACACAGGAGTCAATCCGTTGAGTTGGGATCCGCGCTCGGGTCCAGACTTCAATCACCCTCTGGCATGCCTGGTTCAGACTGTCGGAGGTGGTTTGCTTTTGATTGATGTGGTGGTATTGCCCCAAGAGGAGGGCGTCAAGGCATGTAGGGAGCCTTGACGTGGATAAAGTTCCAGTTGCCATTCCTAGAAGCCAAACTTTTGGAATTGATCGAGTTTGAGCCATCGGACCTACGGAAGAAAAAGTACATTATATAATATATATATTCAGAGTGGGGCGACCTCTAAATATTCACCAATCACGCTGCAATTTTGCACAGACCATGTGGACACTAATGGACAAAAACCACACTTGTGGAGACTATCTAAGACAATTTTGAAATTTCCCCCTATGGATTTGGACCACCCTAATACCCATGATATGGAGGGAGCCGAGAGATCATCATGAAGACTGTTATTTTTGTAGTGTGAACTTAATGGGGTTTTCTGCCAAGAACAAACACCAGATTGTATATCCAAACTTGGATTCAGCACGTAGACCAGTAAAACATGATGAAACATTGCCCATTCCAATTCCCCCAAGTGATAGGCTAGATTCTATCATAGATGACATGGAAAGTGATGAAGGTGCAACTGGCGTTTCCGGACCATCTACAGAACCAGAGTACACTTTTGAAGGTAGACATTTAGAGCCTAAAAAGTTAACCCAAGGACAGTTGAATGATCTTGTTAGAGACTTATCGCTGTCTAAAGAGAAATCAGAGCTTCTCGCCTCAAGACTAAAGGAGAACAATTTACTTGAGAACAATGTTCGTATTAGTTACTACCGAAAGCGGAATTTTGAATTAACAGAATTCGTTTCAGTAGACGGTCCTCTCTGTTATTGCCATGACATCAATGGACTATTTACAGCCATATCTCAGACATATGTGGCATCTGAGTGGCGCCTCTTTATTGATTCGTCGCAGAGAAGCCTGAAAGCAGTTCTTTTGCATAATGGTAATATAATGCCATCCATCCCCATTGCCCATTCCATCCATCTAAAAGAGACATATGACAATATGGATATACTACTTAAGGCAATCAAATACGACAGTCATCAATGGAATGTTTGTGGAGATCTAAAAGTTATAGGAATGCTTATGGGTATGCAGTCAGGATTCACAAAATTTTGTTGTTTCCTTTGCCTGTGGGACAGTCGCGCCACTATAGAACATTACACCAAAAGTGACTGGCTACTTAGGTATACATATGTCCCAGGGATAAGCAATGTCCAGTCTGTCCCTTTAGTGGATCCCCAAAAGATCTATCTGCCACCTCTTCACATTAAACTTGGTTTAATGAAGAATTTTGTTAAAGCAATGGGTAAAGTCAATTCTGAAGGGTTCCAATACCTTTCAAGGAAATTTCCGAAGGTTACTGCAGCAAAATTGAAGGAAGAAATTTTTGTTGGGCCACAAATAAGGGAGGTTTTGAATGACACTGAATTTGAAAAAGTCCTAAGTCCGCTGGAATTGAAGGCTTGGCTGGCGTTCAAATGGATATGTGAAAACTTTCTTGGAAGCAACAAGTCACCTGCGTATAAGGATGGCATCAAGAACCTCCTTGATGCCTTCAAAGAAATGGAGTGTCGAATGTCGTTAAAAATTCACTTCCTGCATTCCCACTTAGATTTCTTTCCTGAAAACCTTGGTGCAGTGAGTGATGAGCAAGGAGAGCGCTTCCATCAAGATATTCAGATGATGGAGAAGCGCTACCAAGGATATTGGAATGAAAGCATGATGGCGGACCATTGTTGGATGCTGTATCGTGACAATCCAGGCCAAATTTACAAAAGGAAATCACACTCACAGTGCTTTTAATAAAATAATGTGTATATATATTCTTTATTTATAAGTACAGGGTGGGCGGAAAGTAGCTCCCTATTTTGGATTGGTAAAAAAATACGTATTTATCCATTTATTTCAGAAGAAATAATATGAAAAGGTAGGCATACATGGTAGGTTTTTCTCTAAAATTCAATGTGGGCTCCAAATCTTTCCACCAGCTTCTGGAGCCGCCCAGAATGGCGTCCACTGACTTTCAGGAACTCCGCGGGATGGAGGACATGACTTCCCGAATTCGGTCCTCCAGTTCTTCCAATGTCCTCGGTTTGGTGCGGTAGACTTCTTCCTTTACCCACCCCCAAAGAAAGAAGTCGCACGGTGTCAAGTCGGGGCTCCTGGCTGGCCATGATGTGGACCACGAGACCCATCCAACGCCCAGGGAAGTGGGCATCCAGCCAACTCACGGACAACAAGAGCGAAGTGCGGAGGGGCGCCATCTTGCATAAATAACAGATCGTCGATGTCTCCCATGTGCTGACAACCGGCCAGACCTCGTTTCGCAACATAGCAAGGTACCGCTCAGCATTCATGGTGTTGCGCAAAGGAACGGGCCCACAACCTGATCTGAGGTCATACCACCACCCACCGTTACACTGAACCGATTCTGCCGTTTTTCAGCGGTAACCGTGCGACTTTCTTTCTTTGGGGGTGGGTAAGGAAGAAGTCTACCGCACCAAACAGAGGACATTGGAAGAACTGGAGGACTGAATTCGGAAGTCATGTCCTCCATTCCGCCGGAGTTCCTGCTAAAGTCAGTGGACGCCATTCCTGGGCGGCTCCAGAAGCTGGTGGAAAGAGTTGGAGCCCACATGAATTTTAGAGAAAACCTACCATGTATGCCTACCTTTTCATATTATTATTCTTCTGAAATAAATGGATAATATACGTATTTTTTACCAATCCCAAAATAGGGAGCTACTTTCCGCCCACCCTGTACATTGAATAAGGTATATGATGTATTTGTTGTTTAGCATTCCTAAGTGTGATCTATACATCCATAATTTCTTATAGCAATATCAAAAACTTAAAAATATCAAAACCAGTGTATCTATATAACTATACGTGCTAGAAAAACATAAAACCAGATCGGAATCAGCGCGAAAAATGCATTAAGAAAAGTGTGATCATGTTTGTGATGAGAAAAAAAGTTTCATTTTGTTGGCAGTGTTATCTATCATTTTTCAGGAACAACAGAAACTCAATCAGAATCTAGAAACCATCTACAAGTTACAACTTCACAATGGCATTAAGCAAGGAGCTGAGGGCTCCGTGGCGCGCACAGTTTGATATCTCAGAACCTCACTACTGTCCACAGCAGGTGTCAACTGGGCCATCTACACATCTCTCACTGAAACTTTCCTGGTTGGATACCCTTCAGCTTTTATCAGTGGTTCCCAGCTTCCCACCAACAGACAGGCGTTCCAGTATTTCCTTAATCTTCAGAATTTACCGGAAAATGCAGGAGGCCCATGGTTCAAGACCTTGCATATGAAACAGTTGAATCTATCATCCCTTCTGGCAGATGGCTAGGATCAAGACAATGACCAAGTACAACGCAATGAAGCTCTTCATGAAACTAGATGAGAAACATCGTGCTCTGGTGAAAAGCAAAGGAAGAGCAAGTAACCCTGGAGGAAAAAGAGGAGCATTTGTGCTGGAATTAGACAGCCTTTCGATATAGGAGCTCCAGATGCAATCCAGGCAAACAGAACAACAGACTGTTATCCAGAGAGAAGAAAGATAGGATATCAGGTTCTACGACGAGACCAAAACTGAGAGGAAAGGTCATATGTCTGGTCATGACAAGATTTTGAGACAGATCCCTGCAGCAAGCAGCGAGGAATGAAAGACTGCAGCATAGACAAGAACAAGGTAAAACTAATTACTTTGAACGTTAAAAAAGTTTTAAGTTTTACTCCATTGCGATATTTAGCATGTACTTAACAATTACTGTCTTAACATGTTGTACTATTTTACAGCTGCAGCAGAACAAGAGGCAGTTGTTCATGTGGATGACATTACCTGGGGTGACTCAACTGACAACGACGCTAACACAGAGGACATGGATTACCATCAGCCTCGTCCTGGATGTTCTCACCATCAAGACACTGTGACTAGTGTGACTGACGTTTCCAGGAAGGTCATGGAATGTGATGTCATCTGCAATACAGCTGATCGTCTTGGTTTTCAGACAATCAAGTTACTGCCATGGTTTCTGCCACCTTGAAAGCTGGAGGGGCTGATCTGGATAACCTCCTTGCGCTGTTCTACACTCCTGTATGGATGATGTCAATGTCTGCTGCAGATGCTCCGTGAATGATCTAAGTCTAATCCAGGACATTTTAAGTACAGAAAACTGACCCAGAGCTTGCTGATGCAGTACTTAATAAGATGGAAACCACAAATGGTCCCTGACGCAGGAAGTCGTGCCATTTGCCCTGTTCAGCATAGATTGTGACACATTGAAGCACGACATTGCTGCCCAGTTACATGCCACTGAGAAGCCAGACAGCTTCAGAACAGGAAAGCCTCTATTCCAGAGAGTCACAGCTAAGACCACCCTGGTTGATCTCATTGGCCCAGAATCACATTTTCCTGCTGGCACACTGAACATTGGATCCGAGTGGCTTCTGGAACCTGTCACGTCTTGGCCACAGAATGAGGACTACAGAAAAGCGTTGGACTATGTTAAGAATCTGAAAGCGGTGAATGACATTGCTGAACGTGGTGTCAAGATGATGAGCGACTTTGCAAATGTCATAACAACAGATGCCAAGCAAAGGGACTATCTCCTTCAAGCTGTGGAGTTCAACAGACGCCGCTTTGACAGCTTCAAGAAACAAACTCTCAAAAACTGACTGTGTAAATGTCATTATGAAATTAAATCATCATGTAATGCTTTCACTTCTTGATCGATTAGACTTGTGACAAAATGTTAATCTCAAATTTGTGTCATGAATAAGGCGCCTTGTCTGCCTTGAGTGTGAGAAAACGAATTTTGTGATATTTCTGAAATCTTTGTATGTACCAATGTGCCATTCTTGTTCCAAGACTATCATAATTGTATAAGTTGGAAAGAGGATTAAAAACACTTTAATTTGGTGCCTTTTGTTGCTCTATCTTGTTTAGATAAAAAGTTATAGTGCAAAACATGATTCAAGGGACCCCGGAACTGGTGCTTTTGGCCGATTTCAAGGCAGAAAACTTAAAGCTCCATGCGGCAATGCTTCCCAACAACCTAGGTCAAAATGGTTGTGATTTCGGCCTTTTCAGGTCAAAAAGCATGGGAAAAAGTACAGAAACCTATGAAAATAAGAAAAAAGTTGATTTTTGAACAGGGCTAAATTGATCACATGTGCCTTTTGTATTTGGTTCTGTTAGTTTTTTTTTAGATTTGCTTAAGATGAATCCAGTTTTGAGATTCGAAACGTTCTCTTGCGGAATAAATGTTTTATACACTCGTTTTGGTTTTCATCTTCTTCCCATACATACATACATAACATACATACATACATACATGAGAGAGAGAGAGAGAGAGTAAGGTAAAATACAAGGTGATCCCGAACCTTGTTAACTTGGTAAATCTTGGTTTTACTTCCGCCCGAATTGTTCATTCTTGACGAAGGTCAAGCTTGTTGCTCCACCTTAGACCATATATATATATATATTATATATATATATATATGAAATCGAAACGTCAAAAATGGAGTGAAATTATGAGTTTATTCAAAACCAAAATGAAATTCTGTTGCAACTTTATGAATATGCAACAACAACAACAAAAAAAAAAAAAAAAAAAAAAAAATAAGATAAATAGAAAAATAAATAAAATATAGCATTTTTATTACTTTTATTTTCCTTTTTACATTCTGCTTTGATTTAGATGTAAATTTTTAAATAACTGAAAAAGTGAATGAAATAAATGAACCGATAGGAAATGGTAAAAAAAAATATATATATATATACATATATAATTTTTTTTTTATTCGTAAATTGGATGTAACTAAATTCTAGCTACATAAAATTTTAAAAATTTTTTTTTAAAAATATATATTAATTAAATTTTAACAATTTTATATTTTAAAAATAATTGGTGTTAAAAGCAAAATCTCGAAATATAATAACTGAAACATCGGAAAATTTTTAAGTGTCAAAGATAATATTTATAACTTGGTCAGAGTAACTAATAATTCCTATAGAACAGGGGTTCCCAACCCTTTTTTTTTTAGAGGTCGATGAAGTATCATGCTTTTTGTTAAGTACCACAGTCTTGGAAAGGTTGCGGGTTATTCGTCTACAACTAATATTACTTTTTAAATAAGTTTATCCTTAAAGTAATTATCAGTATGCAAAGTGTATGTTGAAACACTCGTTCCTTCCACCTATAAGAGCTCCACGTACCACAGTTTTGGAAATCGCTGTTACAGAACGTGGAAGGGTAAGATACAGTGTTTTGCAAATGCGATTGCGCAAATTCAAAATACTTTCGACAATATTCACTACACTTCGTCAATCCATCGACGTTTTTGACCGGAGGAATCGTATACACGACAAACATGACAAACACGCAGTTTCGACAATGCAGCACGAATGACAATATGTAGTATAAATAAACGAAGTAGTATTTTGTAATACATTATGAAGGAAACCAAATGAGAGATGAGCGTTTTGCGTTTCACAATTATTATGATTACACGTTTGACAATAATCCAATCGCTTTTCTAGTTCAAAATTGCTGCATCTTGTCTTTTTGCTAAACGTAACTACATTACCACGTACGTTAACCAACCAGCGTGAACCAATCTAAAACAAAGGAGTGTAACGTGACTTTTCTTTCAGTTATTTTTACTCGATTAACCTCAATTTTCCAAGATGACTCAACAGCAACTTCAGAATGTTACTGCCTCACTATAACCCAACGGTCAAGCTTTTCACTCCACCTTAGACCTACAGTTTAACGTGGAATCCGAACCACGCCCCATCAGCAGCCCAGCGTCTTAACTACTAGGCCACCTAGGGTACCCATTTATTTACAACCACTTTCTTTATTGTGTGGAAGGATGAACAGCTGGGTTTTGCTGCGCGCCGGTTGCCGTCGGGTCTCGAACCCGGGGGCGATGGATTCGTAGTCAGCGACGCTAACCACTACACCACCGAACCGCATTAATATATATATATATAATATATTATATATATACACAGTACCCATTAAAAGAACAACGGCTTATACAATTATTTCAAATTAGGTCAAAACGGAACGTACTGAAAGAATGTCTTATAACAATAAACAAACCTCTCTCTCTCTCTCTCTCTCTCTCTCTCTCTCTCTCTCTCTCTCTCTGAATTGAAGTTATTCATTGGCTCGAGTGCAGGGGGGTGGGGGTAAATAACATAAAATACCTCTGGACGCGAAAGTGTTAGGTGTGTCCCTCGAGTAATGAAATGTCGCCATGTTAGTTAGAATCCTGGTGAGAGATAAATTTTGCATATGCAAAAGTAGTTTATGCGTTTATATTTTCATATACATTACAGTATATATAACGTATAGAATTTATTGTTTACGGTTGTTAACTCTTTATGTAACGTAAGGATTTTATTTTAAAATTGTCAAATACGTTATTGTAATTGATGATGTCTAATTAACCTTTCGTGATTTAATTTTAAATTTGTCGAAATGGTAATGAAAACTGACGTATATCGAGTAAAATTGCGATATTTAAAAGAGCTTTGTCCATTCCAAAAATAACTCTTTTAAACTTAGCGATATGTCAAAGGTGGAATGGTTTACTTGAATATTGTGCTTCTTTATCGAATTCATCATAACTTTGTCAAAAATGGTGGTACTTTGTCATTTTGTTATATATTTTGTCCCATCTCATTTGCGAAATACTATATTTTAAATGTACTGTAAACGGGATAATTCATAAAGCCTTCAAGCGGAAGTTCGCCAATAATGTTGTTTTAACCTTAATATTCTGAGTAATAAAGGATTCTTAACATTGACCGTATATTAGGTTCCCTGTTTTGGGTATAGCTTTTTTCGGTATATAAGGTCAAAAATGAGAATCAGTACGGTCTCGGTCAGTGTCTATGCCAGGGGTCCCCAACCTTTTTGTGCCGAAGAGCACATTCAAGACTACCGGTAGTGCGGCGGGCACCATTTACTTTTTCAAGTCAAATTTATAGTTGGACTTAATAATGAACATAATACACAAAAAAAACATTTAATTCCTATGTAAAATAATGAACATAATACACAAAAAAAAATTTTTATTCCTAAGTAAAATAATGAACATAATACACAAAAAAAAAACATTTAATTCCTATGTAAAATAATGAACATAATACACAAAAAACATTTAATCCCTATGTAAAATAATGAACATAATACACAAAAAAACATTTAATTCCTATGTAAAATAATGAGCATAATACACAAAAAAACCATTTAATTCCATTCCTATGTAAAATAATGAACATAATACACAAAAAAACACATTTAATTCCTATGTAAAATAATGAACCTAATACACAAAAAAAAAACAAGGATGGGCTAACTAAGAATCTTAGAAAAATGATCAAAACGATAACTTAATTTATTTATAAAGAAATAATTATTTTCAAATAAATGAGCATCTGTTTCTGTAATTAACTACTAAAATTTTAATAAAAGTTAAAGTATGTACATATTTTAAATATTTAGTAACGAATATTTAAAATATGTAACATACTTAACATTTTATTAAAAATTTAAATAAAAACTTATCAATCGTAGTCAGTCAGTGGCGGGCACACGCAAAAGGGTCGGCGGGCACAGGGTTGGGGACCCCTGGACTCTATGCTGTCCCCAATTTGGAACCAAATTCTGAGAGGAACCTTTCCTTGACCTATTTTGATACGTAAAGGGAACCAAGCGGTTTAGAATTTTTATGTCATACGAAACTATCCCGTTTACACTGTACGTATATTTCCCGTTTACAGCGTACAGTTCCAACTGAATTTGTTCCCAGTTTACGACCGAAGATTATTTTTGTTATTCATTTAATATAATCATTAATTAATAGATAATTAATAGATAAATTGAAAAGTAAAGACGATACACTCGTCTTACTTCATATCCGAGCAAGCTCTCTTACAAAGGCCAAAATGTTTTATGATTCAGGAATCGACCGTGTTCGATACAAAACAAATAATAAATTCATAAAATAAATAAATAAATAAATGGAGAAACAGTGAAATGGACAGAAAATTATAAATGAAGAAATTGATAAATAGATAAATATTAAGTAAAAATTATTTTATTGAATTTTCTCCCCCAATTCTTTTTTTTTCCTTGCTTCACAATTATTCCCAATATTTAGAGAGATTTAAGCTAATATTTAAATGTCAGGTACCCCCCCCACCTTGAATCAATGTGTAACAGTCCAGGGGCGTACACAGTATTTCTTAAAGGGGGGGGGGCGCACACACACACACATACACACACACAATATATATATAGATATATATATAATATATATATATATATATATATATATATATATTGTGTGTTTATGTGTCAGCTCAAAATGATGATGATTGATTTGGAATCAAAATGAATTGCATCTTGGAAAGCTTCAGTTGTATTTTATTTCCAATTTATGGGCAAAGAATTAAATGTGCACAAATTAATCGTACGTACGTACGTACGTACGTAATCGTACGTTCCTAAGCCAGCCAAAATTGATTCTGAGTTTTGAGTTAATAACATGTCCTGGAAACCATAAAATAACTGAAATTCCATATGACATCAAGACTTTTTCGTGGTGAATGTCGCAAAAGTTACCGATTTTTGAAACTTTCTTTTTCAAATATCTTTAATGAGAGTAGTAATAATTTTTACAATGGGGGCCCTATGCCCCCTATGCGCCCCCCCTTATGTACGCCACTGCGTAACACCGTTTCCGGATAATCGTAGTGAAAACACCAAGGTCGGGAGTTCGACTCCCGTTGGTACTGGTATTAATAATCCGGGAGTGATAGCGATGGACCGCATTAGTTTGCCTGAGTACAGTGCCAATTTCTGGTACTCTTTACCGCTTATTATATCATTGTTATTAATCGCTTAAATGCAATAACATCGTATCCCAACAAAGAACGGAAAAACGATATAGAAGAAGAGGAAAAATGAGGAGGAATGTCTTACGTTACGGGAAAGGTAGTAAACCGTTTGTAATTGGGTCTCTTCCTGAGGGAGACACTTGATTCTACGTCCTTCACGAAACAAATAGGACTCCCTGAGCGTAGCTAGAAGCCTTTTTTCTTCTTTTATAGCGTTGAACAACTGCTGTTATAATCCTTTCAACCAACATTTATGAACAACAAATAAGAAACAAGCGCACAGATAATGTTTATATGATGGAAATTGGAGTATTCATGCGTAGAGGCAAAATATAATGTAACTGCTTGGAATGTACAGGGTGTCCCATAAGTCCGGTCTCATAGGAAAATGTATTTTAAATTAAATTTACGAGAGTAATACATTAGAACTAAAACAAATGTTCAAATTGATGTCTTGTTTTGGGACCTTTTTTTTTGGTTGCAAGTAGAATAACACGCAATGGCTAATGTGGAAGCGAGTTACACTCGTGAGGAAAAGGCGGAGGCCGTTTCCTTATAGGACGCCCTGTATATAAAAAGAGATATACGGAACGTATATATATATATATATGGAATAACACGTATGAACATTCGTAGCTTTTGTTGTATGAAACAAAAATGCCTCCACCAGGATTCGAACACGGAACCTCCTAAGTAAGAGTCACGAGCGCTACCATCACACTACGATGAGCTAAAAGGTACACATTCTGTCGTGTATTTAAACGACCGATGAAGTATGTATATATATATATATATATATATATATATATATATATATATATATATATATATATATATATATATATATATATATATATACACACACAGTTGTTCTCTATTTGGTGAAGTCGTTTTGGAGGCCACTCGAGGTGGAATTGAAAAGAGAGCAAGTTTTTGCTTGTTCGCGCAGGAGAAGAAGAAGAAGAAGCAGGAGGAAGTAGGAAGAGGGAGGAGGGAGGTAAATATTTAAAGATAGCTTCGTAAAGACTTAGACTGGAGTTTCCTTCATCGTGAATTGAAAGACTCACCACCAATTTCT
Source organism: Bathynomus jamesi (assembly GCA_023014485.1). NCBI lineage: Eukaryota > Metazoa > Arthropoda > Malacostraca > Isopoda > Cirolanidae > Bathynomus > Bathynomus jamesi. The sequence continues at coordinate 187,477 of JAJOZX010002371.1, forward strand.
CTCCTTTTGTTACGGCCAATCTCGGAGCAGAATAGAGGAAAGCCAAGAGTGGTCCTGAAGATGCGTGTTGAGTGGCGCCGAAACAGAGGTGGAAACATGGTTTTTATTTTTTGTTGTTTTTTCTCTCTCTCTCTCTCTTTTCAAACGCGCCGCCGCGGTTGTTGTTGCGGCAAACAAGAAATGAGGAAGCGAAATTAAAGTGAGTATGAGTGCGGTAGAATGCATATGAAATGAGGAATCGAAGTGGAGAAATGATTGGTTTGTATGAGAAGGTACGCTCGAAAGAACTACAGTCGGAGGACGAAGACTAGTTTTCATATTGAATGTACAGTTGTGAAAAAATGTTCGTCGATGACCTTAAAAGTGTATGGAATAAATACTGAAAATCTCAAAATTCAGCAACAGTTCATAATTGGTTGAATGTATGATTTTATACTCGCGTTTTTCAACCAACCACCATCCCTCGGGTCACTGATTGCGGGCCGCAACATTGAGAAAGGGAACGGAAATCAGAAATTGTTTTCTAAATATTCTTACATACATATTTTAATTCTTCCAGTCTCACTCTTGTTTTCGACGGTATATTTGTTACTGTAGAAAAATATGTACAGGGTGTCCACAATGTCTTGTCACCCCAGTCTTGTCACCCATTTGAAATGTGTAATAGCAGCAATTATACGATTGACCAACGCATATTGACTAGTACCTGAGTCCTTGAGCGACCACTAGTGGCAAAACAATTGAAAATATTCGTGCAGACTTCCAGGACCGATTCAGTCGTGCAGCCCCTCCAAAGAGGACTCTGTTGAGATGGGAAAAGAAACTGTTTACAGCAGCAACTGTGAAAGATAAACCAAGAACTGGCAGGCCATCTAAGTGATAAATGGGTCTGGAAGAAAAACGAAAATCAGTTAGTATTTTACTGGGGTGACAAGACATTGTGGATACCCTGTAGTAATATATACGTTTCCACAAAATATCTGAATTTGATGTAAACCAACTTGTTACCATGGAAACGAATAATCGTTCTTCATCTGACAGATGGAATAATCTAGAAATTTTAGGTTTGCAAAATTATCGTACATTTGGCTACTAAAAATGGCGGATCACTTTAACATATTGCTTCCCAAAGCATTCGGGAAGCAATATGTTAAAGTGATCCCTCCTGGGAAGTAATATATTAAAGTGATCCCTCCTGGGAAGCAATATGTGAAAGTGATTAACATTGGGAAGCAATGTGTTAAAAAGAGAAAGGTTGGTTGGTTAGAAAGAGGTTGGTAATCTAGGCTAACTAACGAAAATATCACGACCTAACCTAACCAATCGTCAAGGGCGTACAGTTGACCTAACAATTGGTTAGGTTAGGTCGTGATATTTTCGTTAGTTAGCCTTATAAGGCTAACTAAAGAAGGCTGGGGGCCCTGATCTTCAGGTGATCCAAATATTTTACATTCACAAAAAATGGCAAAGCTTAATAAGTTAAGCTGTCCATAAATTTACATTTTCTCGACTAGCTACTCTCTAAATATTATAAACTATTGTAACGTAACTGTAATTGGTTGTATAATGTCTATTTTTGGGAAGCAATATGTTAAAGTGATTAACACTGGGAAGCAATATGTTAAAGAGAGGTTCCTGGGAAGCATGTTAAAGTGATCCAAAATTACTTCTTTCGATACCAAGTTAAAAAAAAGTACTTGGAATAGTGTATTTTGGTTAGCTGCTTTCGCGAGCCTCATTCTGGTCATTTCGTTCGTAATCTTAAAACCCACATCGAAATATTTCTGAAATTTTGAAAGCATTTGTAATATAAGACTTCAGTTAATATACCCCCCACTCTCTTAAACTGTTTTGTCTGTATTAGTGAAGAACCCTAAAAATTTGAATAAAATATTGTAATTCGCAAATCGCTTGTACTTCAAAACAAAACTGACAGCTTTTCTGCCACTTAAAACTGGCCACGTGGATTTGTTAAATGTATCATATTTCATCATATTTATATATATTCAGATGGATTGCAAGACTGGATATCATTGGATTATTGTTGTTTATTTAACAGGCCAGTGTTTATTTGTTAATCATATTAGCATTTTTTTTATTGACTTTTTTGGAACTTTACCGCACGTTATGTCTTGTAACCTAGCTCACACTGGGATACAGGATATATCGCCGTGAAGTTTACATTGAAGTTCAATTAGTTTTTAGGTTTTGGACCTAACCGATACGTGTATAACAAATATATGCAGTTAATGTGAGATTAAAACATACGAACCAGTATTTCCCGCAATCATGTCTTTATATTCAGGTCCAAACTCGCAAGCAACAGAATAAATACAAAAATTTTCAAGAGACTCGTTTGGGAACATATTCGTTTTCCCGTTGTCAATAGTATGGGCTGAACTTGCACCAACGCTACTGTGCAACTGTTCTTAACACGCCCAGTGGAAACTCGCGTTACTACCTATTATTAAACGTTATTTTGTTTGAGAATGAAAAAACAGGACGTTATTAATAGTTTTAAAGACAAAGTGACTGAAGAACTATCACCCAACAGTGCCATTGTGAGTGCCGGTAATAAAGTGACGGAATCGGAAGAAGACAATCCAGTTAAGAAGCAATACAGAAAGGAGTTTTATCCGAAAGTAGTGGGTGTTCATTTGTAATAAAACAATATACAACAACCTCAGTGTCTAGTCTGCTGGAAAGATATTTTGAATGAACTCTTAATCGGTGAGGTGTGGTCTAGGTCTAGGAGACTACGTGAAATATTGTTACGTGGTCTCCTAGACCAGGAGTTTTCAAACTGTGTTCCGCGGAATCCTAGGGTTCCGCGAGAACTTGATGGGGTTCCGTGGGGCATGTTATGAGAGACTGAGAAGGACAGAGAGGTAAGATAAAATAATATCAACTGGCATGTATGAATTTACGATATACAGGGTGTCTCAAAAGTCACTATCTATTTCGGTGACATTAGATGTTTTTTTTAAAAATGCTATGCTGGCATAAAGATATGTACTTCTGGTGCAAATTTGTGTATTTAAAAAAAGTTAATTGGTTTATTTCGAATTTTGTGTAATTTATAAATTTATCTTGACATGCTTGAACAATTCCTCGAACCTCAACTTCTTCACAGATGGCATTCTTGACACAGTAGTTTTTCAGCAGGATGGAGCACCGTGCCATTATGCAATAATTGTACGTGATTATCTTGACAGACGCTTCCCCGGTCGCTGGATTGGTCGTGGAGGAACACAACCATGGGCAGCACGTTCACCCGATTTAACACCATTAGATTTTTTCGCTGGGGTTTCATTAAGTCTAAGGTGTACACTGGTAGAAGAATTAGTGATGTAGCCGAACTTCGAAATCGTATTACCGATGCAGTTCAGAAAATAACACCAAATGCTGGAAAGTGTGTTCCGGGAAACAACTTATCGCTTTGAGCTCTGTAGAGACACTGATGGTCGCCATGTGGAGACAGATAAATAAATAGCACTAATTCTTTGTGGCACTTACTTTGAAATAAATATATTTTTCATGTCTTAAACCAGTTTTTCGTAATTCCCATTATTTTTCAAAATAGATAGTGACTTTTGAGACACCCTGTATATTCTGCGAATTCAGTGATTGTGTTTTGAACGGCGTTGGGGTGAGTGTGTTTCTATGAAAAATCTTGAGTGCTTTCCAAATCTCAGTGAGTTTTTATTAACAAATAAAGTTTCCCTCAGTGAAAATGTCAAAATTTTGGTGATACACCATCTGTCTAGTTCGTGTACCACAATTAGGGAGTACTTTCCTCTTCCAATGGAAACGTTAGACTGGGTTCAAAATCCTTTCGTTGCATCTGGAACTGTATCTGAATTACCATTACAAGAGAAGGAACAACTTATATAGATATTTCGACTGATTTCACATTAAAAAGAAAATTTCATCATGTAGAACTTATGAGTTTCTGGATTCAAATTTTAAAAGAATATACTGAAGTTGCTACACGAGGCTTGAACTATCTTACTCCTTTTGCAACAACATATCTCTGAGAGAGAACCTTCTCTATATATACGGCAACAAAAAACAAATATAGAAGTAGGCTAAATATAGAAGATGATATCCGCTTGCGGGTAACATCAATTGTTCCAAATATTGAACTTTTATCCAAATAAAGGCAATCACATCCGAGTCATTGAACATTTATTTGTTTGATTAACTATTAAAATTACTCCTCAATAACTGTAAAATTCCTCACTTTTAATTATTTTGCATTGAAAACTTTAATTTTACAATAAACATGATATTTTTTATACTTATAATTTCTTTTAGGCTCACAGTAATGTGGGGAGGGGAATTTAAAATAAATACGTCAATAAAAGTAAATTGTCTTTTTTTTTACTCGTAAATTTCTGAACTTGTATATTTTTTTTTGTGAAATTCCTATAACTGTATATGTAAATTTCATAAATTACATAAATAAACTGCATTGAGCATAAATTGTGTTTTATTACCAATTGCCTTATATCATTAAAATTTTACCTGTTGGTCAAGGTTCCGTGAATTTTTTTTTTTTTTTAAATAAAGGTTCCGTGGCTTCAAAAAGTTTGAAAAACTCTGTCGTAGACCACACACCACCGGTTAAGAGTTAAGGCTGTCAAGACACACGTCATTTACGAAAGAGACGTGGTGATCTTCGGAATAAGCCAAAAGAATTTTTATTTAACGTGACTGTGCAAAACTGGGATCCCAAATAAAAACAATAGATAACATCCAAGTTCAAAGTCAATGTGTATTAAAAAAGTTGTCAGTAAGGCTGTGCTGCTAGTATATGTGCGTTACATTGATTTCGATAATGACATAAAAAAAATTGTTGCGTTGTTTGGAATTACCATCAAAGACAGCTAGTGTAGTTTGGATTTGATGAAAGCGATGAGTGGTTATCTCGAAAAGAAAGGCTTTGAAAATTTTGGGCAGGTGTTTGTAAGGATGGTTCGGTAAGCATGACAGGTGGGCGTTCAGGAATCTCAACAAATAAAAAAGATAGCCTGTGAAGATTTGATTCTGAGTAGGTTTCATTCGCCATGAGAAACTAACAACTGAGGAGTTGTTTCTAAAATTAAATGTGTTGACAAAGTGCCATAAAAACAGTAAATTTCATTAAGATTAACGCATTGGATTTCCACTTGTTCTCTGTTTTGTGACAAAATGGGTTCCGCTCATGGTCATTATTTCATACAAAAGTAGGATGGTAGTTGTCACGCATGGGAAAGTATTAAGCAAGTTGTTTGAACTGAAGAAGGAAGTTGTTACTTTTGCTGGAAAAGAAGTCTCCACTTGTTCGATACTTTACTGGAGTTGAAATGACTACAAGGCTAGCTTACTTGGAATTTCATGTCTATTGAATGTACTCGTATATAATTTAAGCATGCAAGGGTCACTGACAAATATTTTCGCTATGTTCAACATAGTTGAAGTTTTTAAAAAGAAACTCAAGATTTGGAGAGAGAGCAAATCGACGCACAGACATATGATGTCATAATTTTCAGATTATATTAGTAGCTATAAGAGGAGACTTACGAGAGGACTCGTTGAAGCGCGCCTCATTGTTCGTTTCAAAATTCGATGAATAATTTTCTGCGGGTGAAGATCCTCATATTCGTGATTTGTGACTTCAAGATCCTTTCACAGTTCATTCGTTGAATAATCTGCCTACAGCGGAAGAGAATCATTTATTTAGTCATTTGAATCCAATCTTCAGTCATTCAAGAGCAAATCATTGACAGCATTTTGGATTGCAATTATAAAAGAATTGGAATTTTCATTTTATGTGTAATAAGGTTTTCTCCTGCGAACGTCGTTAAAACAGAAGAAATAGCTTGTGTTAGTCCTTCACTTCGCCTTTCCCTGGTCAACAGTATTACTTTGAGAATCGATTGTTCGGTTCGAGTCAAGATGGAGCAGAGATCTCCTTAAAGTGTGAGTAATTCTTTTATTTATTTCGTGGTAGATGTGTATAGCACTCTTACACGTTATAAATTTAATAATAATAATACTTTGGAAGTAATGGTATATCTACGTAATCGTGTAAGGTCCTCATCTAGACCTCCAATAGCGCGCACATCCTGAAAATTTGAGTTTAATAGACTTAATGGGGAAACCTATAGCTTTATTGATAGCATGGCCCTGTAGTTACCTCTCCATCGGGAACACCTGAATTCAAATAACTTTTTGGTACGCAACAATGATGTGTAATTTGTGCTGTTTCTGACTTTATACGGATTTTGTACTGATTGATTTTACATGGAGATTGAATCTACGGTTATTGAAGTTTCCTTAATACAAAGTACTAAAGGGGTAACATTTGCATTTTCTGATGAAAACACAAGTTAAAACTAGTTTCGTTCAAAAGCCACACTTCAACAGAAATATTTTGTTTCCTGGATGGTGTGGTGGTAAGATGCTTTACTCGAGACGAGGCTCTGCGACGCAGGGACGAAACCTCTTATGTGTTGCACGTTTGACTTCAGGCTCCGTAAAAATCAATTACGGTTATTTAATATATATATATATATATTATATATATATATAATATATATATAGGGTGCGCAAAAGTCACGCATCATAGGAATTTTCAGTGTTGATTATAATATATTAGTTTTTTCTTTTAGGTAAGGGATGGCTGCGAAATTAACAATAGACGAGAGGGTGAGCTTTGTTTTAATATATGGAATACATACAAAATCGATGAATCGGTACAGAATTTAAATTCTGTACCGATTCATCGATTTGTAGTACCTGGTATTCCGTATATTAAAACCAAGCTCACCTCTCGTCTATTGTTAATTTCGCAGCCATCCTCTACCTAAAAGAAAAAAAATAATATAATCAACACTGAAGATTCCTTTGATTCGCGACTTTTGCGCCACCATATATATATATATATAATTGCCTGTTGGCTCTAGGCCCAGTAATGAATGCAATTAGATAATTAATTAAAGACTATTTACTTTGCTTGAGGGCTCACCATTTGATCTTCTGGTCAAAACAAATAAATGTAATTAATAAATTAGATTAATGAACTTCCTGCAATTTAATTTAATTAACAAAACTAATAAATATTACAATTGCTTGATTAGTTGTGCAGCAGAAAAGTGCGTGAATTGCTTGCTAAGAATGGCGTTGATTACGAAAGGACAAATATACAATGATAAATGATTAACGAGAAGTAAGATTGCGTGTCGAGATGATTATGTAGTTCATTAAGTTCAAGGAATGAATATGGGTAAGGAAGCTTGCTGAAAAGGTACAGCATGGTGAGGGAGCTAGCACAGACTGACGGATGTAGCTTGAACTGGATGCCTCGAGGGTATGGTGTGACGTTTGGTCGTCATGGAAACGTTTTCATAAAGCTATCATCATCTGGTGGAAGGTATGTGTCGATAAACAAAGAAAGCTTTATACTGTAGGAGAGAGGGACTCCGAGAAGCAAAGGGCGTCTTTGTGAAAGCATGAAAACGCGTAAATGCATGCAGGAGTCGCTGCAGGAATAGTAACGAAGGTAAAGAAGGTGCTACTACAGCTATACATGTATTTAGTCATAAATGCCCAAGTTGGTCGAACATTTGCATAAATTTTCGTCCCTAACCATTTTTTACCTACTAGATCGAACAGGTTATATATATTTTTTATTTTCAAATATTTAATCACTTTCTCTTGTATTAAAGATTCGGGGGGAGGGGCGTTTATAAGGAAGTTTAGAGAGAGCGTTTTTTACCGTAAACAATAATTTTTTTCGAATGTCACCCACGTTAGGATTTTAACCTCAGTTAACATAACCTAACCTCAAAAAAGTAGGTCGTGCAAGAAAATCCGACTTATTTGCAAAGTTTCATCGGATCGGTAAAATAAGTGGCTTACTATTGGAGCTACTTGGGAATGTATATATTAATAATAATAATGAGTCTTCATGTCTTCGAACGATGGTTCTGGATCGACCTGTGGTCGACCCCTCTGCAGTATCCCACCTCATTTGCGAAATTTGGTGGAGGAAAGAGTGGTTTCCACTCCTGCCCTCGTAGACACTACGCATGGCTGGTAAGGGACTTTGCGCAAGAACGTGTCCAGTTAGTTCTAGAAATTATTCAGGATGGTGTGCTGGAGGTTCCTCATTTCTTTAAGGAGCACGTTAAAGAGGATAATTTCCATCTTTGTTTTCACCGCAGCTGGAACAAAATGGAATATCTCTTCTCTCATTCCAATGTGTTTCTATTTCATTTCTAAAGTTTGGACACATCCCTCGAGTATTTTTTGTATGTATATTATTGTGTATCGCTCGCGTCTTCTTTCCAGGTAGTAGAGTTTCGCGGTTTGTAGGTGAGACCAGTAGTCTTCATCCTTCGTTTCCTCTATCTTAGTCGTAAAAGTCCTTTATATGGCCTCTGTTTGCAATGTCTAGTTTTTTGTATAAGCTTGAGAGTAGTGAGCAGTACTCAATTATGAGTAGGACTAAAATCTTCCATATTAGCATGATGTTTGCTTTTCTGCTACGAAGTTCCTCCAGATAATTCACGTTATTTTTCTAACTGTTGAAATTTTAATGTTATAGTGTTTTCTGAATTATTACTCCAAGATACCCGACTTTTGGGTTTAGTGTTATCTGTTTGTCATGTAGTGTTTTGTATCCTGGAATTTTTCCTCGTTGAATTTCATACTGTTGTCTTCCGCCCAATTTTTCTGTCTCTCCTCCATTTCATGTGTCCTTGCATATCTTTGTGTCACCCGCGAAACACGACACGACACTGTCACTAATATCTGCATCAATGTTTGCAATCTCTTTGATAAATAGCTAGGGAGCTAATACTGTACTTTCTGGAACAGAACGGGTGACTTCTGAGATTTCAAGTTTAACTCCATTTACTCATTACGTTCTTTGAGTCAGAAAATTAAATATCCATCATCCCAACTCTCCAGTAATTCCTGTATTCCTAAGTTTGTGGTTATATGATATTTCCATGTTCATATTTATCGAAGGCTTTACCGAATTCGATGTGTATATTACATCTATAATTTGACTTCACCACAATATTTCAAGTAGTTTCTCTTGGTGGTCTAATAATTGTGATAGGCATGATCTTCTCTCCGTGAAGCCATGTTGGTTCGGATTGAATAAATTCTTTTCTCGCAGGTAGAAAGTAATTTTGTCTCTAACTACATGTTCAAAGTACTGCATAAAGTGGGAGGTGAGCTACTGGCCGATAGTTGTTAGCTATTGCTTTGTTACCTCCTTTGAATATGGGGCAATGTTCGTGTCTTTTTATGGGAATGGAATTTGTTTTGTGTCGCGTGACTTCATCTAGAGTAAGTATAGTAGCGTGGCTATACTCTTTACATTTCTTGAGAAACATGGTACGCCATGTGTCTGGCCCTGGTGCTGAATTTTTCTCATGTTTGTGGGAAAGCCTCTTCCAGGAATTAATAGGTTCGTGTCCATATGTGTTCTTGACTGATTTTTATCCATGTCAAAGAATTCGTCCGGATTTTCTAATTTCATTTTGTACTTAGGGGAACTCAATACCGAGTTGAATTGTTCCTTAAGAAACTCGCTCATTTCTTCTATGTCATTTGTGTATTCATTTACTCTATCTTTTCTTTTCTTTACTCTATCTTTTAACGGACCAATGTCCTCTTTACATTTCATTTTTTTTTTTCGCAAAGGCGTAAAAATATTTTGGTTTATTTTTTATGTTTCCTGTTGCCTCGATTTCCTCCGCGTTCGTCTTGGGGATAAATAATTGTTTTAGGAGAAGTTCTCTTTCGTGTAGATTTTTTCTATCTTGTCTCCTTGCTTCAGTTTTGCTTCCGTTGATATTTTTTACGGCTTATTTCCGTTGCCTAAATGTTGTTCTGATTTTTCTCTTGAGTTTGCTACGTTTTCCTTTGTCTCTTTGGGACATGCTTCAACAGTAAAGATTTAGTTTAGTTTTCTATTATAAATACTATTTCTTCCGGAGTTTTTTCGAGAAGTAGTAATTCCCAATCTACTCTCGTTAATTCTAAATTTTTATTTGCCCAATCGACTTTCATTGAATTTATATTTACTTCTTCAAATATTCTTCTCTCTCTCTAGGACGAATTCTTAGTCATCTGGCTTCGGATTTTATTTGTATATCGATTAGCCTATGATTAGGCAATTTGGTTTGCGTTAAATTTTTGCTTATTATTAATGTTATTGTTATTTGTCAAAATGAAGTCCGAAACGTTCTCTTTTCGAGTCGCTACACATATTTACTGTGTAAGGGCATAATTTTCCATAATATCTAATAGCATTCTTGCTTCAGTGTTATTGTCTTTTCTAAGATTACCGTGAAACTTCTGAACATATATAACTTCATTATTTTTCTTCCTTGTTATAAATGAAAAGTTAAAGTCCCCCACAAATTAATATATTTGGTGTTGGGGTTTAAGTAATTCCGTGTTTCCGATCTCGTTTGTAGCGACTGGAATTTCATTTTTGTGGTGTTTGGTGGTCTGTACACGTTCAAAATAATTAAATTTATTTCTTTTATTTCTAAAATAAGAATTTCGGCTGCGCTGTTTGATTTACTTACCTTCATTTAACATGTGTATGTGTTTTTCATTTAAATGGAACAGCCTCCGCCTTTTATAGCAAATCTATCCCCTCTGTACATGTTGTAGTCCTTTATTGCTTATATAAGGGGTTCCAAAAAACCTTGGCCCCCCCCCATTTGCAGCTTACATGTTTACTTATATCGAAATAGTTTTTAGTGATTATAAAAATATATAAAATTCTTTATTTATTGCAGGTATTAAAATTACTCTTGCTGATGAAGTGATAATATAATGGCTTCTCAATTAATTGGTGATTCGGAGAGGCAACGTGTGATAGATCGCATACGAGCAATAACATTTCGGGAAGCTCGTGATGCTGGAGCCACCTTTATAACACGTTCCTGGGTTGCCAAAAAGTTGCGAAGAAGTGAGGACTTCGTCAAAAGAAATTGGAATAAAACTTTGGATGAATGTGAAATGGATACAACACAACCAAATCTGGCCGCCCAAATTTGCCACTCTCTCAGGAAACAAAAGACATCATTGAAAGCGGTACGCGTAAGCGGAGAAACAGCTGTGCTAAACTTTCTAGAGAGATCGAAGTGTTGAGAGGAAAGATCGGTAGTGGTGAGATCATTCGACTGTACCGTCATAGGCAAGGTTTAAAGCCTTGGCATGAACTTCCAAAGCCAAGAAAAACTCAACTTAACATCGATGACAGAATGTGGTTTGCCCATTATCTTGAAGATTGGGATGTGGATGATTTCATGCATTTAGCTGTCTCCGATGAATTTTTTGTCTACGTAACACGTCGGCCTATCTACCAAAATGATCGAGTGTGGGCCACAACACCAGATGAAATCGATGACAATGAACATTATCGCGAATTATTAAAAAGTCCAGACTGTGTTGGTGTGTTTGTTTTGTTCACTGCAAAGAAGCTCATGTGGGTGCTGAAGCCAAATGGTCAGAGTTGGGATGGACAGTATTTTCGTGATATTATTCTATCCCAGCATGTCATTCCTTTTCTAAGAAACCCAAACAATGTTATTTATGGATGTCGATCAGGTCACACTTCTGCACGATAAGGCCCCCTGCTTTAAGGCATTAGCCACTCAACAGTTGTTGCGGAACCATGAGATCGATTTCTTTGGAAATGAAGAATGGCCAGGAAATTCTCCTGACCTGAACGTCTGTGAACACATTGGATCAGTTGTAAAGGACAAGGTTGAATGTCTCTCGTTTCAAGAACTTGCAGCAAATCGATTTTCGAAGGATACAGTGACGCAACACATTGAAACTGTTTTAGCAAATTTGCGTAACGATCAAGATCTATTCACGTCACTTTTGGCAAGCTACCCAAAGCGAATTCAGGCTGTCTTGGAAGCCAATGGCGGGAACACCACGTTTTAATTGTTTCTTATTAAATGCAGGATTAAATTCTCTTTTGTAAGGTATGTTTAGTTTTACTGTACCTCTAATGGTTTAGGCCAGGGATTCCCAAAGTGGTCTGTACAGACCCCCAGGGGTCTGTAGGAAGCTTCCAGGGGGTCTCTAAGCTTTTGTAAAAATAGTAACATTAACTATATTAAAATAAATTTCCATTTCACACTAGACATTCGGTAAGTGTTTATTAAACTGGTTTAATGAGCGTAGAATGTTTAATTTTACATTAATTTAAAAGCTATCTATGTTTATGAAATATACTATAGTTTGTAACTGAATTCATAATTTTTTTTGTGGGGGGGTCTATGTCCGTACGGAATTAATATTTAGGGGTCCTTGGTAGTAAAAGTTTGGGAACCCCTGCTTTAGGCCATGGGCGGGAGGGCTGAGGTTTATTGGAGCCCCGTATATATATTAAACTGAAATAAGGTTTTGAAAAATTTAAACAAATTCTTTTATTTCTTTAATAATAATAATAATAATAATAAATAACGAAATAAAATAAAATAATTTTTTTTTAGTTTTTCAAAAATAAAAACAACCCAAATAAAAATAATTATCTGAAGTTTTCGTTCATTTTTATTTTAGTTATTAAAACCCAATTTCTATTAATTTAGTTTATTAAATGAATAAGCTTGGGAAAATTTGAATGTTAATGAAAAGGTTTATTTTAAGTTTTTTTTTAAAAGAAAAGGTTTATTTTAAGTTTTTTTTAAAAAAAAAAGGTTTATTTTATTTGTCGAGTTTAAAATAAAAAAAAGTTAAAAATTCATTAATTAAAAATTCACTAATTAAAAATTCAATTAAAAAAATTTTAAATTTTTTTTTAATTTATATTTTGTTTTAAAACAATTTTGTGGTAATTTGCAAACAATGTACAAATATACAGAAGGTTTTGACAAAAGTAAATAGACACCTTTTTTTTTTTCATAGTTTATGATTTGATAATAAAAAATGAATAAATAATAACATACTTATTAAATAGATATATTTAGGAAGGTGTTACATTCCCCTTTTCATTATGTAAAGGTGAAACACGTTCTGGCATTCCATTGATGAGCTTCGCTATTTGTTCTTGAGGACAATTACCATCGGGGTGTCTGTTTACTTTTTGTCAACCCTCTGTACTGTGTATATATAATTTCTTGGTTTACTTAAGTTATTTACGACCTGATCAGCGAGGAGGGCCAGAAACTGCCACAGCGATTAGACCAACTAATGCTGCCATTGCGCTAATTCCTGGATTATTTTTAACTAGCCCTATCGGGAATCGAACCCCCTGATCTCAGTATTACTCATTGAGCTACGAGCTCATAACTTATGAACACGATCAAAACTACATTTAACTTAATTCATAAGAAAATATTAGTGTTTTAATATCGGTGAAAGTCATTATAAACAATATCATGTTTATAGGAAAATTATTTAATGCCAAAATCGAGATTAAAATTTTTTGAAAAAGTACTACATTTAACAAATATATAACCGCGTACAAGTGAGCAAAATGGGTTCCCCACTTAACCAGTTTTGGAAGGACCGCCTCCATTTTGATAAATCGTCGACGGGCAAAAAATCTTATCGAAGCGTGGGCTACGTCGCAGTCAATGTCGTAACACCGCTTTCCTTTGATCAGCGAAGTTAAGCGAAATTGGGTCGGATAGTAGTTGGATGGGAGACCGTCCTCCGCGTTCAGACTATGTAGCGACCCGGGGTTTAAATCCCACGTAAAGTTGTAGGTCCCCTTCTTTATATGATCTTAGATGTTTATCGAAACGACACTCTCGAATGTGTCATAGATCGAAAATTAAGTTTTCGATCGATTCATTCAAGCTTATCGAAGAAGATACTTTAAAATTTTAAATAATTTAACCAAATGATGATCATCATCATGATGATCATCATGATGATCATGATAATCTGGTGTGACTAAAAGGATCTTGATAAATAATCATATATTTCCCTTTTTGTTCTTTTTAATGAGTCAAATTGAGTTAATTGAAGATTGGCTAAATATACAAATAATTACTGAAACACCATATAAATAATTATGGTAAGTTCCGTAACGCCTCATTAAAGAGAACGAGTCCACTACTCACGAAGAAAGAAGACTCCATTTGGATCCAAAACATTCCCAAACTCCTTAAAACTGGAATAACTTTGAACTTAAAACTAAATCACGATTACTACGCCGCATTTTTATTACCTTCGTCACCCACTCAACATTATTCCTTCACCAATTGCACACCCCTCCCCATTGGACCACCGTCTTTATGATCATGAACGGAGACGGAAAGTAATCATTTTAAGTTGGGTTCTCCAACGCAGAATCTGCGACATCGCCAAGCCATTGAAATCGTTTGATCACGTGCTCCTTTTAATAATCAAATAAATTTCGGTGTACAATGGCGGTTTCTGTATAATGTGGACGATTCGGTTGATTCGTGAACGAGGTTAATACTGACTTCCTCTGTTTATAGTCTATAAGCATGACGCAGAATCAGAACACGCGATTTCCCCCTTTTCACCTCGGCGCATGGGTGTTGCTGCTTATCCTTCGGCACGTTTAACCGCCAAAATAGGGTTTTGCTGTATGAAGAAAACTATATTGAAAAGGATTCGTGTCCTTCTCATTCATCAGCACGTCGTCATCAGTGCTTCAAGCATTTCCACTATACACACACACACACACACACAACACACACACACACACACACACACACACACACATTATCTTCCAAGCCTCGTCAAAAGCAATGTTCGTACGTTTCGGTTAACATTCATTAGTCTTCGCATTGCAGTGTGAGTACGCATGTTGTTATTTCACCACGAATCCGAAAGAAAATGAGAACGAACTTTTTCCTGACTTTTTATTCATTGGTCTCCATATCGTGTATTTATGGCTTCATGCTGTGACTCTCGACAAAGAACTTGCATAAAGTTTGTTTACATTAAGAATTTCAAAAGTATCGGGAGGGAAAAAAAAGAAAAACTTAAATAGTAGTTATGGAAATCAAGAAGAACCACACTGTTGGGATCGATAAGTCGAAGGTTCGAATTCAAACCTAAAGAATGTAATTTCCTCGGATGTTTGCTTTCGGGTGAAGATGATGTACGGACATTACTCTTATCTTCAATCGAAAGTAAACAACAACGAAAATTACGTTCCTTTAACGTTGAAATCCAGCATTCAACCCACCCATTGACCACGACACTAAATTGGTAACCCCCTTTTTTCTGTTTATATAATAAGTAAGACCCGGTTTTATATATATATATATATAATATATATTTTCACAATCAGTAAGTAAATGAGTTTTACGTACAGACTATGAAAAATTGTCATTTAAATGTCCACCACCAGGTGGAATACATTGGCGAGCTCTTTCAAGAACACCCTCCATTACTTTTCTCAGTGTTTTGAGGGATGTTACGTATGTTTTCCTGTATGTTTTTCTTAAGATGATGTACTGTACGTGGTTTGTTCAAGTAAACCCTTTCTTTTAAGAACCCCCATAAGAATGCAGTGGAGAGGTCGGAGGATCTCGCAAGTCAATTTATGTTTCCAAGAGGAGAGATCATTCTGTTTGGAAATAATCTACCCAACATTGCTCTTGTTGGTCTCGCTGTATGGCAACTTGGCAAGTGACACCGTCTTGCTGGAGCTATATTTTATGTCGTCAATCTTCTGATGACATGCTCTGATGGGGTGACATTGACATGGAATTTTCTTCGGGAAGTTCTTTGAACAGGAATTATGGAACTGTCATTTTGAAAATAGAACTCTACAATAGCGAGGCGTTGCTGAATTGTCCACTTGCTCATCGTTTAAATTTTAAGGGTCCAAATATTCTGTGAAACAAAAAATAGGGATATCAATAATAGTTCCAACGTAATAAAAAAGTAAAACCTCTCTACGAATTTTGACGCATCTTGTATACCTGTATATCTTGTATGTATAGAGGATGGTGATAATGATGATGATAATGATAATCTATGCTCATTTATGCACGTTTGAACGACTAGTTTCATCTGCACCAAATTTAGTACCGTATGCACATTAATGGAAAATTAGGGAAGGTTTTAGTAACATACACGCTCCTTCCAGTTTTCCCCTAGGTTACGTTTCGGGGGTTTTGCTGCGCAAGGCGCAGCGGGCGTTCTAGTGATATATATATATATATATATAAAAGAGGAGATTGTAGACATCAGTCGACCACGGAAGTACTCCTGAGGGGGACGTTAGGCAGGAGACAGGGAATGCTGGAACTCCCACTTATCCTGTCACTGTCCCCCTTAGCTGCTCTTTTTCCGTGTCTCATCTACCCTGTGAGCAACCCAGCATGCTTTCAAACACGCACTTCTCCCTTTATTCCTCACGACACATACATGCATCTTACACACTACACATTCTTTTTAAAATTTAAAAAAAAAATTATTAAGAATAATATTTGTATTTTGGTTCTCTTCCTCTCTCTCTAATAACGGGGTGGGTCATTTTTGCGGGTGTTCGTCCTTGTCCCCTCAGTCCCGCATAAAATTATATACATATATATAGTAGAGTCGAAGGTTCAAATCCAGGCAGAAATATGTTGATATTGAAATTGCAACAGACGTTGTGGTAACGAAATTCGCAACAGAAATTTCTGTAACATCGTTAATATAAATTACAGTTAAAGTTTCCTTATGTGGTTATTTCTTCCCTAATTTTTCCACATTTCAAAAATTTACTCTTTTTTGGGCCATACCATTGTTTTTTTTCAAGTCCCTAAACTAGTTAGTATTCTAGTGAATACTTATTAGTTTACTGTTAATATATACTAGTTTGTTATATTTGTGATTGCTAGAAACCTCGAAAACGTAAAATATTTATGTCATATATCTTTATAATCAAATTTTTGATACTCTAACATTGTCACGTGAACTTAGTGAAGTTGTACAAGCACAGATAGTTCTTCTAGTGAAAGGTGGGTACAGCCAATTGAAAATTGTAGCTAAACTCGTTTCTAGAGGTGCTGTACAAAAAACCTTTTTCAGATTTGTTGGATCTGAAAGTCTTGAAAGCAAATGTCGTTCGGGAAGATCCCGAATTACGATTCATTTCGATGGTCAATTTGTTACTCTTTCATCTCAGCGCAACCGATCTTCTACTGGTGACCAGATTCAAGCTGGATGTAACCCACAACGATTGAATCCCATCATTAAGTTAATTGTATAAAGAAGATTAGCCAGTTATGAAATCCACGGAAAAGTATCAGTATGAAAACTATTGCTAAGAAAAGGCAATCAAATCAAAATACTAAATTGGGCCAAGAAGTATAAAAAGTTTATAGTTGATGACTGGTAAAAAAAAACGTCCTCTTTTACTGATGAGTCCAAAATAGAAATTTTTGGAACCCACCGCAGACTGGATGCGAGGAGAGGTAAGAGCGAAGGATTGGTGAAGCAGTGTCTAAAACTACTACTAAGCATGGAGGAGGAAACATCTAAGTTTGGGACTGCTTCTCTTTCAATGCAGTTGGGGATTTCCACAAGATCAGTTATACCCTTACGAAGTATCACCCCATTTTCCAAAGGCACTCCATCCCTTCTGGACTGAGGTTGTGTGGCAATGGATTCAATTTCTAGCAGGATAATGATCAGGATCACACCTCGAACACCCTCAAACGCAGAGTAAAGTCCAAGGAAGAAAGCGGCACCCTGGAAATAATGGACTTTCCTGTACAATCACCAAACTTAAACACCATCGAGCATTTATGAGAACATGTTAAAAGGGAAAAGGCCAAAATCAATCCTACAAGTGCAGAAAATCTCTGGAATAATGTTGCAACAAATGAGATAGTGGTATTCTCCATACATTAGCAGAATCAATGCATCAAAGTGTTGAGACAGTTCTAAAGGCAAAAAGTGACTACACAAATTAGTAGGTTTAACACACTTTTCGGTCGTTTGTGGCAACTTTCATTTCATCATATGAGTTCGCGTTGTAAATATTGGCTTAAGCTATAGTAAGTAATTTTTTTTTTTTTTTTTTTGCATTTTCCACTATTAATACCACTGAAGAAAAATAAAACATTTCTGCTTGGATTCGGACTTTTTGAACCCCACAACATATACGTATATATATTATATATATATATATATATACACGGTGAACCAAAAGTAGGTGGACAGTAGGTTGAATACGGTTTGTGTTATATTATATTATAACTATGGTGTTCATTATAACTATGGTGTTTGTGTTTTATTATATTAAATATTATAACTAAATTTATTTAAATTTTATTTTGTATTATAGTATACAAAAAAATTAAATATGTATTCTCAAAATAAATGTTATCATTTACTGTCCACCTACATTTGGTTCACCCTATATATATATATATATATATATATATATAAATTATTTAGTTTAGCAAAGGAGAAAATGTTACTGTATAAATATAATATTCATGTTTAATATAGTATTATGTGCTCAGACTCTGGGAAAAAAAATGTGATATCAGAAATGAATTATCGAGCGCTCCTTTCTGGAGCAGCAACCGGGAAATGCCAACTCAGGTAAATAACAAAGGTTTGGAAAGGAAAATTAATTATGAATTGTTTTTGTTTCAGTTGCAGCTCTCTCTCTCTCTCTCTCTCTCTCTCTCTCTCTCTCTCTCTCTCTCTCTCTCTCTCTCTCTCGATGGGATTATTTTATTTCAATGCATTTTTGGGGTCTTTTCCATTTGGCGGCAGGCGGTTTTTTTTAACCAAATTTTCACCAGTAATACTTTTTTGTGTGCTAAATACGAATCTAACACTCTTTTTCGAGAGAAATGAAAGGAAAATATCGAAAAAAAGATTTTAAATACGAACTACTTTATACCGCGCACGAACTATTTATACTGCGAAATTCTATATATTTTTGCAATAATATAATTATAGTATTGTATTATATAATAATTTATTAATTTATATTATATTAATTATTTTATGAATATTAATTATTTGTTTATATAAATTTAATTATTCCAAAATCTGTAGAATAATTATGGCAACTCGATATGATTAAGCATTCCGCGCGATTCATTATTGTTTCTGGAAATACGAGTAAATCATGGACGTGAATTATAATTTACAGTGGATTTTTGTGAATATTATATCAGAAGAAGATGCAGTGAAATTTTTTCGGTAATTATGTGTTTTAAGTAACTCAGTCATTTACACACCAAAATACATTTTTCTAGTAGTATTCGATGTGATTTGTTCAAATATGACCTCCCTTTCCGTCGGAAATGAGATCCAACAAAGCTATAGTACTTTGAAGTTTGGCCCATTTTCAAGGGAAATGGAGGTCAAAATCTAAGCAAAACACCTCAAATATTACTAGGAAAATGTATTTTGGTATTAATTAACCTAACCTAACCTTACCTAACATGAATATGTTATTACATTATCATTTGTATAATTTAGGTCTCGGGGGTACGGGGGCGGAGCCCCCGTAAAGATCACGCATCACAAATTGATCGATTGAACGACATTTTAGCGTCGGAAATTCAAAAATTAAAAATATAACCCGATACCGATCAATTTGTGATACGTGATCTTTACGGGGGCCCTGCCCCCGTACCCCCGAGACCTAAATTATACAAATGATGCGAATTTATTTGGCGGAAGCGTAATGAAAACGAAGATATATTTAGAAAAATATTAAAGGATATAGCTGATTTCAAATAAATATTTCCCTTTCGTACGCCGTATAAAGTAGTTCGTATTTAAAATCTTTTTTTTCAATATTTTTCCTTTCATTTCTCTCAAAAAAGAATGTTAGATTCGTATTTAGCACACAAAAAAGTATTACTGGTGAAAATTTGGTTAAAAAAAACCGCCTGCCGCCAAATGGAAAAGATCCCATTTTTGTTATATATATATATATATATATATATATATATATATATATATATATATATATATATATTCTGCGCAAAAAATATCGTTCCGATATGCTGTACAATAGCCTACTATGGGAACGTTAGTTTTAATGCGCATTTTACTTAGAAGGTCGCTGTTGTTAGGTCTGTCTCATACGTTTGGCATCTAACTTAAGCTAATCAGTCCCTTTTGTAGAAAAACTACGAAAAGGACCGATTAGAGTAGGTTACTAGAGCACTTTTATTGAGACGATGTGGTGTTGCTAGGCAAGTCCACAGTTGAGCCACCGACGAATGGTTGGCTTTGAGAAGCCATTACGTTCTTGTATTTGAGTTGTGGTTAGACCCTCTCTGCCCAGAGTTATGATACGTATGTTCCGTTCTGAGGTCAAGATTTTAGGTCCCATAGTCACTTCTGGAGCGGAATAAATGGTTCCGTTTATAACAGAAAAGGAAAAAACATCGCTAGAGCAGCCAAAATGCAACACTCACCCAGGGCATGAATGGGAAAACCTATCGTTCCCATAGTAAGCCATTGTATAGTATATCGGAACGATAGTTTTTGCGCAGATTGTATATACATATACAAAAATGCCCCAACAATATTCGAACTTACCCCCTCTTGAATAGAAAAGGAGGGCGCTATTCTTTATGTTACGACAAGGTAAAGGTTAGTACAATCTCGTATATATTTCAACAACCGATGGAACACACAACGTCTTACATTGAGGTGGTTTTCATATTAATACTCCTATAGTATCTCATTCAATTTTCTGTTGTAGCACTGGTGACCCTTAAATGGAATATCATGCGTGAACACACGATTCTGCCGAATGTAAAAATGTCTCACCAGGATTCAAATTAGACTGTACTAACTTTTACCTTGTAGCGTGATGGTTGGCGCCTTCGCCTTCGACCCAAGAAGGGCTGGGTTTGAATCTTCGTAGGATTATTTTTATATTATGCAAAATCCTGTATTCATGCATGATATATATATATATATATATATATTGCTGCTTCCGTGGCTGAGGCCCGCTGGGGCCCACTGAACGCATCATGGAAATAATTTTCTCGGGCATGGAGGTGTACACACCATATTCTTTTCCAACTATTAATACAAAAACCTTTGATTTAACTTTGTTCTAATGCTATCCGCAACAGAGGGGAGGCTTTCAGAAGATACCGTTGTCATCCAACTCATGGCACTCACCCTCTTTATATTTCTGCCTGGAATCGTGCAAAGTCTGTTCTTCGAGCCACCAAAAATACCTTCATCAGACAAACATGTGAAAACCTATCCAATGCTAATCCGTCTCGTTCTTTCTGCCACTCAGCCAAAAATCTCTCCAACAACTTTACTTCTTTTCCTCCTCTTTTTCCATCCTGACGGATCATTTGCCGTCTCCATTGATAAAGCTAAATTCTTCGCTCAAACTTTCGTCTCCAACTGAACCTTGGACGATTCTGGTGTTGTTCCTCCATCTACCTCCCCCCCCCCACTCTGACTTAATTATATCTAAAATTAGAGTCACTTCCAACGATATCTTTTCTACCTTATCTGAGCACCACTCCAGGAAGGCGCACGGTCCTGACGGGATCCCTCCTGTTGTTCTCAAGAACTATGCTTCTGTGCTAACAACCTGCCTAGGCAAACTCTTTCGTCTTTGTCTTACATCTGGTACTTTTCCTTCCTGCTAGAGGTTCGCTCTCACTCAACCTGTCCCGAAGAGGGTGTGACCACTCTCAACCCTCCAGTTATCTCGGAGGGTTCATCTCGGTTCATCCGCGTTACATGAATTATTTTCAATAAAAGGCGTCCTTTAATGAGCCTCACGTTATACTATTCTTCGGTTTCGTCTGATTATATCTTCTAGCTACTGTTCCTCAGGTCAAAGAGATGAGGTTTTAAGTTTTTAATACTGTTTCGAAATTCATGTACGAACATGCTTTTGGCGAAGGCGGAATCATATAAAGACAGCCGGAGTGGAATGAGAGCCGAAATCATGAAGGGTTCGTGAATACTGAATAAGGGAAGACTCGATCCTTCAAGTTAGTAAAAGAAGAAAAAGTAGAAGTAGAAGTAGAAGTAGAAGTAGGAGTAGCAGTAGAATAAGAAGAAAGTCTAAGCAAAAGGAAAAAAAGCTCCCTCATGTCCGCGATTATACATTTAAATTTAAAAAAAAAAGAACAAAAATCTCTTTTGGTGAATAATTCTCGAGTCAAAACTTCTTTCTCTATAAGAATTCAGAGCGCGACTTTCCTCCTCGCTGCTCAGTGAGGCCCCAGAACGCCGTTTTCTTCAAAGTTTAACGCATACAATTACATTTTTAATATCTTCCCTCAACCCACATTTCCAGTTAAATATTCTACGTCTGAAACGGGAACGATGCAAATGAAAAATAAACTTCGCTCATTTACGCTGTGTAACGCTGGCTTCTATTCATTCCATTCTTAGATAAACACCCTCGCGCTGTTCCTCCGACTTTAGATTTTGAAATACTTTCTCTCAACCATTACACGAAACTAAAATTTATATTCTTCTCTACACGCCCAACATAACCATCCAAATAAAATAAACAACGAAAGACAGAAGCAAAATTTTCTTCTTCTTTTTATTCTTCTTCTTCTCTTATTCTTCTTCTTATTCTTCTTCTTCTTCATCCGAATTCTATAATCTGTTAAAAAACATATTTTATTATGTGAATTTTAAAGTCATTTTAGACAGTAAATCCTTTTATGCGGTTTACGCCTTTATAATGACCGTCTGCATACTTCAACGACCAAAAAAGTACAAAAAAATTGTAATTTATACCCAAGTTTTTATTTAGTTCTATAAATTACATTATCAACTCGCAACTGAAATATTGCTTTCTCATACCCTTAACATACCCACTATATGTTTCTCCAAATAATAATAATAATAATAATAATCAGAAAATCTGTAGGAAACAGGGAAAGCAAAGTGTGAAGAATTTCCAAATTAAAAAACAGACGAGGAACATTTTTAGTCTCGTGTGAGAAAAACTTTGCAGTTATTATTCAAGTGAAAAAAGAGATAAGCAATATCGCTGACGTTGATTGTGAATGTTTTAAGGAAGCTTCCTAACATTTGGTTCAGGCCAATTCCAGAGCCAAATGCATCTGGTTATGCGAGATGGAGAGCTCAAGAAAGCATCTCTCTCGTTCACCAGGCTACTTTAGGGGGACGGCCTCGAGCATGACCTCCGCGTGACCCTCGCACGAAATTGCTACAAAGTTAAACGGTTTCAATGGTCTCTCTCTCTCTGTATATATATATATATATATATATATTATATATATATAGAATCTCAGGCCCTTATTTTTAAGCCTACGTTTGGAATTCCTACAGTAGGCCTATGTAATTTTCTATTTCCTTTTGTTTACTAATCTTTATATTTACATTTTAGTCTAAGCCCTAATTATCTCAAAAGTTTAATAAGCTAAAACCAGAAAATATCTCTTAATCTTTATTGATAAGAACCGATAAAAACTGATAAAAAATATACAATATTAGTTAGTGCAGTGTTGCGTTAATTTTATAGCATGTGACGTATTTATGTGTAATTGGCTTTTAAAGGTTAGATTTCACCTTTATTGGAATTTCTTCTCGCTGTGAAGACCCTTCCCAATCTCCTTTTTTCTCGGTTACTTTTTAAACTTTGATGAGAGTCCAATGTATTATACAGTTGAATAAGTGTGTCTTTGCTCTTGCTTTGTTCAGAGTTTGCGACGTTTCGTTCATTTACGAATTAACATCTTCAAGTTTTTTGTGTCTGTGATTAATTAGCTTCAGATCCTAACGATATTATTATTATTATTATTATTATTATTAGTGGTTATAATAGCAGTATGAAGAATAAGTCTAGGCGGGGTGCCAACATTCCCAAACAAGATTAAGTGTAATGGGTCTGTGGGCATTTTCATGAATTATTTAAAAATCAAATGTTACTGAAGGAATTTCAAGACTTCAATCTCTTTGCCGCAATTCATAAATTAATTATCTCCACACCACACACACACACACACATATATATAATATATATATATATATATATATATATATATATAAGCGCCTCGGTGGTGTAGTGGTTAGCGTCGCTGACTACGAATCCATCGGCCCCGGGTTCGAGACCCGACGGCAGCCGGCGCGCAGCAAAACCCAGCTGTTCATCCTTCCACACAATAAAGAAAGTGGTTGGTAGATAAATGAGTGCCCTAGGTGGTTTAGTGGTTAAGACGCTGGGCTGCTGATGGGGCGTGGTTCGGATTCCACGTTAAACTGTAGGTCTAAGGTGGAGTGAAAAGCTTGACCTTCGTCAGAATGAACAATTCGGGCGGAAGCTAACGAAAGGTTAACCAAAGGTTATGTATTTATATATTTATTTATTTATTACACAGACCGTGCATGGAAAAAGGAACCATTCTGGGATATTAAATCTACTGTAGTTCGAATAAGTAATGGTAAATGGCAAATATTATTAGTGACCCGTTGCCCACGTTGGGCTTCCATCATAAAAAAGAAAAACTTTAGTATTTGTCATTTGAGGGGTCGCGCGTCTTACGGTACCTAAGCGCCACCACAGGCGAAAACGTGTTTTTGATGGATATCACTATTTTCACCCTTCCTCTATCGCGTGGTTTGGGTTATAATGACCTTACGACACTAGAAGTATGGTTGAAAACCTTATGAAGCGAACTACTTTTTTCACCTCTATCGCCAGCCAAAAGTTCACCCAAAGTTCGGCATAATAAGAAAATCAAAAAATTTAAAAAAATATATAAAAAATATAAAATATGAAAATCTATTCCGAAAACTCACCAACATCTTCATTAGCATACTTAGAACTCTAATTTAGCCAAAAATGAACGTTCTAGCTCAATTAATAACAGAGATACTATTGCGAGAATATTGCTGAACTTTGGAGGCGAATTTTAATTTTAGCGCTTAGGTACCTTAAGACGAGGTACCCCTCATTTACCATTACTTATTCGGACTATAGTGAATTTAATTCTCCCAGAAGAGTTCCTTGGTACATGCGCGGTCGGTGTGTAACATATATATATTATATATATATATATATATATATATATACATGACTCCAGATTTGAAAAAATTTACTGGAGCACAGCTCTGAATTTACTTTTTTTCCCTTACACCACTAGATAGGTTAATGATAGTAAACTCTTGAATTGACGACATACCAATTACAAATTGTTTTAGCTAAACATAATAATACAATAATGTACAGTTTATAACTCACCTTAAGTTTATTTATTCATTGCAGCAGCAACAGTGGACGATGTTAGACCTTGCATGTAGGCATTTGTTGTGAATTTACCGCCATGTATGCTTGGCCACAGATCAATGGCTTTCTGTGTGATCATTACAGCAGATCTAGTGCTGGAGCTGGACCCTCCTTCACAATTCTGCACAGCTTAGTCAAATGAGATGGCTTAATGGATCCTTTGTGTTCAACAATGTAACCAAGAATGGAGAATGTCCCTTCAGCTGGTGCTTCACTCCAGGCAGTTGATCCATCTTTATCAAATGCTTTAATCTCTCTGTGATTCCTTTCCACAGCTGTTCTATATATTCTGTCAGCCAATTTATCACTGAGTCTTTTGTAAAACTACTTTCAGATCTGGTTCTGGATGGTCTAGCAACTTCAGCAACCTGGTAGTGATCAGAACTTTTCTTGATGTATTTGTAAACTTCATTTAGGATGTAATCCTCAGCTGTTAGTTCCTTTTGCTGCCCTGTGGTATCGTGCTTAAATTCAGAAACTACATCATTTTTTGAGCTACTTGCAACATAATCTTTGTTACATAGGAAATCAATACATAGAACTTGGCACTAATTTCTTTCTCTTGTGGATGATCAAAAAACACAATTTTCCCAAATCTGTCAAATTGATCAAATTCGTAATTAACCATGCGAGTATCAGATTTGAGTTTTGGTCTCTTAAAACCAATGATATTGTCAAGAACCATATTGGTATAGTCAAGGCCTGATCTCAGATTTGAAGAGTGATTCTGAATAAAGTCTAAAAGCTCACTTAGTTTACAAATTTTCTTCAATGCATCAACGTGGGCTCTGTTCACAAGATGCATTAAGTCCCATCGAAATTTGAAATTTTCTCCAAACAACTTTTTCATTTCGTTTTTAAATGGCTCGTTGTCCTTACAAAAAGCCCCATCTCCAACCATTCCAGATACCTTGGATTTAATTGCTTCTTCAGATAGTTTCAAGTGATTAGAAGACTTCAACACATCAAAAATTTCATTGGCCAAATAAACTCCTGATTTGCTGCGTACTAAATTTATCCCAGCAAGTCTTACAGTCTTATCTTCTTCACTCATAACTAATACAACTAGCATGCTTAATCCCAAAATTGTTCCAATGTCAGCTGTTATTGTTACTGAAGTTTGTTCTAAGAACCACTTTACAGTTTGTTCTTTAAGTTGATTAATTATCTAATAGCTCACAAATTGTCTCGCACGCATGTGTGCTATGATTCAAATTTCCAACCTCACAACCTGACCTATGTAATACAGCTAGAAGTACTGGATATAGAGCCCATGCAGTGTTTGTTTTCATTATGTAGTATAAGATGTTGACACATAAGTCTTCTATGCGTTTAGTACGTAGTGTTCCGAGAAGATGTTTTCATCACTTCATAAACAGCAGCTCTTTGATGATGCTGAAGTTTAATTAAATGTCTCTTCAGGTGAGTTTTCAGATTTCTAAACCATCTCTCTTGATTTTCTCCTTGTTTGCATACATAGGTTAAATCTTTAACATTGAAGTAACCTTTTATGTTAGAATGTTTGTCTGAAGCACATGCTTTGGGGTCTGTGCAAGCTATGCAATATAATGTAAACATTTTATCATCAGAAGCATCATCAATATCTTCTTGATTATCATCATCTTCATCCTCAACAGCTATATCTACATCAGGCATATTAGTGTCACTATTTGCAATGTTTTCCATTATATCACTTGGTACTGAAAATGAATCATCAGCATGCCCTAGATCCTTCTTTTCCACCAATTTGAATGTAGATTTGATCAAATCATTGTTCAGGATTTCTTGTATTGATTTACACTTGCTTAAATGGGCTATGGAACTGTCAAATTTGTTGCTTTTTGCTTTATTAGATTTGGATGCAACACTTGAACTTCAAGGCATATTTGGCTCTTCTCTTTATTAACCACAACAGCTTGGTGAGTTTCTTTTGTTAGGCGCAAAATTGCATTCAATGTCTTCTGGATTTGGGAATTTTCAAATTCCTCTAAAGCAGTTTTGTTAGTCTGATGCGCAGATTCCTCACTTACTTTTTGTTTCTTAGGTGGAGGAGAAGCACTTTCTTCAGTCTGTGAAACATCTAGTGAAAAAGTTTCATTTTCTAGATTAGCAGTTGATGAA
Organism: Bathynomus jamesi; assembly: GCA_023014485.1. Taxonomy (NCBI): domain Eukaryota; kingdom Metazoa; phylum Arthropoda; class Malacostraca; order Isopoda; family Cirolanidae; genus Bathynomus; species Bathynomus jamesi. The sequence goes on from JAJOZX010002371.1 coordinate 214,838, forward strand.
GTTGATTCATTTTTCTGAGGTCTAGCACTAGCACATTTTGTGAACAAACTAAATGACTGCTTTGCCGTATCTCTTTGCTGCACTTCATCCTGGTATTTCTTTACTGCAATATCTAAGCTGTGGGCCCAAACTCTGGGACCTCTTGTATTGTAACAAATATTTTTTTGGAATTAAAATGTTCCTCCCAGTTTTGCTTCTTTGAATATTTGTTCTTGCATTGACCACAAAAGTAACCCCTTTTAACACCCTCACTTTTCTCTCCAACTTCATCAATATTAGGATCCATTATTGATTATTGACTACCTGAAAAAATACAAAATAAGTAAAAGTTAGTAAATATAGTATGGTAAAAGTGAGTAAAAGTAAGTAAATATAGTACAATGAAAGTAAGTAAAAGTAAGTGCTTTAAACTTAGTAAAAGTAAGGAAGAGTAAGTAAAAGTAGGTAAGTTAAAGTAAGTAAAAGTAAGTTTAAACTTAACTAAACTTTTCAATTCTAGAGTCATGGTGGATTACTTAAAACCGCACAAGTAATTATCTGGCCAATTTATCAAACCTGGCCGAGATCAATGGAACATAGTCCAATCCTGATAATTTTATATTAAAAAAATATACGTTTTAATAAAATTTTAATTATCAAAACATTGAAGCTTAACAAAAAATAAAAATAATTGTTAAATATGGAATTACCAACTAAACTTAAAATAACTAAATTTGTAATTTAAAAAAATTGGTTTGTACAAGAACGTATACGCAAAAAAATTGCATAACGTCTAGCGGATGAACAAAACCCAAACCCAAATTTACTTTTTCTCATGGTCAAATTTACTGGAGCAATGCTCCCAAGATCCCAGGAATCTGGAGTCATGTGTGTATATATATATATATATATATATATACACACACACACACGTTTGGTAACCTTTGGTTTGCTTCCGCCCGAATTGTTCATTCTGACGAAGGTCACGCTTTTCACCCCACCTTAGACCTACAGTTTAACGTGGAATCCGAACCACGCCCCACCAACAGCCCAGCGTCTTAGCCACTAGGCTACCCAGGGTATCCATTTATCTACCAACCACTTTCTTTATTGTGTGGAAGGATGAACAGCTGGGTTTTGCTGCGCGCCCCGCCTGCCGTCACCAGGTCTCGATCCCGGGGCCGATGGATTCGTAGTCAAGGACGCTAACCACTACACCACCGATGCGCATATATATATATATATATATATATATATATATATATGGGATGAATTTCACAATTAGACAAGTGAAATGAATGAATGATGCAAATCAACAAGGAAAAAGAAACAATGGAATCATTTTTGTTTTTCCTTGAGGGTTTGCATCATATATATATATAATTCGTTTTTCCTTGTTTTGTCCCTATATAATTTCCTCTCCATTATTATAGCGGAGTAAAAGTTTTGAGATTAATCTTTGAGAAATGAAATGAAACGGTTTCCATGTTTTTTTTACCTTACTAGATATTAAAAGTTACTGACAAACTTGTTTTTTTCTCTTTCCCCTCTTTTTGCTTGCTTTACCCCTCATTTTCCTTCTAAATCATGATAGCTCCGCGGAGGGGAGAAGTAGTTCCGAAAGTACTTTATATATTCTCCTCTTTCCTCTTTCTGTAAAATTTCTTTTCCAGAGTCGAGGTATTTTCTTCAACCTTTTTCCGTACCCCGCCTGTCGCTGGGAGTGTCGGGAGAGAGCTTTATGCTTTTCTATACAGTTTGCGACTACTGCTACAATAATTAAAAGTGCACTAATTTAATAACAGGAACTTCCCCTTGTAACTCTCTCTCTCCTCTCTCTCTCTCTCTCATAATTTTTATCCATTTCTTACTATTTTCAACACTTTTAGAATTTTTTTAAGTTCACCATTTTTAGCCATTTTTCATCTTTTTCACCGCTTTTCATCATTTTCATCATTCATCATTTTCAATTATTCATCGTTCTTTTATAATTTTTTAAAAAAATTTCATCACATTTCTCCATTTTTCACCATTTTCACCAGTTTTAATTTCACTTTTTCTCTGTTTTTGTCCATTGTTCACCATTTTCACCTTTTTTCTCAAATAAAAATGTAATTTTATGAGAGGTAAGAGGTGTTTACATCTGTTAATTCGTCTCTACTTTATCCAACTTTGATCTGTAGTAAACTATATAGGATTCACCCCAATGACGTCATGAATCAATGCAGGACGAGAATCCACCCCTTTTATTACTGACCTTATTCAATCGACTTGGCATTTAGTCGATAAAGTATTATATAACGTTAAGTTAAGTTAAGTTAAAGTTTAGTGTGTTAATTAGAATCTGGCGCGTACCAAATGAGTAAAGAGGTCTTGAACTTCGTTCAATGTACACTTCATACGAGATAGTATAAGATTTTAATCTAGAATTTTCACCTTTTCGGGAAAAAGTTTTTAATTTCCAAACTTTGCCAAATGTTTTTTAATAACTTTTAACTTTAAAGTCTCGTTTTTTTAATATACTTTCTTAATTGTTAACTTTTTATTATCGGATAATTTGAACCGTTTTTTTGTTCGCGTTTTCTCAGTTTTGTCTTTTGTTTTACTTTCTTCTTCCTTTATTCTCCATTTCCTTTACGATTTTCCTTTATTTCTTTCTTTTCTTTCTTTGTCTTTCATCGATTAATGAAATTACTCGTAATTACTGTAATTATCGTAATTATTATATTATAATTATTGTGGGAATTACTGTTAAAATAATTAGCGAGTTATTCGCTTTCAAAATTATTTTAGTCACGCCAAAAAGTTATAGAATTGGAAAAAAGAATATCGCATATTGTACAGATGTGTTCAGAGAGTTTTTTTCTTTTAAATTGCTGTATTCCTGAAATAGCTCGAAATTTTAGTGATAATTGTTGATTTAATTTAACCTAACTTAGTATATTTTAACTGGACGAGTCACTCAGTCCATTGAGTGACTCGCTGAGATCGATTTGTGAAAGGGAAGAACGGTTAATCAAACTTAATTCGACCTACAAAATCTGGTATAACCTAACTTAGTTGAGGACATGTTACGGACGAGACGTTTCTTCTCCATTACAATATAATATGTCGATAAAATGTTCAACGCTCGTAGAAAAACGGGAAACTCCCGTCCATGAAATGGGGAGAGTGATATCTAAAAACCCCACAGCCATGATTTGGTGGTCCAGTGCTTAAATTATATATTGAACTTGTAGATCAGGTTTTCCCTTATTCTCCGCGTTTCTGTAACTCTATACGAAGGTCCGCTACCCGCAATTTTTTTTTGTAGCCGACATTTTTTCGAAATTAACTTATATTTCAAAATAGCGTAATTAAAAAAAATTATTTTTAGGCGTTATTTTTAAATTGTAACATATTGCCATATTTACTGGTAATTTTAGCCAACAAATATTTCACTTATACCCGGCAGTTCGTATAAAATCTGTCAGGGTTCCAGATCCAGACCGAGGTCCGCCTGTTGGTGACCCTTTGACAGACATTTTGTCAAAGGAAAATTTCATGGGCACTGTAATAATTTAATCTAACCTAAGTGAAACCTAACCCAACCTAATTTAATCCTTAAAAGAATTGATAAAATGTCCCATCAACGAAATAGTTAACTATTATTAACGTAAACGGGATGAAAATATCGACTGAACGTTGGACATTCAACAGTTTTGTATATAGCAAATTTTTCTATACATTATAATAGATAACAAGACAACTTTTTTCTTTTGCAGAACTGGTGGGGAAGACATACAAGTTTCAACATAGAGGGTTTAAACTATACAACCTCCTCTTTCCTTCATACCTCCGAATATCAGTTCGGAAAGGTCAGTACGACTCGTGTATTATCTGGATTTTATAATTTTCTTATTTTAACCCTTTGACGACTGACAGGACTTAGTCTTACAGTCCGACCGGAAATAATGATATAAATTGTTCTGCAATACATTGCTTCTACAAATGTTTTTTTACATATTTACTGAATGTAGGTGTCGTTCAGTCATCGGAAAAGGAACCCAAAATATGTGTTATTTAAGTTACTAAAATATTTACTTCTTAATAACAAAACTTGTTAATTTTGGTTTCGGGAAACATGTCCCCGACGTAAAGTGTCAAAAATATTTTGCTTATAGAAAAGTTTGTCGTTTATATAAATACGATGTTTTTTTTATTATGTTTTATTATTATTATATTATTATTATTATTAATTATTATTATTTATCTTTCTATCTTTAATCGAAAGAGGAGGTAGTAGGGGGCTGTTCCAAGTTTAACTTGTCGCTGTTCGTATACTTCCTTGTTCACACTCACCAATTTGTAATATTTTTTCTCAATCCAAAAAGAGAACTCTTTCATTCCAACGTGTCGCATCGAATAAGCAAACTTTACCCTTATTTTCACACTCAATGACTTTCTCACTCCTTTTACGAATATCGTTCGCTCTTTCCAATTCGTTCCATCTTTTTCACACTCATCCTACACCTGGCATTTCAAGCGTTCTTAGAAATTTCGATACATCATCATTTGCCAAATAAAGGTCTCCCATCCATGCCTTAACGTTAACTAATGTCTCCTTCTGGTCAGACGCCTCTTACTGTATTACCCACGACGAAAACATTCGTAGAGAGAGAACCCATTTACACATCTGTTTTTAGTAATTCTGCGTGTGTATCGCGTGCTGCTCCTCATCATTCAAGTTGTTTCAATAAATATTTCACCTCATTCACCACCTCAAACAATCTTTTTTTCAACCGTAGTGTCACGTGACAACTATATTTCCTTTTAAAATGCAAGAAAATGCTTTCATTTTCAATTATATTTCATGTCTATTTAAGAACCTCCATTCACATTCATCAAAAGAACATGCAATTGATAGTGATCACCAGTGTAATTACTACAGTTACTTTCCTCATTTATTGTGTAATACGTCAGAGACATTTTGTAAAGAAGGGGAAATATTTTCACTTTAATATTAGTAATAATAATAATAATAATAATAATGATAATAATGATGATTATGATATTACTGCTGATAATAATATTATTATTGTTTGTTCGTGTATTTTGGTTTATTTATATTATAAATGCTCAGATTTCAATTGTTTACATGAATAAAAGTGCAGAAAATTATGTTTACCACGTACACAAGTTGCGGAAATAAGTTCGCCAAATATAAACACAACAAAAAATTAATAATTAATTGGGGAGAAAGGAGGAGGGACTTGGAAATTTTGTAATACATTGCATTAAAAAGTCATCTTACAGCATAGAGTAATAAATAATAATAATAATCAGTGTGTAGGACCAGAAATTGGTACAGCGCTCAGGCCAACTGATACGGCAAAGTGCGCTAACTCCTGAATTATTATTACCAGTATCATCGAGATTCGAACCCTTGACCTCCGTGTCTTCACTTCGCTAATAAAGAAACATTGTTCCCCACTGATCTATACGGATGTTGGCAAATTTAGTACAACTTAATTGCATCTTATTTTAAATTGAAGATTCTCAAATACATCTCGTTGAAAATTTACCTGTCCGAAAAGTCTGTACCTGTACTAATTGGGAAATATATTACAATTTTTTACCCGTTGGCTCCGAAATACATTTATTTCCGGAACCACATCATAAGTCTTTAAAAGTGTTCCCCCCCCATTCAATTAAAAAAAAATAGGCTAATGGTATTAATTAATTAAAATAATTATTGTAATTCCCATTCCATTAGGACTTTTGCAATACACTGTACTTGATTTAACCGAGGTAAGAATTAACTTTTCGACGCACGAGAACCGAATTAGAGAGACCTTTAATCTTCGTACATTAAATAGAAGTTCACCCAAACAGGTTTAACCGCTAATCGCTAATACCTTAACACTTTATCGTCGTTCAAATACTCATTTTTATAACTTCCGCAGTAAAAGGGATACGAGGATTGAAGAGAATGTATATTAATTTACTTTCATCACGCTATCCACAATTGCGTACCGCGCGAAGTAGGAGCAATTAAGTGCTCGTGGAAAACGCCAAATTATTATAAGATGTTTAAGGCTTTTTATTTCATGCAAATGATTCTGACAAATAATGTTAAGATTATAAAGACACACACACACAACATACACACACACATATATATATATATATATATATATATATACAGGGTGGTGCAAAAGTCAGGAACCATAGGCACATTTTAATAATTTGTGTTTTAATATGTGTTTTGTTCTTTTCAGTTTTGTTGTTGAACCCATGGCACAGAAATTGACAATAGATGAACGGGTGGAGATAGTTTTAATGTGTGCAAGGCGTGGTAACACACACCGATCAATTGCTACTGCTTTTAATGACAAACATCCCGAGAGGCCGCCAGTTTTTCAGGCATCATTTGGAAAACTTTTCACTCGCTTCAAAGAAACGGGAAGTGTTCATGATCAGCCGCGCAGTGGCCGGCCAAAAGGTTCAACCGATGCAGCAACATCACTAATGGTACTCAATCACCTCGAAAACAGCCCACGTAAGTCCTTAAGAAAGTTATCTCAGGAAACGTGTCTCTCCAGAAGATCCATTCAACGAATTAATACAACAAATCGTTTCCACCCCTACAAAGTCCAACTCGTTCAGGAACTGCACGATGACGACATAGACCGTCGTGTAGAGTTCTGCCAGTGGTTTCTACAACATCGACAGCTTCAACGAAGGATCATGTTCAGCGACGAAGCGATATTTCACCTCAGCGGTCGTGTCAATAGGCATAATGCACGCTATTGGACCAATGAGAACCACCACTGGATGGAGGAAGGGCATGTGCAATTCGACCCACAAGTTATGTTGTGGGCTGCGCTCTGGGGGGATCGGTTAATTGATCCGTACTTTTTCGACGGCAATGTAACAGGTGAAACATATCTGCATATGCTGCAAACATTTCTAATGCCCATACTGGACGACATTCCATTGGCAGAACGGGCGGAGATGTGGTTTCAGCAGGATGGCGCACCACCACATTTCGCAACCATCGTCCGGAGCTCTTTAGATGAAACATTCCCAAGCAACTGGATCGGACGGTGATGGCCCGTCGAATGGCCACCTAGGTCTCCAGACCTCACGCCTCTTGACTTTTTCTTGTGAAGCCATCTCAAGTCGGTAGTCTCTGCTGATCGACCCAGAACCATACGTTCTCTAAAGGATAAAATCACATCTGAGTGTGAAAAAATCAGTACCAATGTGTTAAGGAATGTTCAAACATCATGCATTCAACGCGTCAGAAAGTCTCTAAATGGAAGGCCACCAATTCGAACATTTATTATAATTTAATAAAATGTGCCTATGGTTCCTGACTTCTGCGCCACCCTGTATATATATATATATATATATATATATATATATATATATATATATATATATATATATAATATTCATTTATTCATTATAAAAAATCTCCTGTCTCGACAAACTTGGGGTGGGAAATCAGAAACAGCCTGGATACGACTCAAGGCTGTTGTTGCCCATTGTGGGAAGAAAGAGAAGGATGGGCCCCCAGTCCAGTCCTCCCTTCCTGTATCATAGGAATATCGGCATATATCGGCTCGGCGGATATATATATACACACACACCTTGGTTAACCTTGGTTTTGCTTCCGCCCCAATTATTCATTCTGACGAAGGTCAAGCGTGTCACTTCACCTTAGACCTACAGTTTAACGTGGAATCCGAACCACGCCCCACCACGGGCGGTCAGAAATTACAAAGTCCTCGTCCGGACTCGATCTCACGACCTCCCAATCAGCAGCCCAGCGTCTTAACCACTAGGCTACCAAGGGTACCCATTTATCTACCAACCAGTTTTCATTGTGTGAAAGGATGAACAGCGGGTTTGCTACGCGCCGTCTGCTGTCACCAGGTCTCGATCCCGGAGCCGGTGGATTCGTAGTCAGCGATGCTAACCACTACACCACCGAGGTATATATATATATATATATATATAGTGCTGAAAGTAGCGGTTCTACTATTTCAGTAGTAGTTTCCTTAAAATACCCAATTCATCCGATATTTTACGACAGTGTGGAAAATCTTGCATGTCCTCGCATTTATTTTTTTCAGGTAAAATGCAAAATGTTTTATTTATTTTTTGCCGACAGAAATGAGATGAACTTCCATTTTGTTATTTTTTTCTTTTTAGTTTCTTGTATAGGTAGGCTCTCCTGTATGCATTTGCTAATAGCTTCACTCGCTGAGTATACTTTTTTTAACAGCTTCACCGCTTTAAGAAGTTAAATGTAAAGTGATCTTTGATGTAGAAACTTTTTGCTTCGAGTAAAGTTTAGTTTTATGCACTTCAGCTTATAAAACATTTATTATCCTGCTGAACGATAAGCACTGTACAATTGTACTTCAGAGCTTCGAAGCATTCAATAACGAATTTAAAAGGAATAACTAGATATATGGGTAATCTCTGCAAAAGTAGCGTAGCGCCACTATTTTTTTGACAAGTAGAGGCAGCGGGAGCACCGCTATTCTAAAGTAGTAGCACGCCAACACTATGTATAATATACGAGGGTACTTCAATAAGTATCCACACTTTTTATTTTAGTGATAATATAGTATATATAATATATCCTCGTAATAACGAGCCAAACTGAGATCTATAGGCTTATTTAGGCTAGCAACAGTATAGGCTTATTTAGGCTACTCTAGCTGTCACATATCGTACGAGTAATGAGCATGGCTGCGTCGGTTTCAGTTTGTACTCTGGAAGAACAGAGATCCGTGGTTCGTTTTTTGTGGGCAGACGGTGTGAAAGGAGCTGAATTTCACGCGTTTATGTGCTCAGTATGGGAATAATGCGTTACCACGGCGAAGTGTGTACGAGTGGATTCAAATGTTCAAGGAAGGCCGGACATGTGTGACAGATGCTCAGAGCTCAGGACGACCGTCAACATCAACCAGTGGTGACAAGCAGGAAGAAGCCAGAGCCATGATTTTCGATGACAGAAGATTAACAATAAAAGAAATTGCGTCTTCATTAGACATCAGTCAAGGGTCAGCCTATTCGATAGTTCATGACATTCTTGGCTTTCACAAGGTTTGTGCAAGATGGGTGCCCAAACAGTTGACAGAAGAGCACAAGCATAATCGTATGGACGTCTGCTCTCGTCTTTTGGCACGGTATCATAATGAAGGTGAAAACTTTTTGGAGCGTATTATCACTGGAGATGAAACCTGGATCCATCACTACCTATGACCCAGAAAGCAAACGACAGAGCATGCAATGGAAGCATCCAACATCTCCCGTTGCAAGGAAGTTCAAAGCGCAGCCGTCAGCAGGTAAAGTTATGCTAACACTGTTTTGGGATACACGAGGCCCTATCCTTGAACATTATCTAGAGCGTGGAACTACAGTAACAAGTGCATCGTATTCTGACATGCTTCAGAATGAGTTAAAGCAATCTCTTCGTACAAAACGGAGAGGGAGATTGTCGGAAGGTGTTATTCTGTTACACGACAATGCGCGCCCTCATACCGCTGCACAGACTAGAAAATGCCTTCAAGAACTTAAATTTGAAGTTCTCGACCATCCAGCCTGTTACAGTCCAGACATGGCACCTTCAGATTTTTACCTGTTTGGACCACTAAAAGACGCTTTGAGAGGTCAGCGATTCTAAGGCGATGATGACCTGAAGGAGGCGGTGCATGACTGGCTACGCACACAGCCAAAAACATTCTTTTGTGATGGATTAGGAAGCTTGGAGATCGCTGGACTAAGTGTATTGAGAAACAGGGAGACTATGTTGAGAAGTGATGTGTTTATAATCTATCGGATGTGAAAATAAAAAGTGCAGATACTTATTGAATTACCCTCGTATATAATCAAAATCTCCTGAGTTCAAAAAAATAAAACGCTAAAAACCTTGAGTCTTTTCGAGAGAAACTACCCTCTTCATTTAGTCGGTGAAAAGAAACAAAGTAGAAATCAAAATTTTAAAAATTATTTTCTAAAAACCGTTCTACCTCTGGCAACTCAAAGCAGCGCAAACTGTTGCAAAAAAACAGGCAATTTTGACAACCAAAAATTGGTCATGAAATCATTCAAATTGTCTATGTTTCTTATGATAAAGGATTCGATGAATTATCGTTTATCACTATTGCTAATATTTAAAAGCAATTGAGCATCAGTAATATTAATATTACCGTATGTTCACCGTCTAAACGATATTTATATAAATTTTCTTCTGCCGTATTCAGACTATATTTAAGTTGATAAAGACGTCTTTTAAAATCAGTAGTTTCACCAATGTAGTCTTAGAACAATCCCTGCAAGGAATTTCATACACTACAGAATTGGAGGAAGAATTTGATAGTTGATTTTTTCTGCAGGTCCCGAGTAGAACAGGGAATCTGTGAGGCCAGATTAAGTTGGGGGGCGGGGGAGAACAACATCTCGAAGTGACTGTGCATTGAACGGGATCACCAGAGCATTTTATAAAAGATGGGGTGCATTTTAATGAAATAGGTAATGCTAGGCTAGGTAGGTTAATAGACGAAAACGTGCGAAAGCTGTATAGGTCGAAGCCTTCTTTAAACGTTGTGGGTCCGGGGAACGCGGGCCCGACGTGATAAATAGTTTAAAACGCGGGCCCGTGGTAAAAAATAACTTAAACATCTTGTATTGTAACGCGCGTAGTATTAGAAATAAATTAAATGAATTTAAGGCGATAATTTATTCCGGCAACTATGATATAGTTGCTGTCACTGAAACTTGGTTAAATACCGTGACTCGGGACTTGTTGGGGGAACTTCATATACCGGGTTTTAAACTCTTTACTAATGATAGGTTACATAGGTTTGGTGGAGGCGTTTTGCTGTATATTCGTAATTCCCTTAGGGCTATCGAGGTTAAGTTAGATTTTCCGACAGCAATTAATGCGATATGTGTTGAAGTTAGGGCGCGTAGTATTAGTTTTAATTTTGTTGTTGTTTATAGACCTCCCGTTCAACCCCTCGATGCAGATGCTAGATTTTACTCACTTCTTGGTAACTTTATTGACAATCGGAATAGTATAATTGTCGGAGACTTTAACTGCCCTAATGTTAATTACGAGAATTTTACTGGTAATGAGGAGGGTTTGAGATTGGTTGAGTTTATGGACTATAACTTTTTACGACAGATAGTTACCGAACCAACGCGCGGTGATAATATTTTAGATTTGGTGATGACGAACGGCGAGAATATAGTCGAAGGTTTAGAAGTAGGCGAGAGTTTAGGATGTAGTGATCATCAAATTCTTAGGTTTAAGTTATTGATAGAAAACACTCAGGATAGAAACGTAATAGAAGTCCCTGATTTTCGTAGGGCTAATTTTGATAGTTTTGCGGATAGGATGAGAGTAGTGGACTGGGATAACTTATTTATGGGTACTGACACAAATTTGCGTTGGTTGGCGTTTAAAGAAAGTTTTAGGAATATTGAAAGGGAGTTTATTCCTCGTAGGCCCAAGCGCGTTAGAAATCGTGGTAGGCCGAAGTGGTGGACTAGGGAAATAGGCGAGTTCATAAACGAGCGTAATAGAGCGTATAGACTTAATAAGCGCAATGGCACGGCAGCTAACTTTAATAGATACATCGAGCTTAGACGTCAGGTTAAAAGATCAGTTAGGAATGCTAAACGTAATTTAGAGATACTTATAGCTGCGGATAGTAAACATAATCCAAAAAAGTTTTTTGAATACGTAAATAATCGTAAGCCGGTAAAAAATAACATAGGCCCTCTAGTGGATGTTAATGGCGCTTTGGTTTCTGACCCTCAAGCGATGGCGGGTATTTTCAATAACTTTTTTGCGACAGTTTTTACCGTCGAAGACGTAAATAATGTCCCCGACGTGAACGATATCGTTCCATTTAGTAGTGAGACTATTTTGGATGAAATAACTGTTTACGAGGCTGAGATTGCGCATTATATCGATAGGCTAAAAGTTAGCAAGGCTCCAGGCCCTGACGCTTTTTATCCCAGACATTTGAAAGATTTGAAAGACGTTATCGTAGGCCCCTTAACGAAGATTTTTAATCAGCCACTCGAAACGGCGATTATTCCTGAAGACTTCAAATTAGCTAACGTCACGCCTATTTTTAAAAAAGGCGACCGCGCAGTAGCTAGCAATTATAGGCCCATTAGCTTAACGTCAATTGTCGGTAAACTTTTGGAATCCGTAGTTAGGGATCGTATCATCGATCACTTAGAAAGTAGAGATTTGATTAATAGTAGTCAGCATGGGTTTCGACGCCATAGGTCTTGTTTAACTAATTTGTTAGAATTTTATAACGAAATAGTGCGCGAATACGATAGGCATAGAGCAGCTGACGTTATTTATTTAGATTTTAAAAAGGCGTTCGATACACTTCCGCATAGGAGACTAATTGGTGCTACTGTAGTATGCGGTCTACCGACGATTGGTTAGGTTTAGTCATGATATTTTCGTTAAAACTAACGAAAATATCATGACTAAACCTAACCAATCGTCAAGGGCGATTGACAATGGGATGTAAACAAACAATTAGTAAACAAGATAAGAAGCTATAATTAAAAGGTAGACCGCCGAATCGTAGGTAGACCGCATACTACAGTAGCACCGACTAATTGCGAAGGTCAAAGCGCACGGTATACGCGGTCAGGTAGCTAACTGGTTAGAAGAATGGCTTCGTGCTAGGAGACAGAGGGTCGTAGTTAATGGTAGTGAATCGGGGTGGTTAGATGTAGGTAGCGGTGTCCCACAGGGTTCAGTGTTAGGCCCATTGCTATTCGTAATTTACATTAACGACATAGATGTAGGATTGACTAGTAACGTGTCAAAATTCGCGGACGATACTAAAATAGGCGGTAAGGTTGTTAACGAGGACGATAGAAATAGGATCCAAGACGATGTAAATAGGATTATGGAGTGGACAGATAAGTGGCAGATGCAATTTAACGTAGACAAATGTAAAGTTTTGCATATAGGTTCTCGCAACAATAATTACACGTACACGATGGATGATAGGGAGTTAGCGAGCGTTGACGAGGAAGTAGATTTAGGCGTACGCGTATCTAAGGATTTAAAGGTTAGGAACCAGTGCCTGGAGTCTTGCGCAAAAGCTAATAGGATGTTAGGCTTCATAGCGCGTAATTTCGAATTTAAATCGAAGGATATTATATTGCCCCTTTACAAGTCTCTAGTCAGGCCTCATTTAGAATATGCCGTTCAGTTTTGGTGCCCGTATTTGCGTGAGGATATTGATAGGTTAGAAAGGGTTCAGCGTCGTGCCACGAAACTTATTCCGTCATTGCGCAATAAGCTTTATGAAGATAGGATTAAAGAGTTAGACCTGTATTCACTCGAAACTAGAAGATTAAGGGGGGAGCTTATTGAAGTTTTCAAAATCGTTAATAACATCGATAACGTAAATTTTGACAAATTGTTCACTTTCGATAATAGTAATACTCGCAATAACGGATTTAAGTTGCATGGCAGACGTTTCATTACTAATATCGCTAAAAACTTCTTTACGTTTAAAGTAATTGATAAATGGAATAATCTTCCCGCGTCAGTCGTTCATTCTACCAGCGTTAATATAAAAAACAAAGTTAGTAACAAGAGCTCTGGTGGTGGTGCTCGGGGATGAGTCTGTTGACGATGAATGCCAGCTTGTGACATGCCAGCGTGTGATGCCAGCAATAAAATTATTAAAAAATAAAAAAAAAAAATAAAAAAAAATTAGACTAACACGAACGTAGATGTAGCTCGTAGCGTAAACTAACCCACTTTTTGTTTAACTTTACCTACTTTTTTTACTTTGCATGTCTGTAACTCTTTTCTTGTATTTTTGTAGTTTGCATGGTATGACTGTGAGTTAAGACTGTGTTTGCATGGTTTGTAAGCGTTCTTATTTTACTTCTTTTCATCTTTCACCCCTCTCCTATTCTCTCCGACTATTTTTCTGACTTGTCGGCAGTGGCCGGCGGATGATGATGGTGAGACTTTTTTCCTCTTTTTCTGAATGAATGTTAACCCACGAGTGATAGGTGTTGCTCCTTACTTAACCCCTTATTCTCTTCTCTTCTCTTAACCCCCTACTCTTTCCTTTCTCTCGGGCTAACCTTAGAGTGGATCTTAGGGTCTTTGTTAGCCTTAGCTTCTGTAGATCTGTAGATCTCCAAAATTTTTGACGCCAGTGTTAATGTTGTAAAACTTCTTAGCAGATCTAAAAGCTTTATCAATAAAAATAGAGGATATCCCCATTTTTTAAAAAAGAATCCTTCATACAGTAAAATTCAGATTCCAAATAAGGAGGGCTGCAAATCCTAAGGGGTCTCAAGTATACGCCCATAGGAATACCTTTTTCCTTTTGGTAGATAGCATGTGAAGAAAACCAGTGGACGTATGCGAATGAGTAACTTTTCTGAACATAGTAAAAGCATGTTTATTATTAAAAGGTCTAATAATGTGAACGTACAAGAAAGAAATAGTGGTACATTTTCTTCCGTTTCCACGGTAAACTTTATGAAGGGTAAGACATTATTCAGTCGAGCAAGTACTGTATACAATTATGGTCAGAATGCAACGGAAGTAGAACAAAAATATCGTCCACATAACGATACCAAAGGACGGCAGGATGAAGAATCTCGAGAAAAAATTTTCTTTCAAAGAGCTCCATGAATAGTGAATATATTACTCAAGAGTAGCAGAAAGAAATTAGCCCATACTAAGACCATCTTTCTGTCTAAAAAAATAGCTGGAGCAAGTGTAGTTTACGTCCTCCTGTGGTGCCTAGTGTAGTTTACATTCCCTTACATTATCCTAGTGTAGTTTACGTTCCCCAACTTTGTCCGCGTATACCTAATCAAATAAAACGTAAACTAACGAAAATATTACGACTTAACCTAACCAATCGTCAATATAATATATATATATATATATATATATATATATTGACGATTGGTTAGGTTAAGTCCTAATATTTTCGTTAGTTTTAACGTTTTATTTAATGGATTCATTTAAAAAATGTCTCCTAAAGATCCTAGTGTAGTTTACGTTCCCCAACTTTGACCTAGTGTAGTTTGTGTCCCCTTTTGTGTCAGGGAAATGTAAATTACACTTGCTCCAATAGATTACACTGGCCTGCGTTTCAAATCTTTTTTTCAAAGGTCAGAGGTTTTTCAACTGATTTAGGATCAGTTTCGCACGCTGAATTCAGAAATGTAATCCATTCTTCTCAATCAGGTCAGGTTTTTTAGATATGCTGGCCGACTACTGCTGGTGCCTGAAGAGGGATGTGGTGTCTGCCCGGCACAAGCGGAAGTCCCTGAAGAGGCCATTCATCCCTGATTAGCCTATTATAGTGTGCTGTACCCTTCTTGAGATCTATAAGAACAGCCTGTAAAGCCTGTATGTATATACCAGTCGACATATGCTACTACATGTATCGCTCACCTACCAATAAAACGGGAAATGAGAATTTCTAGAAAGTGTTTATATTTCGAAAAGTTGACCTGATTGAGAAAAATGGATGCGATTTTCGGAATCAGCGTGAGAAACTGACCTAAGAACAACAAACATATCCTTGACCTTTAAAATCACGCAGACCAGTGTTATTAAACTTGAAGTGAGAATGAGCCAAATATATACAAATTAATTAAAAAAAAAAGAGGAATAGCTAAAACTATCTGAATCCCATTTTCATTTTCTATCGGAAAGCTTCGCGGTTTTTAGTTTTACTCCTTTTAATTTTTGGGATTTTAATTATTTTATTGTTTTCTAACACGGTTAAATTGTGTTTTTTAATATTTGTTAACATAAATCTCTTGCCTCTTCGCGTTTTTATTTCATCTCTTTTTAACAAATTTCGTTATGCTTAACAGTTAGGGTTGCCAACTGCATCAAGTTTGAAAAAAGGACATAATAAAAATTCAACTTCATTATGCATATCGTACTTATTTATTGCGTATTTCTTTATATATATGGTTCAATTTACAACATTTAGGAATTATTAATTTTCAAAATAATTGCTTTTATATATAAGCCTATCCCTGTTTAAAACTAATAAATATGTACGATATATTTTTTTAAACTACCGTAATATGATATGAAAATTGTTTAATTGTAATTATAACATTATACTAGTAAAGATACCTGACATAATTATATAAATTGTATGTTATTCCTATGCATATATAATAAAATAAATTTTTATTTTCAATATTCTTACCGTAGTTCTTTATTGCATATTTCTTTGATATTATAAATTTACAAAAATTAAGAATTTTTAATTTTTAAAATTATATTTGTCCTGGCTTTTTGCGGACTTCAGCAAAAGGGTATCATTTTTTATTTTTTCTGCAAAATCTAAAGTCTAAACAATTATCCCGTAAGTTAAAGTATATGAAAAGCTCATTCTTTATTAGTTCAACCGACAGATCTGCTAAGATATTCATTATTGTTAAAAATTTACAACTTAATGATTAATAAGTTATGTGGACGGACATTTTATCAGGAAAGGACATATAGCGTCCTTACCGAACCCAAAAAAGGACAAGGACAGAAAGAGCTGAAAAAAGGATTGTCCTTTCCAAAACAGGACGGTTGGCAACCCTATGCTTAAGCCTAAACTCTTCGGTTACCTTGATTTGATTGTTAATATGCACGAACAAAAAACAAGGCTTTAGTTCCTTAACCCTTTGAGGACTGAAGGACATATTTGTCACAACGGAAATAATAATATAAATGTACAGGGTGTCCCGTAAGTCTGGACCCATAGGGAAAAATAATAAAATTACAAAATAGTCCAAAAATTTATTACATAATCTGTTCAAAGTGTCCGCCGTTGTGTCGCACACATAGTTGAAGACGTAATCTCCACTGCGACAGCACTTTCTGAATCACAGTCGCAGAAATTTCTTGACACGCCTCCACAATGCGTGCTTTAAGGTGGAAAATGTTCTGAAGTTTGACCTCGTACACTTTGGCTTCAAGTGGCCCCACAAATAAAACTCCAGCGGAGTAAGATCATAATAAAAAAATAATAAAAATAATAATAAAAATAATAAAAAAAATATATTATAAATAAATGTTTGGACTATTTTGTAATTTTATTATTTTTCCCTATGGGTCCAGACTTACGGGACACCCTGTACAATGATGCAACGTTTCTACAAATACGTCTAAATGTTTATCGTTTAGGTGTCGGAAAAGGAACCCAAAATGGGTCATTTAAGTGGCTATAGTTACTAACATATCTAATTTTGAATAACAATAAAACGTACACTGTTTAGTTCAAAGAAACATACTGTATGTACTGGTCGTCAAAGGTTTAAGGAATGTCTCGGTAATAAGGTTCTTCCTTATTCTTTTTTTGTTTGAAGCGTACTCGTATGAAAATGAAACATATTTTTCCTTATTTGTTACAAGAATATGGTTCATGATTCGATTGAATCCGTCCAGTTTACGATAGATTTAAGTTTTTTAGAAGTGGGTATCGTTTTAATGATTTTTAAACCTTTTTAATACCCTTAATCTGGCCGATTTTGTTCTTAAACGAGAGTTTTGGATTACTGTCACGTTCTTGTTTATCATAGGTTACCCTCTTCAAAACATGATCTGGAGAATAAGTTTAATGCTTTCTTCAAAGAGAGTCCCTGGATTAAATTTTCTCATTTTGACCTTGATTAAGCTCTCTTCCTACACTCTCTCGCTTTAAGAGAAGATGATCTTAGGTTATGGTTTTTCATTTGCAATTATTTTAGGGAATTGGTTTCTAATTTTATTATATCTTTTTAAAAGTTTAATTCGCGTTCAAAACTGTCACCGGAGGATCTATCCTGTTTGAATGGTTTTATTTTAAACGAACTGTTCAACAATATAAAACGGTTTAAATATTTCAGAAATATTATGGACCGCCTTGCTTATTTTATTATATCTTTTTAATTTTATGACGTCTTTATAAAAGTTAAATTCGCGTTTAAAACTGTCCTCCGAGGATCTATCCTATTTGAAAGGTTTTATTCTAAGCGAACTGTTCAACAATTTAAAACAGGGTTTTAATATTTCAAAAATACTATGGACCGCCTTGCTTAATTTCAAACAAAATCACATGAAGGCAACATTATAGGCCTTAAGGACATTTATACCCAAAAAGCTGTGGCGTTGTTATGTGACGATACTACATATGATAAACCAAATTTTAACTTCCTTCAAATTTCTGAGCCGAATTTCAACAAGGACCTCAAACTTTTATTAAAGGACTTCCCACATCTTGCTAACCAATAATTTACTGCTTATTCTCAAAAGTTGCCTTATTTTTATGGCCTACCAAATGTTCACAAACCTAACATTCCTTTACGACTTTACGACCCATCATTTCCAATATCGGTAACGTTAATTATGGTTTGGCCTAATGGCTATCTAAGAACTTGATTTTAATAATTAATATTTCTAATGCCCATATAAAAATTCTTCAGGTTTTCCAGATAAAATAAGTAACATCAGTTTAGCGAATAGGAAGATGGTCAGTTTCGACGTTATTTCTCTCTTTACTAAGGTTCCCGTTGAAACAACCTTGTCTTATTTGAAGGAGTTCCTCCTGGAAAATGAGATTCAGATAGTTTTAGCTATGCCTCATTTTTTTAAAAATTAATTCGTTTATGTTGGCCACATTCTTCACGTTCAATAATCTAATTTTTTAGACAGAAAGATGGTCTTAGTATGGGCTCATTTTTTTCTGCTACTCTGAGTAATATATTCATGGAGCTCTTTAAAAGAAACTTTGTTCTCGAGATTCCTGGTCCTGCCGTCCCTTGGTATCGTTATGTGAACGATATTTTTGTTCTATTTCCGTTGCATTCTGACCATAATTATATACTTGATCGACTGAATAATGTCTTACTTACCCTTCATAAAGTTGACCGTGGAAACGGAACAAAATGTGCCACTATTTCTTTCTTCTATGTTCACATTATTAGACCTTTTAATAATAAACCTGTTTTTAATATGTTCAGAAGAGTTACTCATTATAATGTAGGGGAAGGTGGGGCAACTCGGGACCACGGGACAACTCGGAACACCCCCTCTACAGCCCAAACTAGTGCTACCATCTAGCTTTAATCTATCTCCGTCGGTGCCGACACTGATCAGTGGCCTTGAGGCAAGTGGTACGGGGCGGGTTGCTCCACGCAGCTCCGCAAAAATTAGAAACTCATTTTTTTTTCTCCATTTGATCTATCATCACTGAATTTTTCCTTGATTAATAATTCGAAGCTGTAAGAACTTATTTTGTTGCTTTTTGCGTGTAGACTACTTATGGATCAGCGTTTGATTTTCACGTATCGTCGTGTCTGAAATTTCATCATGAAATTTCATCATGACCGCGTGGTACTGAAATTTGGAAAAAGGGGCAAAAAGGACCCCCGGGTTCTAAGTTGCCCCACGATTTTTTTTACCAAAAAATTGCAACGGCTTTCTCAAATTCTAGTTACACGTAATGGAAAGCTAGAACGTTATAAAAAGTGATACAGAATGGAAGACAAGTGAAGATAAATGTTTTTGTATTTAATGGATCCAAATACTCGTCCTATATGTCTACAAAATTGTGATTTCCTTACGAGGCCCGAGTTGCTCCACCTTCTATACATCCACTGGTTTCCTTCACAGGCTGTCTACTAGGTATTCCTATGGGCATGTTCATGAGAGCCCTTAGGATTTGCAGCCTTCTTTATTTGGAATCTGAATTTTGCTGCATCAAGGATTCCTTAAGAAAAAAATGGGGCTATCCTCTACTTTTATTGGTGAAGCTTTTAGATCCTCCAAAAAGTTTTATAACAATACTACTGGTGTCATGAATTTTGGGGATGTTCTGGTGATCCCGTTCAATACACAGTCATCTCGGGATGTTGTTCCCCCGAACTTAATCTGGTCTCACAGATCCCTTGTTCTACTCGGGGCCTCCTACAGAAAAATCAACTATCAAATTGTTCCTCCAACTCTGGAGTGTATGAAATTCTTTGCAGGGATTGTTCTAAGGGGTACAGTGGTGAAACTACTGATTTTAAAAGACGTACTTATTAACATAAATACGGCAGATGAAAAATTCCTTCACTTCGTTGATCCGAGTGACAAAAATGCTCAAAGTAAGAACAGGAAATAGTACAGAGACCTTCAAATAACTTTCTTAAATTATAAAAATTTAATAAGACATTTGTTATATACGTGATTTCAATGTATTTCATTCATAAAAATTTACTAATCTCTGACGATTTTTGTAAGACATGAAGCGCTGGACCAAAACTATTCAAATTACAGGGTACTCCACAAAGTTTGGAATTAAAGGAGTATGCAGTTTACAACTGCTCGAAATGTTCCTATGATTCCAGATATTGTGGTCAGTCTGCCTTTGTAAGAAATATTGTATATTTGAATGAATGAAAGACGAGAAATTTTATTAGTAATTTTTACGAGTTTTACGATGTTGGGTTTGCAAAATATGAGGATTTATTAATAATATAAAATATAGTAAAATTTTGACATGAATGAAAAACATTAGTTAGGTTATAAATTTCAAATAGGCCTTAGAGAACTCTAGACGAAGTACGTGACTTTCTGCACGAAAACATCCAGACATGTCTCAACGTGTTCTTACCGGAACAAGTGACTTTTTTCTTGTTCAACCAATGAGGTGTGAGAGAAGTGATCACGTGATGCCACACCATGTGTTCATCCAATCATGTATTCTTAGTCTTAGCTTCAAAGAGTACTTGAAACAAGTATAATTTAATATTGTTAAATAGGTCACATATATTAATTAAATAGTATAAAACAGTTAGGAACGTGGAAAACTCGTAAAATAGTGTATTTAAAGTTGTTTGTAAGTTCCAGAATCACGGTAAAAAAAGCCCTGAAAACATTTTGGCGGGAGACATAATCACAGATGGGAAGCTACGAACTATTAATTTTTTATGTAATTTGGTCCTTAAACATCAGACTTTACTGAGGCTACTTTTCTCTTATAGACAATATAGCTATTTACGTGCAGTTATTGATAGGGAGTTTTCCGTACTGCATTTCATTCAATGATCACGGGTGAAACAAAAATTCAACGTATGGCATTTTTTGAAGTCAGTGAGACCTATTGCTTAAAATAATAACCCACTCTATTCGTTGTTTGTCTTCTGTTCTGACTTAGGCTTTAGCAATATATCTCACTTCTTAAATTCGGTGATCAATCTTGTATAATATATATACAAATAGTGCTTTTTGTCTGGAAAGAAAGGTTCCGGAACTCTGCTATAAATTTCCTACAACCTTTGACATTTGTTACCCCCATCCCACCCTGTGATCATCCCAATCCAAACAAAAAGCGTTCTTCCTATTTCTAAAATTTTGATATGCAACAAAGAAAAAAAGAACAAAAAGATCGGAATGAAAACAAAAACATGAAATTTTCTTTTGTATGCTGAAAATAAAAGGTACCGGAACGTCGTTCTGACGCGTTCCGCCGAAAAAAAAGCCATATATAAACAGCAAAGTACTTGCAGGAGGCGCAGAAGTGACATAAAATAGCGTAAACTAATGATTAAATCTCAGTCAATTTTCGTGGAAGAACAGCGAAGTAAGGTATTGAATTGAATGAAAGCTCCAAAATAAATTTTAAAAAATTGGCTCATAATTTTTGCATTTGGTGGCACCATGAACGTTTTTGTGTCCTGAAGAACGTAGGTCATCGAGAAATTGAAAGCTATTGGTTTTGAATTTCGATATATGTTATAATATGGTGGAAATGAAGTGAATCCCATAGCGTACATGTGCGTGATATAGATAAAGTTTCGTAAAAGGATGTTCTGCATTGTGGTATTTGTACTGTAAAGACATGCGCACTCCCAGAGCTCCTAATGGGTCTGGAATGCAGAGGAGTGCAATTATTGAGTAAAGCGCCTCAGACCATTGGCTATTAAAATATCTATAAAAAAGAGAGAGAAGAAAACATTTCCGCGTAAGCGAAGTGAGGAAAATTTATTGGTAATCGGTCTGTTGTTGATAACTTTTATAGCTCTATTTTGAATGGAGTCTAGATGGTTTAGAGCCACTGCTCCACACTCAACCCAAAGATGAGAGCAATATTCCGTCTGGGAGCGGACATGGCTTTTATAAATGGTGGCCATCCGCTCATCGGTGAAGTAAGGCCTGGTCCTTTAAAGAAGGCCGAGCTTTTTGGAAGCAGTTTTGGCTATTGATTTAACATATGTGGTCCAAGAGAGATTGCAATTCAGGTGAAGACCTAGTATCTCATTACAGAGAGATATGGGTATTAAGGAGGTATTGAAAACTGTATTGGAGGGCGGATGATTGTGTCTGTTGCTGAGCAAGCAGAAAACCTGAGAGCTTGACACCACGGTACCATCGAACGAACTTAGAAGAAGTACATAAGAATGACGATTGAAATTTGCATTGAAGGCATCGAGTGTAGACCAGAAAATTTTTAGCTATCTGGATAGTTAAGTAATTTATGTGTATTTTAGTGAAGAAAATTGAATATTGAAAGATGAATGATGTAATTTATCATATTTCTAGCATGCATGTAATAACTGCGAATTTAACAGAGTTTGGAGGCGTGGTATTTCTTAAATGCTATTTTTTATGTGATATAGCTATTACTCAAGATGAATTAAACAAAAGTGGAGGGTTTGCCATTTTGGTGAAGGTGTTGTGAGGAATATATTCTTTAAGGCTCACCTTCGTGATATCTTTGATGTGATCAGCAGTGGTCGAAGGATTCTCAGAAAAGAATGAAGAGAGGAAATAAAAGTAGAAGTCACGAAACCCATCCCAATTACCATAGTCGAAGCGCCAATTATATATACAGGGTGCCGCAAAAGTCGCGCATCATAGGAATTTTCAGTGTTGACTATAATATATTATTTTTTTTCTTTTAGGGCTGCGAAATTAACAATAGACGAGAGGTGAGCTTGGTTTTAATGTATGAAATACCAGGTACAACAAATCGATGAATCGGCACAGAATTCAAGTTCTGTACCGATTCATCGATTGTTTGTACCTGGTATTCCATACATTAAAACCAAGCTCACCCCTTCGTCTGCTGTTAATTTCGTAGTCATCCCCTACCTAAAAGAAAAATAATATAATCAACACTGAAATTCCTATGATGCGCGACTTTTGCGCCACCCTGTATATAATATATATATATTATATATATATATATATATATATATATATATATATAGTGGTGGACCAAATATCCGCATCATTTTTAACATCCGCATCCGCACTTCTGACTGCGGATGTTATGCTGATATTACCTCTAATAAATTATGCAATTTACAATTAAATTAGCTTATAAAGTAGCTTATAAGGCCCAGTCATGCACATTTCATGTAAAGTATTAATTATTAATGAACAAACAATATATAAGCTTCAAAATTAAATACGTGGTAACACAGAAAATTGAATGAAACTTGTTCATTGAACTTTCTGTGGCTGAAACTCTTGAGAAAGTTATTATTTTTATCATAATGAAAACATTAATATTAATTTTAATTCTTATGCATTGCCTGCCATAATAGTAATATCACGAAATTTTTAAAATTGTCATATATTCATAATTCTATATTATATTGATAGATTAACTAAATATCCGCATCCGCGGATATTGAAATTAAAGATCCGCATCCGCAGATGTTGAAAAACTGACATCCGGTCCACCACTAAATTATATATATATATATTTAATATATATTATAATATAGCTGTTAAATATGCCTCTCAAAATTTAAGTGTTTTTTTTTTAAATGTATGGGTAGTGGGCAGAGAGAGAGAGAGAGAGAGAGAGACGGTAAGTATAGATGTACAAAGAGCAGCATGAAAGATTTATGTACTGAAGCATTCAACTATTGTGTACGTCTGTTCTTGTATATAAGAGATTCCATTGGCTGTAAAATATTCAAGCCAACACATAAAGGATCAAAACTTGTTCAAACATGCAACCATTTTATTCTTTTCTTTTTTCTTGTTTTTTTGTATATTCTTTATCTATTCACCGATATTCTTTTCTTTTTAAAAATGACAATATATCTTTTCAATACAACCCACGATGAATGAATGAATCCGTACAGTCGCAAAGAGATACGCCCACAGTATACATTATAGGAAAATAGTCGTATAAAGTCTCTCAAAATAATATATATATATTATATATATATATATATATGAACTGCAAAAACAGATTCCGTGACAAGTTTTATGTATCTGTAGAACTAACTGCTGGAATATACTGTGTAATTCCCCACTCCTATCTCTCTCTCTCTCTCATATATATATATATATATATAAAGAAAGAGATGGAGGGGGGGGGGAATTACACAGTATATTCCAGTTAGTTTTTCAGATACATAAAACTTGTCACGGAGTCTGTTTTTGCAGTTGTAAAATTGTTGGTCGAACGAAAGACAAGAAATAGTGAGAGAAAGCGAATCGGGTGATTTGGAAGTTTGTTCCAAAGGAAATCAGCGTCGAAACTAAGATGACACTCGCAGTGCCAAACCGAAGTTCGGGTGCATTCGAGTCGACATTTATGTGGGAGTGACCCTCCCTGATTGAAATTTATCTCGGAGGAACCTCCTTTTTTAAGCAGAAATAATGGCCATGGCTAAAAACAACCTTATCCTCTTTTGCCGCAAGAACTATTTTGAGCTGTAAAGCGTTTTTTTTTCTTTACGTTATTTTTATTTAACTTTTATTATTATTTTTATTATATTATTATTTTATTATTATTATTATTATCGAATTATTAAAATGTCTTATTTATTTTTCAAATCAGAATTTCTTCCCTTAACTACTGTATATTTACTTATATTTACTATACAGGGTGTCCCATAAGTCCTGCATCATAGGAAAAATAACAAAAAAAGGCAAAACAAAGCTTTTATTTACAGAACGTGCTCAATATGACCACCATTGTTTTCAATACACAAATTCAGACGCGATACCCAGTCATGAATTTCTCCTATGATGCCAGACTTATGGGACACCCTGTACGTATAATATACACAAATAAACATGATAAGATTTTATCTTAACTGGAATTGAACTGTTTTCTTTGAGATTCTTCACGTAACGTAAGGTGTGTTTTACCAGTTACGCCATCCCGAGTTACGGACGCGTTAAAAAAAAATGGTTATTTATAGCTTTTATCCGAATTTGAATTTTATTAAATTATTTTTTGTGAAAAATTTTATATTTGTATTTAATTGAATAAAAATAAATACATTTTTATTTTAAATTAAAGCAACTAAAATTAACCCTTTATGGACGGGGGGCATGTGCATATATATATATATATATATATATATATATTTTTTTTTTTTTTTAGTTCAGGAAGAACCGATTCGCCTCTATTTAAAGGGCATATCTCAGCGGAAAAACAAAGAAAAAGTGAGAGGAAAGACAGAGGAAAAAGAAAGGGTGGAGGGGACAGTCGAAGTGGAAAAAGACCAAGGATGACAAGGACTGCAGGATCGAGCCCCATCATCCTTGGGTGCTAGGGCCGGGAGGGCGCACGTGAAACCTCCAAAAGCACGTACAAACGAGCACAAAGAGCACTCAAGAGCACGAGCTTAGAACCCCCTGCGGGGATATATATAATATATATATATATATATATATATATAGATAGATATGCATGGGTTGTCGTTCGGAAACATAATTCGATAATTTTTATATACAATTCAAATAAAATTACGCGGTAACAAAATAAAGCCAAAAAATAAATGCTTTGTTAACTAATTAAATTTAGCAATTGGTGTATTCTATCGCTTTATTTCATCCAAGCAAAAGGTGATTAACTAAACTGTGTTTGTTGTTTTAAAGATATAATTTTTTTTTGTTACAACAAAATGAAGCAAACAAAATACAGTTGTTAACTCTAAATAAAGCAATTATTAAATTTTTTAACCATTATTTGATCCAAACAAAACGTGGTCAAATAAAAGTGTTTTTTTTTTAAACATTTTTTTCCTGTGTTGACATCTGCAAAATTCTCTCTCTCTCTCTCTCTCTCTCTCTCTCTCTCTCTCTCTCTCTCAAACATTCACAGTTTGTTATTCAAATTCTTTATTAACGAATCCAAATATGTTTGGTCACTGAATATTCGTAAATTGTTTAACTGCTGAACAGCCGAAACGTCGTTTAATGGAAGTGTTGCGTTTCTGTCAGTATTTGTACGTCTTATATCTGTTCTTTAATTTTAGTTATTGGACTATAAGTTATTTCTTAATGATGTTTTATCTAAAAACTTTTAATAATTTGGGAAAATTATTATTAAATAAAGGAAGACAAACGTACAAACTTTACTACATTTATCTGACTCGCTATGCATCTTTGGGATACCTCAGAATATTCCCAGGAGAACAATAAGTAACTGAGCCACGAACCATAATGTCATAATTATCGATTTGATAGGGTCATTTCTGGGGCATGTTCGGGGCCCCCCCCTTTCTCTCCCCACCCCCCACCGTCCTTCTTGCAATAAGGGGGACCCAAAGTACTGGTAAATCTGATATCTTTTTCCATGAATTTCCTAAAATCATATAGAGAATATCCGCTTGGATTTATTCAGGATTCGCAGAAATTTTTTTAGTCGTTAAAGGAATTTAACAGTAAAAAGATATCAAAACTTTGTTTACTTTTATTCTATAAACTGTCAAAAATGGTGTGTTGCTATTTTTTTTTTTAACTGGAGTGTGTTAAAAATAATACTTGAAAGGAAAATGTTTATTATTTTTATTAAATAATTTCATTAAGCATTTTTCATTTTTCATTTTTTATTTTTCATTTTAGTATTTGCAATAAATGTTCTTCATGTTTTGTCTAGAAATTTGTTTATTTTATTTTTGGAACTGCTGCGTCATATTACAGAGAACTAAGTATGATATGACGCAGTCCCAAAAATGAAATTTTGTGGACAGACCAACAGCAACATTCTTTTAAAATGTTTGAAATCAAGTGACACGTAATTGCTTAAAACAAAACAAAACATTTTTCATTATTCATTTTTTACATCCATTATATTAATACACACACACATGAAAAACGAAAAGACATAATTTCCTGAATATATATATACACCTTACCTTACCGTACCTTATGTTGTTTCGTGCGTTGGTCTCTCTTCACACGGTCAAGCTGGTGGCCCCGCCTCTATATATATAATATATATATATATGGGATGAATTTAAGTTTTCTTTTTCCTTGTGGGTTTACATCATATATATATACAGGCCCGGATTTAGCTATAGGCGAACTAGGCGATCGCCTAGGGCCTCGCGCCAAAGGGGGCCTCGCTCAAGCCGTTTTGCGCGTTCTGTTCAAGTGATATTAATGATTTAGAACTCTATGAAGAACTTAAAGTACTTTGCAGGTTTATACCTGAGAAAACAGATCTCGGAAATGCCCTTGTTTATATAGTGCAAAAACAACTAGTGAGATTTATCCTAATGTTTAAGTTGCACTTCGAATAGTATTAACCATCCCAGTTACTGTTGCTTCGGCTGAAAGAAGTTTCTCGCGTCTCAAACTTATTAAAACATATTTGCGTTCCACCATGTCTCAAGCGAGATTGCAATCATTAGCTATGTTATCAATAGAAAACGATATAACAAATTCATTAGATTATTCTCAATCAATTGAAGAGTTTAGCTCGAAGAAAAGTAGAAAAGCATTGCTGTAATATTCAAGGAGCATCTGAACCAAATATTAAAGCATTAATATTTAGCCTGATAAGTCGATCGCTCACTATTATAAAAAATGAAATGTCAACATCTCTTATACATCACATATGAAAAACGTTTGTATACTATGGAAAGTCATTACCTATAATATTATATAAATCTTAGAAATCATTGTCTTATACAGTATTTTCGATACAAATCTTGATTCATATTATAATTTATACTTATTTGTATGGTTTATTTATATTTCTTATAAAATTTCCATGCGTGATTATTTTGGTTTGGTTTAATTTTTAAGTGCTGGCATAGTTCTGTCTATGCGGGATTCTAATATTGCTGGTATAGTACCGATAATTAAGTCCATATTTTCATATATATAGGCCTAGGGCCTCGCAATTTCTAGATCCGGCCCTGTATATATATATATATATATATCAGTGGCGTGCAGTCAGGGTAAGCGGAGCATGCGCCGCCCACCCAGTTAAAAGTCAAATTACAAAAAGTCAGTATATTGCTACAGTAATTGAAAACTAATATAAAGTTATGATGCTTGTATAATGTATGTGTATATATATATATTTGCAGCCCGCACGCCACTGATATATATATATATATATATATATATATAATATATATATATATGCTAGATAATCAAGCTGTTTTTAGTATTTTGTTTTTTCTGGAGGTAGTTTTAGTTTTGTAAAGCCATTTCTATAGCTGTTATGCCCAGCACTTGCTTGGGGTGGCTGATTGTATTTTCATGGTTGCGTTCTTTTCTATAGTTTTATTAATCAAATAATTGAACCGACAGTAATTGGGGCCCACCACCCACCCACCCAATTACTGCCCCCCCCCCCCCCGAATTATTGGCAGCACTGCCCGTAGGGCCTTGTTTAGCTAATTCAGCTCTTTTTTAGAGAACCCAAAAGTTTAACAAACGGACAGACAGACAGAAAAACACACAACTTGCTTTTATATAGTAGAAAAAAAAAAAATATATATATATACAGGGCGTCCCAAAAAAATGTATACACACTTTAAATACTTATAAAGGCAGTGTTTATTAAAATACATTTCATTTTCAAAATGTAATAGAATCTACAGACATTATTTAATTGTTTTGTCAACGCCTGTTTTCAAACTGACGTCCGTTCTGGTCCAGGCACTGCTGATAACGCGAAGCAATGGAATCGCAAACATCACGAAACATTTCGTTTGGTATTTGTGTGCATTCTCGTTCAATGGCTGCTCTCAATTTAGCGACTGTTGCAGGTTTTATAGCGTAGACTTTGTCTTTTAAGTATCCCCATAAAAAAAGTCTAGTGGTGTGAGGTCTGGTGAACGCGGAGGGTATTCTACGAAACCCCTTCGTCCAATCCACATCCACATCGTGCCAAGTACCACTCGCAATACTCCACTCTTCGGTCCGGATCATCATCTTCATTAATAGCATGGACTAATCTTGGAATGTAACTTTTCCATTGACAGCGCTTCAAAATGCGTTGGACAGACGATTCTGAAATTCCTACCTCACGACTCGCTTGCCGCACAGATTTTCTTGGACTTTGGTGATACGTTTCCAGTACTCTTTCTTGCTTTGTGGAGCTTGTCGATGTCCGTGGTCTTCCGGAACGCTTCTTGTGGACATTCTGAACAGTTCCATCGGCTTCAAACTTATCTCTAATTCGAGTGATGGTAAGTCGCGTTGGTGGATCTGTTTGAAACTCCCTCCTAAACTGTCTTTGCACTTCAACTGCGTTTTCACACTTCCAGTAGCATTTTAGAATGAATTTCCTTTGTTCAAAGCTTAGTCTGACTGCCATTATTAATTCTAATGGGTTTAACTTGGAAAGAAAGAAACATCAATTGAGCTATCAGCTGTTAAAGTGTGTATACATTTTTTTGGGACGCCCTGTGTATATATATATATGATTCCCTGACGAGGTGTACTTCTGAATACACGAAAGGCTTTGGAATCATTTTTCTTTTTCCTTGTGGGTTTGCATCATTCATTCATTTCACGTGTTTAATTGTGAAATTCATTCCATATATATATATATATATATATATATATTATATATATATATTAAAAATTAAAAAATCCTTATTCACAAAAGAATACAAGTGGATATTTCCTCATATTCCTTGTACGTGAAATTTATTCCATAAGATTTCATACGAAAGTGTATCAAATTGCTTTTGACAAGTCGAGGACGATCAAGGCGGTTTTTTTTTTTTTGCTGTTTAAATTCTGATACACATTTTTCTAATTGCGTGTTTATGGCATTTTCCGTTGTATGTCCATTGTCCACCCGCTAAACCCAAATTGTGTTTTAGTTCAAATATCGTATTTGATTAAGAATTTAGTAAGTTTATTGTACACGATTTTTTTCAAATACTTTATTAAAGTTGGCAATAGAGAAATAGGGCGATAAATGGATGGAGTTTAGGGTTTTCTGATTTAAATACAGGGCATACTCTGGATTTCTTTTGACTGACTGGAATATATATATACATATATACACATTTCAACTGCAAAGAACACGCAGTATAATTAACGTAAAGAACGACGCTTGTATAGGAGAACATTCCGCGCAAGATGAGGAGGGAGAACGAACAAATGAAAAATGAGGTTATATATATATAGTATATATATATATATATGAGTGTGTGTGTATGTATGTATGGTATAAGCAGGTCGCAGCATCATTACCAAGTACATCACATCGACGGTTAATGTACTAATGAGGCTCCCGTACGTGGCTCATCACTACTGGAAGCAACAATGCTCTGTGTTATCATAATCTGAAGGTCAATCTTGTCCATATTCATTTATGTATAGAGAGAGAGAGAGTTACAAGGAAAAGTAGTACCTCAAAAGGCCTTGCGGCCCATACCGAGGAGGTACCAATGGCAACGGGTGCCAGGGAAAAATTCATACACCCTCAAATAGTGTGCAACATTCGGTCTAACCTTTCCCTGAACAGATCCACAGAAGAACTGTTCACAACTTCTGAAAGTAGCCTGTTCCACGTGTCACAGATCTTATACGTAAAGTAATTCCCGCACACACTAGTCCTAAACCGTTTCAAATCCAACTTCCAACCATTGTTGCGAGTTGGGTTATCATTTAAACTAAACATGCTTCTAAAATCGGCATTGTTGAACCCGCGTAAGAACTTGAAAACCTCGATCAGTTGACCGCGCAGCCTCCTAGTTTCCAGCGAAAACAAATTCAGGGCGCGTAAGCGTCGATTGTAGCCCATATACCTAACGGAAGGGATTAACTTTGTGGCCCTCGCCTGCACTCGCTCCAGCCTCTCAATTTCTTTCCTGAGGGTGGGCGACCAGGCTACGCAGCATACTCCAGGTGCGGCCGAACCAGAGAATTGTACAGAGAGAGCACAATCTCCTTGATATAACCCAACAGCTTCTGGGCTTTCTTTTCCACCTTTACGCACTGTTTGGTAAACTTAAGGTCACTGCTAATTAGCACACCCAAGTCCTTTTCCAAATCAGTGGCCTCGATATTACTCCCCAACATGGAGTAGTCCAACTTGGGATTGGCGTAGCCAATGTGCATCACCATGCATTTACCCAAGTTAAACGGCATTTGCCATTTTTCGGACGACTCTCCTATCCTACCTAGGTCCGCACACAGTTGCTCGATCGCTTCGGGCGTCCCAGCATTGGCCCCAAGCTTGGTGTCATCAGCGAATTTGGCGATCCGACTGACGATGCCACCGTCGATATCATTTATGTAAATGATAATCAACAGTGGCCCCAAAATGGAACCCTGAGGAACCCCAACCCGAACTAACCCCTTTAATTACAACCCTCTGCCACCTATTCTTCAGCCAGTTTTCAATCCACCTACCTACTTCCCCACCGATACCCAGCGCGCGCACTTTCGCCATTAGCCGGCGGTGAGGTACCTTATCAAAAGCTTTCTGAAAGTCGAGATAAACTATATCATTCGCCCTACTCTTATCATACTCACTCGACATGCCGTGGAAAAACTCGAGGAAGTTGGTGAGACACGACCTATGCCGTCTAAACCCATGTTGGGAGTCCCCAAGCAGCTTGTAGGAATCCAAATGGTCAACGATCCTATCCGCTATTACATGACTCCAGATTCCTGGGATCTTGGGAGCATTGCTCCAGTAAATTTGACCATGAGAAAAAGTAAATTTGGGTTTGGGTTTTGTTCATCCGCTAGACGTTATGCAATTTTTTTGCGTATACGTTCTTGTACAAACCAATTTTTTTAAATTACAAATTTAGTTATTTTAAGTTTAGTTGGTAATTCCATATTTAACAATTATTTTTATTTTTTGTTAAGCTTCAATGTTTTGATAATTAAAATTTTATTAAAACGTATATTTTTTTAATATAAAATTATCAGGATTGGACTATGTTCCATTGATCTCGGCCAGGTTTGATAAATTGGCCAGATAATTACTTGTGCGGTTTTAAGTAATCCACCATGACTCTAGAATTGAAAAGTTTAGTTAAGTTTAAACTTACTTTTACTTACTTTAACTTACCTACTTTTACTTACTCTTCCTTACTTTTACTTACTTTCATTGTACTATGTTTACTTACTTTTACTCACTTTTACCATACTATATTTACTAACTTTTACTTATTTTGTATTTTTTCAGGTAGTCAATAATCAATAATGGATCCTAATATTGATGAAGTTGGAGAGAAAAGTGAGGGTGTTAAAAGGGGTTACTTTTGTGGTCAATGCAAGAACAAATATTCAAAGAAGCAAAACTGGGAGGAACATTTTAATTCCAGTACTTCTAGCTGTATTACATAGGTCAGGTTGTGAGGTTGGAAATTTGAATCACAGCACACATGCGTGCGAGACAATTTGTGAGCTATTAGATAATCAACTTAAAGAACAAACTGTAAAGTGGTTCTTAGAACAAACTTCAGTAACAATAACAGCTGACATTGGAACAATTTTGGGATTAAGCATGCTAGTTGTATTAGTTATGAGTGAAGAAGATAAGACTGTAAAACTTGCTGGGATAAATTTAGTACGCAGCAAATCAGGAGTTTATTTGGCCAATGAAATTTTTGATGTGTTGAAGTCTCCTAATCACTTGAAACTATCTGAAGAGCAATTAAATCCAAGGTATCTGGAATGGTTGGAGATGGGGCTTTTTGTAAGGACAACGAGCCATTTAAAAACGAAATGAAAAAGTTGTTTGGAGAAAATTTCAAATTTCGATGGGACTTAATGCATTTTGTGAACAGAGCCCACGTTGATGCATTGAAGAAAATTTGTAAACTAACTGAGCTTTTAGACTTTATTCAGAATCACTCTTCAAATCTGAGATCAGGCCTTGACTATACCAATATGGTTCTTGACAATATCATTGGTTTTAAGAGACCAAAACTCAAATCTGATACTCGCATGGTTAATTACGAATTTGATCAATTTGACAGATTTGTGGAAAATTGTGGTTTTTTTTATCATCCACAAGAGAAAGAAATTAGTGCCAAGTTCTATGTATTGATTTCCTATGTAACAAAGATTATGTTGCAAGTAGCTCAAAAAACCACAGTTAGTGCAGAATTTGTAGAAAATATATTTTATAAAGAAGGAGGGAAAACTGTTATGTTAAGAGTGATGGAAACAATTTCCAAATTAGCTAATGGAGGAAATGCAAATGATGTAGTTTCTGAATTTAAGCACGATACCACAGGGCAGCAAAAGGAACTAACAGCTGAGGATTACATCCTAAATGAAGTTTACAAATACATCAAGAAACGTTCTGATTACTTCCAGGTTGCTGAAGTTGCTAGACCATCCAGAACCAGATCTGAAAGTAGTTTTACAAAAGACTCAGTGATAAATTGGCTGACAGAATATATAGAACAGCTGTGGAAAGGAATCACAGAGAGATTAAAGCATTTTGATAAAGATGGATCAACTGCCTGGAGTGAAGCACCAGCTGAAGGGACATTCTCCATTCTTGGTTACATTGTTGAACACAAAGGATCCATTAAGCCATCTCATTTGACTAAGCTGTGCAGAATTGTGAAGGAGGGTCCAGCTCCAGGCACTAGATCTGCTGTAATGATCACACAGAAAGCCATTGATCAGTGGCCAAGCATACATGGCGGTAAATTCACAACAAATGCCTACATGCAAGGTCTAACATCGTCCACTGTTGCTGCTGCAATGAATAAATAAACTTAAGGTGAGTTATAAACTGTACATTATTGTATTATTATGTTTAGCTAAAACAATTTGTAATTGGTATGTCGTCAATTCAAGAGTTTACTATCATTAACCTATCTAGTGGTGTAAGGGGAAAAAAAGTAAATTCAGAGCTGTGCTCCAGTA
The DNA here is from genome assembly GCA_023014485.1 of Bathynomus jamesi. Classification (NCBI taxonomy): domain Eukaryota; kingdom Metazoa; phylum Arthropoda; class Malacostraca; order Isopoda; family Cirolanidae; genus Bathynomus; species Bathynomus jamesi. The sequence goes on from JAJOZX010002371.1 coordinate 248,961, forward strand.
AATTTGTTCAAATCTGGAGTCATGCGCTATTATCCCCTCTAATAATTTACCTACAACCGAAGTGAGACTAATGGGACGATAGTTCCCTGGACTTTCGTGATCCCCTTCCTTAAAGATAGGGGTCACGTTGGCTTCCCTCCAGTCACCAGGTACCTGGCTCGTCTCGAACGATTTGTTGAAGACTGTAGCCAGGTGGGGAGCCACCTGGTCGCGCACTTCCCGCAACACTCTGGGGAGGAACTGGTCTGGCCCAGGAGCCTTAAATGCGCTCAGTTCGTCTATTCTATCGGCAACGACTGTCGCGGTACAAAGAATACTATCCAGGCCAGCACCTTCGTGCCTGACGCCTGGATCGGGGATGACGCGGGTGTCCTCCCGAGAGAGAGAGAGAGAGAGAGAGAGAGAGAGAGAGAGAGAGAGTTACAAGGAGTTACAAGGAAAAGAAGTACCTCAAAAGGCCTTGCGGCCCATACCGAGGAGGTACCAATGGCAACGGGTGCCAGGGAAAATTTTGTAAAAGTTTATTTTTCTTTCAACTATCCTAGCAGTAGTAGAAAACTGGATAGAAAAGTAGAAGGCTCTCTCCCCACCCTCCGCTCCCTCCCTGCCAGAGGCAGGTACGGAAAAAGGTTGAAGAAATACCTTGACCCTGGAAAAGTAGCCAAGGAAATTTTACAGGAAAGTGGAGAATATATAAATAGCTCTATATTTACCTTGCTCACAGAGACACCGTGCAAGCGAACTCCTGCAGAGTTTTCTTATGTTTTAATCTTAAACTATCAACGTGTTAAAGTAATTCCCACATATACTAGTCCTAAATCGTTTCAAATCCAACTTCTAACCATTGTTGCGAGTTGGGTTATCATTTGAACTAAACATGCTTCTAAAATCGACATCTTTGAACCCGCGTCACGTAAGCGTCGATTGTAGCCCATATGCCTAACGAAAGGGATTAACTTTGTGGCATTTTTCGCCAGTTTCCAATCCACCTACCTACTTCCCCACCAATACCCAGCGCGCGCATTTCGGCCATTAGCCGGCGGTGAGGTACCTTATCAAAGGCCTTCTAATCAATCGCCCTACTCTTATCATACTCACTCAACATGACGTAGAAAAACTCGAGCATGATGGTGAGACACGACCTATGCCGTCTAAACCCATGTTGGAGTCCCAAGTAGCTTGTAGGAATCCAAATGGTCAACAATCCTACTCGCTATTATCCCCACTAAATATTTACCTACAACTGAAGTTAAATGGTGTTATTTATAGAGGTTCCAAGCCTCTCTTCCCACGCATGAGATAGCAGTAGCGTCCTAATCGTAACAGTAGAGAAAAAGACAATACTAAAAGTTTTTCTTTTTTTTTGCAGTCAGAGGAGAACATCCCTAACCTAAGCTAAAAGGACAGAGTGGGATGGGAAGGGGTCCTAGTAACCCACGGGACAGGTTTGTACAACAGACTTCACCCGCCCTCCCGAAAGAGAGAGAACCTAAAGGAATTGGCAGCCAATTTCTCTAGAATCCCACGACTCGAGAGAGAGAGAGAGAGAGAGTATTAAGTTATTTTTCCTATTCCTAGAAATTTTTACAAATAAAATTTGGGACGGAATTTTCAGCCCTCTTACATGTTCAGCCATCAAAAGTAAAAAAAAAAAATCCAGCCTCGCCTTGATCAAAACAAGTTTCAGTTGTTCTCCTGCATCAAAATATTATTTTTTACCATTTTAAAATGCTTTTTCATATTTACTTTTTAGAAAAGTTCCAAATTAAAAAGAAGTTAAATTTCAGATTCATAAACAATCGATGGGTTGAGGAATTATAATTTTGTTTATTAATTATTTACATTAATTGATATAGAAATAAGAAAGCCATTTATGTTGCATTTAGTTTTATACACACACACACACACACACACACACACACACACACACAACACTCAGTATATATTCGACAATTAGTTCATGTCATTTCAACTATTATAGGAATTTGGTCCTGGAAAATATACCAGGTGATTACAAATGATCTTCCCTATTTTAAACATTTATTATGAAAAAACTAATGAAGCTGCAGCGAAAACCAAAATATACAAGCAAAGAAAAACTTAAAAAGTTTTATTCGTAAGCTATTGAAGTTCAATATGGGCTCCTTTTGCGGCTCTGCAGACATCAAAGCGGTATTCTGTTTCCCTCCATATATTTTGTAGCATATCACAGTGAACGTTTCTAACAGCCTCACGTATCCTTTCCTTCAAATGTTCCAAAGTTGTTACCATTGGTGGAACAAAAACCTCACTTTTGACATAGCCCCAGAGGAAGAAGTGAAAAGGGATTAGATCGCGTGAACGAGCTGGCTAAGGAATGGGCTCCCCCCCCCCCCCCCCCCCCCCCGCCCGATCGAACGATCAGGCAATTGCTCATTGAGGAATGTTGTAACCTCAAAAGGAGCCAGAAGAAATCATCATATTGAACTTCAATAGCTTGTAAATAAAACTTTTTGAGTTCTTCTTTATTTGTATATCTTGGTTTTCGATGTAGCTTTGTTAATTTTTTCATAAAAAATGTCTAAAATCGGGAAGATCATTTGTAATCACTCGGTATATGCGCGCGCACACATGGACACACACACACACATATATATATATTCCGAAGAGGAAGAAAATGAAACAAAAGATAGCACCGGATAAGAGCGAACATAAGTTTAGCTCTCTCTCTCTCTCTCTCTCTCTCTCTCTCTCTCTCTCTCTCTCTCTCTATATATATATATATATAATATATTATATATAGAAAGAAAGAAATATTAGTCTAAAATGTGAGAGCGTTTGAAGAGCCTTTTCCCTGATCCATCTTCACTCCATTTCCTCAAAAATAGAAATGGCAAACAAGAATAAATCAGAAAGTTTCTTCCACGTCAAAAAAATCAAAAAGAGATTAATATTACCTCGATTTTTGAGTTCTTTTCGAAAGATTGACTCTGGATCATGATTTATCTTTCAATTTCGCTTCTTTCGTGTTGGCTACTTTCTTTAATTCGTATTTTTGGGAAGTGGGGAACCTCCTTTCTTAAGAGACTCTCAAGTTCACTTTTCGTTTTAAGATTTAAAAGGTCGTGAGGGTAGGGGTGGGTGGGGGGGGTGGAAATGTTGTTTTTCAGTTTTGTGATTCTGTTTTGTTCATTGTTTCTCTTCCTAGAGTAGAGAATGTATAAATAGTGGTAAAAATCGACGTGGTGATGATGGTGGTGGTGGTGGTTCCGGCACATAAAAAAAATATAATTGGTTAATAAGAGTGTATCAGTAACTTTTGTTAGACAATTAATTTAAACTTGTTTGAATGATTGAGTCATGCGATTATTGTGGTGAGAATGTTTGTTTTTCTGGTTAAGAATTCAAACGGTTGATGTATGGTTGCATTAATCAACCGTTTGAATTTGTTATCAAATAATTGGGTTGTTGCAACCCAGTAAATTTTCTGTGTATTTTCGTAATGCGAAGAGCAGCGACACTTGACTTAAATGTGGAAATATTTGACGAGCTTTAGTGTGTGTGTGTGTGTGTGTGTGTGTGTGTGTGTGTGTTGGCATCCTGGCATAAGTAAGGTCGAGTGTGTGATAATTCGTAGATATAGCGGGGGTAGTTGTTTTTGTGAGGTAACATTTTAGGTACCTCGGAACATTAAAAAATCTATATTAAAAAATCAAATTTTTTTTTACTGTCGGGAAAAAGGTTTGTTAGTCCTGATTAAGTTAAGTTAGGTTATTTAAAATTTGGTTAGGTTACGTTAGGCTATATTAGCGAGTACCTCCCTATTTAATGACTTAATGGAATACATCCTTCGAGCCCTTAATTACGTCCGAAACACTTATTCAAGTACGACCCTCTCGGTTGGATGGCACGTAGATGTATAGATTTTAAAAAGTTGGTACCTCATTTATGCAGAGATGTTTGTGTGTGTGTGTGTGTAGTTGCAATGGATGGCGTGGAGAGACATCTTCTCTCATGCGAATACTTGAAACGAATGAAAGAGTGATGAAGTTAAAACAACCGTTGACACTTTGTCGTTTTTGAAGGGGATATTTATGTCTTATGGATTTGTCTGGTGGTTAGTGCCTTGGCTTCACATACCAAAGACCAATGGTCAAGGCATCTTGAGCTTGGATTACGCAAAGTGCCTACCTGTATATATATATATATATATATATATATATATATATATTTCCACTTTCATTCTGTAAAATCAAAGCAAAGTAGAAATTTTTCCAGCCTAATTTTGGGAATGTTTTTCTTCTTCCGGCATTGTTGAGAGCGAGATTAAGCGTAGACCAGGTTAGGCCTATTCCCCCCCTAAGACCTTTTTAGGCCTTTTATGGGCAGGATTTACCCCCTCACAAATGTAATATAGAGTGCCTGAACAGCCCCCACCCCCGACCCCTCGAAATGAGGCTCCTCTCGTCTGTAAATCTGGAACGAACTTCAAACGCGTTGCTTTCTCAAATAACTGACGGCCATTTTCGTGTTTTGCCTTCAATTTATATCGCACTTGAGCCTACCTTTCACACACACACACACACAAACACACACACACACACACACACACACATATATAAATATATATATATATATTATATATATATATATATATATATATATATATATCCAGGTAGCATGGTTGGTCGATTAGCAGTTGATGCATGGATGATATCGTCGAAATGTGGGTGATATTTGTGACAGTTTGCAAATTAATGTCATGTTGATGAAACCATGTGTTGATAAAAGTATATTTTTAACAAATACTTACAGTACAATATACTTACAAAGTATATTTTCCTAAAAGGTAGGAATATACTCCCGTTTTTTGTATTTACTGAATTTACATCGGGACTTAGTTTCAATCCTGTGTCGATAGCGATGTCGAAATTTGTGTCATTTCGATTGCTAATTCGAAATTGCCAGGTTACTATCGTTTCGACAGTGAGAGGATAGTTCGTCGATATTTCATCATCATTATATCGATATACTCGTGTGTGTATATATATATATATATATATATATATATATATATATATATATATATATGTATATGAAAATTATTTCACGAAAGTAACACGTGAAAAGTATTTATGATGAATAAAACCACGAAGGAAAGGAAACAGATGGTGCTCAAGCGCTTTCGTCTAATGACATCCTCAGGAACACTGAAGTACATAAAGAGTTACATTGGTTGGAAACAATTCTTTTAATCTTGTGCTAAAAATCGATAATTGTTCTATTTTTTTTATTTTTTTTTTTTATACAAAAAAAAAAGAAGAGCAGAGTGCTAAAACCCGGGCAGATTTACAGTATAAATTTGTATATATATATATATATATATTTTTTTTTTATCTATAACATTGGTTGGAAACAATTCTTTTAATCTTGTGCTAAAACTCGATAGTTTTCCTTATAAATTTATGTGCCCCCTTCCACAATCCTTTAATTTTGTTTTTCCGTTTATTGTATATATATATTATATAGATTTTTTTTTTTTTTCTGTAACCTATATATAGGTTGTAACTCTTTATGTACTTCAGTGTTCCTGAGGATGTCATTAGACGAAAGCGCTTGAGCACCATCTGTGTTTCCTTTCCTTCGTGGTTTTATTCATCATAAATACTTTTCACGTGTTACTTTCGTGAAATAATTTTCATATAATGAACACGCGTTCCTTCGGCTTGCTGTTCCCTCTCTTGTCTCCGTTTGTGTCCGTGTTTTCTTCTACATTAATGAAGGGGCATGCAATTCGTATCCGACGAAAGTTTCTTACTAATTGTCTAGAGGAGCAAGTTCTTCCCAAATCCCTGCTTCCGATTCGCCTCAGACAAATTGACGACCATCCGTTCAACAACTTCAGCAGATTAATTTTAAAGAAACTATTGAAGTCACCAGACAAAATGAGTGGTCCGCCTTCAAAAATTTAAACATCGCCAAACATAATTTTGTGACCGTTATTCCCCAACCGTGGATCCAACCTTTGTTTGATGAAATTTACAACGAGTTGCGTCGGAGAACTTCTTCACTTCGTAACATTTTGGATCGAAAAATTAAAAGTCTTATTCGAAATAGTCAGTGGAGTAAAAAAGCAAGCTCAAAGTGGGTTTTGAACCTTTCTTCGAAAAACATTAGTGACGATGCAAAAAGTGCCCTTGGATATGGTATGTCCTTTTTTATTGTTAAAAAACCTTCGGCTTTACAAATTTGTTACAGTCTCGCTTGTTTTGAAAAACAGTGTAATCTCACTCAGTATTTGTTTAACATAGTTAAAGGCCTCGTTTATAGTGCGGCGAATAGTAATTACGAAGATAACTTTCCTAAACGTTTTCGCAATAGCCTCTCACAATTAAAAAAAGATGGGGAGCTCCATATTACTAAAGCAGACAAGGCTAACACCATAGTTATTATGGACAAAGTGGACTACATCAGAAAGATGAACGAGCTTCTCCAGGACCCCGCTACATACAGCAAACTTAGGAAGAACCCGCAGGATGACGTCATCAAATCATTTAATAGTGGCTTGAAACGCATTCTCAAAGATCATAAGGACTTAATTCCGCTTTTCATGTCCACTTCACCTTCTCTGCCCTACCTTTACGGTCTCATTAAAACCCACAAACCTGGCAACCCTATGCGCCCTATTATTAGCTCGGTGGGCTCTACTACTTATAAACTCTCCAAATGGCTTGTCAAAGTCTTGTCCCCCATTCTCGGAACTATCTCTGATTCACATGTAAAAAATTCCATGGATCTTACTGAAAAATTGAATAATGCACGTACTGAAACTAACGATAGATTGATCAGTTTTGATGTTTGTTCATTGTTTACAAAAGTGCCGATTGACGATATGCTTGACTTTCTCTCCCAAGAATTACATAAGTATGACCTGCCACTACCTTCACACATTGTTTTGGAACTTATTAAGCTTTGCATCAAAGACTGTAAATTCACTTTCAATAACGAGTATTATCAACAAGTTTTTGGGATGGCCATGGGCAACCCCTTGTCGCCCCTCCTCTCCAATATTTATATGGAGTTTTTTGAAATTACTTACATTCCGAGAATCCTGGGGGTTGGCATCCCTTGGTTGCGGTACGTCGATGATATTTTGTGTATCTGGCCCATGAATCGTGACTGGATAACTTCCTCCTTCAGTTAAATGATCAAGTCCCCTCCATTAAGTTTACTTTGGAAGTGGAACAAGACAATTCAATCCCATTTTTGGATGTGCGTGTACATAGGGAAAGCCCAGGTTTTAAGTTTAGTATCTATCGGGAAAAAAAAAACAATTTGTCCTACGTACACTTTTACTCGGGACATGACACCCCCACTAAGAAGGCCATTTTTTCTTCAGTGTTTCTCCGCGCCCTTAGGATCGCCAGTCCGGAATACATCGATGCCGAATTAGAAAAAATCAACGGTATTGGAAGTGATCTGTGTTATCCATCTGCGTTTATGGAATCTTGTCTCAACAAGGCAAAACGAACTTTCTATCGCGTCAATAATAACACTCGTACTTTGTCAAAAAATATTTTAGTACTTCCATTTTTCCCGGGCTTTTTAGGCATTGCTAATGTATTTAAACTTTTGGATATTAATGTAGTATTTTCATATAACAATATTGTGAAAAATATCATAGTAAAAATAGCCCTACCAATAATTCAGGCATTATCTATAAAATTGGTTGTAAACAATGTGATTCCTTTTACATAGGTCAGACGGGAAAGGATTTGCACACACGTATAAAACAGCATCAATATTCCGTTAGAACAGGACAGTTGTCCAGTGCCCTTTTTGTCCATTTGTCAGAGTTATCCCACTGTATTGATTGGAATAATGCTTCAGTTTTATTTCACTCTAGCAACATTGTTAATAGAAATATTCTTGAGTCTGCCATTATCCAACTAACAAATAACTTCAACATAAGCAAAGGTCTTTTTCAACTCGATCCTGTTGTTTTGAATTCATTCAGAACAGATTTAGATAAGAAAGGTAGAACGCTAAATCTTTAGTAAATTTGTATGCCACTAACTTTTATTTTTCAATTTTTATATACAAAAATAGGGCAGAGTGCTAAAACCCGGGCAGATTTCCAGTATAAATTTGTATATATATTTTATTTTTTTAGCTATAACATTGGTTGGAAACAATTCTTTTAATCTTGTGCTAAAAATCGATAATTGTTCAATTTTTTTTTTTTTTTTAATATATATACAAAACGAGCAGAGTTCTAAAACCCGGGCAGATTTCCAGTATAAATTTGTATATATATATATATATATATATATATATATATTTTTTTTTTTCTATAACTGGTTGGAAACAATTCTTTTAATCTTGTGCTAAAACTCGATAGTTTTCCTTATAAATTTGTGTGCCCCCTTCCACAATCCTTTAATTTTGTTTTTCCGTTTATTGTATATATATATATATATATATATATATAGATTTTTTTTTTTTTTCTGTAACCTATATATAGGTTGTAACTCTTTATGTACTTCAGTGTTCCTGAGGATGTCATTAGACGGAAGCGCTTGAGCACCATCTGTGTTTCCTTTCCTTCGTGGTTTTATTCATCATATATATATATATATATATATATATATATATATATATATATATAAGGTATCCCCCCAAAACGTCCTTATTTCAAAATAAATGTTCTAAGCTGAGAGAAGAAATCTAGACGCAAACAAACGCAATAGGTAGGTAAAGCGTAGGTGTTTATTAACCTTAATTAATTAAATAATCTGTTCAGTGTAATCACCATTTCTTTTACACAATATTAAACTATACACAAATCTTTTATATAATTTGTGGAAAAAGCTCAGCGTGGATGTTGATGATTACCTCATAAACTTTGGTCTTTAGATCTTCGAGTGTCTTGCTTGGGAAAATAGATCCTGTTTTTTACGTAACCCCACAAAACAAAAGTTATGGGGTGTGAGGTCGGGTGAGTAGCGGGGGTCGGGTCACTCCACTGGCTCATGAAGGGATATTAGTCGCTCGGAAAAATGCTTCCTCAAAATGTTGCTAGTTTCACAAGCAGTGTGTGGAGGGGGGGGGGGCTCCATCCTGTTGAAACCACTGTGAATCTGGGGTAATTTACTTATTTCTTTTACCGGAGAAACTAATCAGTTGTGGTAAGTAGAAATCTTATAGCATCTGACGATATAAATTTTGCATTACTGTTTTTCCAGTTTCGTTCTCAAAGAAGTAGGGATCTACTACATCATACGACCCAACAGTGACTCAAATGTTGAGTTTAGCAACATACCCTTGGAAACTCTATTGGAGCGTCGCCATAACTTCCTCAATAACGAAAGTTTTGCCTATTAATCTCCCTTTTTTGACATACGTACATAACACTCGTCAGTGAAGTGGATGTGTTTCAAAAACTCAGGATTTTGTTCTAGCTTTGCTAACATCTGTGTTTCGAATTTCATTCGTTTTTGTTTTTGAACATTAGCTTGTGAAGTTTGTGAGTGAAGTTTGTATGGAAAAAGGTTTAATTCGGTATCAAGTATAAGAGGCATAGATGTTCGTGAAGTACCTTCTTCCGCTAACAAACGTCGAATTGACTTCTGCGGACTGCGCAATAATTTCATGAACCATATTTACGTGTTGCGCAGTTTTTGAACATTAGCTTGTGAAGTTTGTATGGAAAAAGGTTTAATTCGGTACCAAGTATAAGAGGCATAGATGTTCGTGAAATACCTTCTTCCGCTAACAAACGTCGAATTGACTTCTGCGGACTGCGCGCAATAATTTCATGAACCATATTTACGTGTTGCGCAGTTCCAGTAGATCGTCGCCTACCATTATTACCCTTATGTTGATCTTACATTTCCTTTTGTTTGAAATTTTCTAATGGTTCGTTATATTGTCTTTCTATCGGGTGGATCTCTCCGCATCCATATTCTCTGCAAAAATTCCTCTGCACCTGCGTCACAGAATTTGTCACATGAAACCACTCAACGATCTTCATTTTCTATTCCAGCTGCAAACGTGACATCACTGTTTGAGAGTTCAACCATTAGAAATGTATAGATATATGCATATAGGTATGTGTGGAATAAAGACCCCAATCTGTTACCTTTCTGAAGAAGGAACCCCCAGTATTAAAATATATATCCATTATTATAAAATAACGGGCAAATATAAATAGGGATATTCTCTTGGAACTATATATATATATATATATATATATATATATATATATATATATATATATATATATATATATATATATACTGAAGAATAAATATATATTTGCGGGATTTATTTTTGTTTACTTTTTTTTTTTACAAAATTTTGTAAGAAAATGTAAACATAAAAAAAAAAAAAAATCTCACGCAAAAATATACTTAAAAAATAAACAAAAAAAGTTATTTATGATTTGTTGAAATTATTACAATGATTCTTATAGTGACCCCGAAAACAGCCAATTACTCGCTTCTACCGACAATAAATGGCACAATCCACTCTAAACTCTAAACTTTTATTTGATCCAATCCTACCAAACGATATCTTTTTAGCAATAAATATCTGAAAAATAAAGACTCTGACATCAATACGATACCAGTACAAATATACAAATTAGTATCGGGTGAAATTGCAATCCCAGTCAGTAAACTAATGAATGAATCAATAACACGAGGTATATTTCCTAACGGTCTAAAAGAATCCACAGATGCCCTGTATTTAGAGTAAGTGAGGAAACCCAAACACTTCATCCAGTAATCGCGCTACTTCTGTATTGTCAACTTCGAGTAAAGTATTTGAAAAAATCGTATATAATAAACTTACTAAATTCTTAATTAAATACGATATTTTAACTAAAACACGATTTGGGTTTAGAGGTAGACATACAACGGAAGATGCCATAAACACGCTATTAGAAAATGTGTATCAGAACTTAAGCAGTAAAACCCACACTGCTTTGATCTTCCTCAACTTGTCAAAAGCATTTGATACACTTTCGCATGAAATCTTATGGGATAAACTTTACGTATAGGGAATAAGAGGAAATATTATCGTATCTGTCAGTGTCATCAATACATCAATACATCAATACATCAGTGAAACTGACTCGTCGTCATCTGTGTACGCCGGTTTTAAGCGGTCTATCGACACGACATCCTTGCGTCCGCCAAGACTTGGTGAAAGTCTTGTCACCACGATGCCATACGAGGGAGAGCCCATTGTATGGTTGCTGCAGTGGGGTTGAATGGCGTCGTAGCACACGAATACGTACGTGTAGGTGTCTAGATCAGCGGGGACGAAAGCCTTGCGATTACTGGGCTGGAGGGGGACAACCGGACGTAATTCAAGCGTGGCGTACGTAAGTCTGTTGACATAAGCAGTTTGATTGGTTGACGGAAGTATCTGCGCTTGATAGAACGAAGAACTGTGCAGGGAGCGGCAGTGTAGTACCGTACATTAGCTCTGCTAACGTACAGTTGAGGTCGGACTTGAAGGCGGTGCGAATTTCCAGGAAGACAAAGAGAAATTCGTCGGTCCATCAAAGTTGTTTTCAGTTGCCGATAAAACGTTCGATCCCGCCGTTCGACATTGTGTGATCACCTGTACTGCGTATGCGCGTGCACCCTAATACACGTATCTCCCTACAGGGGGCGGACTCAAACTGGCGTTCACTGTCCGTGGTGGTGGTGGAAGGCACGTCGAAACGGGAAATCCATCCATCGGTTGTGATTTCACGCACAGGAATCGCTTCGGACCATTTGGTGAACCTGTCGATGCACGTGAGGATGTATATGATGCCATCGGAGACGGGAAGAGGCTCGACGAGGTCGATGGGAACCTAGTCGAAATGTGCGTATGGGGAGGGGCCTTTGTATGCCTATATATCTTGCCACGCTGGTACTTCATGCTTGTGCGGGCCCACTGTTTCACATCGTGATTGATGATGGGCCAGACGAACCGCGAAGTTAAAAAATTCTTGTCGAAATTTTTCGGCCACTTACGGCTTTGGGGTGCCGATATAAGTGTGGCAGATAAATACCACTGTGGAAAACAGCACCGTGATCGTTTCATACTTTAACGAAATAGAAGAAGCCGTTAGCACTTAGAGCTCTTTGTCGCGAAGCTGGGGTAGCTTGACCGCCTTGTAGTCGATGACGTCCCTGCCCATCGTACGACCCGATGTATCGTTTGGTATACAAGACAACGCGTCTGAGGCTATATTTTGACGTTCTTTAATGTAGCGTAAGTTGGTGGTGAATTCCGATATATAACCCAAATGCTAAATCTCTCTTGGAAAGTAACGGTCTGGGTTTGACTGGCTGACATATGTAATAGGCTTGCGGTCCGTTTTGACAGAAAACTCTCCCTTTCACACACAGTAATAATCAAGAGGTCCAAAAACTGGTACAGCGGTCAGACCAACTAGTGCAGCCCATTGCACTAACTCCTGGATTATTATTAAAAGCAGCATCGGGAGTCGAACCCCCGACCTCACTGTCTTCATTTTGCTTATAGGGGAATGTTGTTACCCACTGAGCTAAGGGTGCTGGCCTCCCTTCCACATAATGACGAAAATGTTTGATTACAACGTACATGGCAAGAAGTTCCGACCTAAACAAGTCGTACCAAGTCGTGGCTTGCCTCAACGTCACCAGTATTCTGATGTGGGACTGTCAGCAGCATTATCGAAAGCATCGACGACGATGCTAATTTCTGCGACAGGTCGGGGATGTACAAGCAAATAGCGTCGGTGAGGGCTTGCTTCGCCGTGTCGAATGCCAGTTGAGCGTCCTTGGACCATTGTGCTGAGGTGGGGGCGCAGCAGTGCCGCCCACTTTGGGATGAAACGCCTATAGAAGTTCGTCATGCCTAAGAACTCGCAGTTCGCGTTACGAAATAAGCTGATGGTATTTCTGGATGGTGTCGACCTTCTCGGGCGTATGCGAGATGCCACGGCAGGAGACTTGATATCCACAAATTGGGGTTTGTGGACGCCGAACTGACCCTTATTTGAGTTTACAAAGATGCCGTATTCTTGGAGCCGTGCAGAAACTTGACGAAGTTGCTGTTCGTACTTTGCTTCATCAGCGCTAACGACGAAGAGAACGTCGATTAAGACGAAACAGAAGGACGATCCTCGAAGAACTTTGTCGATGAACCATTGGAACATCTGTACTGCGTGCCTCGAACCAAAGAGCATCCAAACATACTCGAATAGGGCAGAGGCCTTTTAATGTGTATGTTGATGGGTTAATTGCTTCACTTAATGCGGCAACAGTGGGATGTTGTATAGATAACACAAGGATAAATAACTTAGTTTATGCCGATGATATAGTGTTAATAAGTCCTTCTGTTAAAGGTCTGGAGTGTCTCCTAAAAGTCTGCGAATACTGTATAATTCGCAGAACCATGATATTTTTTTTAATGTTACAAAAACTAAAGTTATGCAATTTCATCGTAAGAACGTTAATCCACCAGCTGGTATCAGTTTCGAAATGAATGAACGGTGAACCAATAGAGGAAGTACGAATTTAAGAATTTGAGTCAAATTATCACCAGCTCCTTGAGTGATGACTCAGATATAAGAAAACAATATTGAAGCCGCTGTGCAAAAGCAAAACTGACTATAAGAAACTTCGGTTCTGTACAAGTGAAACGAAAGACTCTCTTTCTTACCTTCTGCACCAATATATATGAGCCTAGATAGGGCAGAATAAGTATCTTTGAAAGAGATTATAATTTCAGGCATAATTAAGTCAAAGTGAGGAGGAGATAGAGGAACAGCACCGGAATCGTCCAGGGTTGAGTTGGAGGCGAAAGTCTGAGCGAAGAGTTCAGCTTTATCAGGAGAAAAGACGGCAACTGAGCCGTCGGAATGGAAAGAGGAGGGGAAGAAGAAAAAGTAAAGTTGTTGGAGAGGTTCTTGGCTAGGTGCCAGAAAGCGCGAGAAGAATTAGAATTGGGTAAGTTTTCACATCTTTGTCTGATGAAGGAATTTTTGACGAGTCGAAGAACAGATAGATTTTGCACGATTCAAGAAGAAATATAGGCTGAATGAGAGTCAGGAGTTGGATGGCAACGGTATCTTCTGAAGTCTCCTCTCTGTTGGAGATAGCATTAGAGCAAGCGAAGTTAAGCCAAGGTTTTATTGCAATAGTAGTAGGAATAGAATATGGAATGTACGCTTCCATGCCGAGAGAATCACTTCCGTGATGCACTCAGCGCACTCGGAGGGGCCCCGGCCACGAAAGCAGTAATCATCCCTGGGAAATCAAAGAAGTATGCCTAAAGGCTTCTCAGTCAGCGCCGCCAAAAATGCCAAAGGCGCTCCTCTTGGGAGGATCTAAAGGCCGAACTGAATCGATTGTGGTCGGAGGAGCCCAGCGAAGAAAAAGGTTTGAGAGTAAAAACAAGGATGAGTGGTGAGAAATAAATCCAGAATGTTGGACATATTCCAAGACGATCGAGGATACAAGTAGGATTTTGCACAGTCTGCTCTAGGTCATTCAGGATAGAAGAGTTGTAATCTAGTTTACCAGAGCTGTTAATGAAATGTGAGGAAAGTCAAAGGTGGTGGTGAACATTGAACTCTCCTAAAATGGAAATTTCAGCAAAAGGAGAGTGGGATAGAATGTATTCCACTTTGAAAGTGAGGTAGTCAGAGTTTCGGATAGCAGAATTAGGAGAAAGGTAGACAGCGCAGATGTATTTAGTTTGAGATTGGCATGTAAACTGTAGCTAGAGGGTGTAGAATTCAAAGAGTTCGTTCGGAAACATGAGAGCAAGTTAGGTCGTTGCGTACATTTTCGCAACATCTATCTTTGGAATGAAATTGAGCATAGAGACAGTAGATGGGTACTGAAAAGGGGTTGTTGTGGGTCGTCCCAGACACCTGAGTTTCAGTGAGGAAGAGAAGGTGAGGTTTAGAGGAGAGGTGGTGCTCAGCAGATTCGAAATTAGAGGAAAGGCCACGAATGTTGCAGAAGTTTATGAAAAGTGAACCAGGCAAAGGCACAGGCCATCTGGAATGGACAGTAGCAGAACCAGTCCTGCTGCCAGAGTTTGCGCTCCCCGTATCGGCAGTGGGGAGCCAGAAGTGGGGACATTTATGGTCCCCTCCGCAGGGCCTCCAAGACTCTTGAAGTCGATGCCATTTTTTTTTAAGAAGATTGTGTAGTGCGTAAGGTGCATGTATGTGTAGTGAGAATATGGACAGAAATGTGTGTTTGAGAGCATGCTGGACTGCTCACAGGGTAGATGAGACAGAAAAAGATATGTAAGGAAGACAGTGACAGAGAAACGGGAGTTACAGCACTCCCTGTCTCTTGCTTAACGTCCTTCCCAGAGTACTTCTCTCATAGATTGGTGTCTATGGACTCAGATTATTATGAACATTTTTAGAACGGAATCACTGTATGACATCTTGAAAACGTAAGTAAACATTATCCATTTCTGTCTTCACTTTGAAGAACACTCGGAATGAAGTTTTCAATCAGCATCTAAACATGAAGATCACCTTTCCTCTTCACGTCTTTGTAAAGATTGTTTGAACAGTTTAGACTACTCTGAACGAGTACCTTCTGGGCACTTTATTTAATTTCAAATATAGACACGTTTTGGTGAATATTTATTATATACATTGAGTTAATGGGAATACTATGTTAGTTTGTGTATTTAACCATTAAATTATCATTAAATGTAATGAAAGATTAAATCAAAACTTTTGTTAAATTGAAAAAGTTTAGCGAACACCAATATTTGGTTTAACTTTCACAAATGCTTTAATTCAGTCATTTATGCCACAACTTATTTGAATCCGCGATCACCGATTTTTCTTCTCATTAAAGTTGGCCGCAAGGAAAGAAAAAAATATCCAAAAGACTTTTTCGTCTAATTAAGAAAAAAAAAAATTTATAATTTTCGTTAATCTTTTTATATGGAACGGCTTTTTTCTTTTTCTTTTTCTTATTAAAGAAAATCATTCCAGTTTCGACCTTCTTTAAGGAATCTCGCCTAGATCCAAGTAAAGTTTGAAGGTCGAAGATTCTCGGATTCTGAGAGGGGATTATTTTTTTTTCTTTTGCTTCCTTTTTACATCTTCTTCCCTCTGGCTTCGTAATAATGAACCGTCGCGCGGATTCGCGAGCCCAAATCCGAAGGCTTTACAACCACCTTTAACTTTGATTCGCGTCCGAAATGTAGCAAAAAAAAAAATAGTTAAAGTTTGTAATCACAAATGGAATTAAAAGATAACCCAATACTTACGTTCTTAATTAACTCTTCCCCCTTTATATATATATACACAGTAGTGCTCATAAGTATTCGTACATTTAAATATTTCAGTTATATTCGTCCTTATCTTTTGTATCATGCGTAGGATAGTTAAGAAAAGTTTACCATTCGTTTGGAAAAATTTAACAAATAAAAAAAAATATTTTAACTCCAACAGATAATGTAAAACATCAAACAATTTGAGGAAAATAAAAAAAGTTAAAATGCAAAAGTTTTCGTACATTTAATTACAATTATTTAATGCTTTGTGTGTCCACCTTAAGCTTGAAGAATTTAAAATTTCTGTAGTTGGATGTTTATTGATTAGAGACAGTTGGCAATTCTGAATTCTAGAATTTTTTCTGTTAATCTTCATGGAAGTCGGGTGACTACAAGTCATTAGTTAGCAATGGATCGTCGTGGTAAAGAGCTGTCTACAGATCTTAAGAGATCTGTTACTACTGCACACGAGTTTGGAAAGAGCTATAAGAAGACGGGAGAAGAACTCTGAATTCCATTTGCGACGGTTGCTACAGTTATAAAGAAACGGAAGGACTTTAGAACACTCAAAACTCTGCCAAAGTGTGGACGACATTGCAAAGTTTCAGAACGTACAGCTAGACGGATTGAAAGAATGGACGCTACGAATCGACGAGAGACTGCAGGTGATATTTGCCAAACATTAAGATTGTCTAAGATCACTATCCATCCCTCTACTGTCTGTACGTCGTACACTTGAAAAGAATGGTCTGTATGGAAGAGTTGCAAGAAGAAGACCTCTTACGAAAAACGTACAAAGAAGCTCGTTTGAAGTACGCCAAGGATCATCAAAATGATGCATTTGCATTCTGGAGAAAGTTCTCTGGACAGATGCGAGACCAAAAGTGAATTATTCGGGAACAATGAGCGACGGTATATTTGGCAAAATTCAGATACTGTATTCGAGGGGGAAAAAAATCCTTCCTACGGTTAACCATGGTAATGGTGGTTTGCTTCTTTGGCGATGCTTCAGTGGTTCTGGTCGAGGAAAGCTTATTGTCATCAATGAAATCGTAAATTCGAGGAAATATCAGCAAATTTTAGAAGAAAAAATGTATTGTCTTCAGTTCGGGAGTTGCGAATGGGTCGCAGTTGGGTACTGCAACAAGATAATGATCCAAAACATGAAATAAGAACACCATGAAATGGCTCCAACAAAAGAATTTCAAGCTTCTCGAGTGGCTCAGTCAAAGCCCAGACCTCAATTTAATCGAGAATTTTTGGTTTGATTTGAAAAAAAAACCTGTCTGCAATAGAAACCTTTCGAATCTGAATGAATTGCAACAATTTTCTGTAGAAGAATCGGCTAAAATGTCTACTGAAAGATGAAACTCGTAGAAAAATACCCAACACGAATCATTGAAGTAATTTAAACAAAAGATAGACACACAAAGTATTAAATAATTTTGTTAGTAAATGTACGAAAACTTTTGCATTTTAACTTTTTATATTTTTCAAATTCTTTGATGTTTTACATTAAATGTTGGAGTTAAACTAATTTTTTTATTTATGTTTTATTTGTCCAAACGAACCGTAAACTTTTCATAAATAACCTACGCATGGTACAAAAGAGGAGGACGAATATAACTAAAATATTTATCTGTACGAATAATTATGAGCACCACTGTATGTACAGCATATATATATACACACACACAGTGTATATATAAACACGCAAAGAGTACCTTTAATGTACTTGCAATTAATGAACATCGGTTTGTGTTTACCTGAGGTGTTGTACCAATTAAAAAAAAATTTTGCAAGGAAGATCACCCAAACTATTTCAGCCAAAATGTCGCATGATGTCAAATAATGTCGAGTTAGAAATAGATTAAAAATGTACCTCACCATTTTCAAACATAACACTAACGAACACGATAAAACATGTTTTCTGACACGTTCCGAAGTATGTTTTTATTTTGCGAGGTGTGAACAGTGCATGTTACGATTCCGTGCATTTCCGATTGTGTTTTGTCATTCTTGTTTTGGGGCAAATGGATTCCAGTCTATATAATAAATATTTTGTTTCCTTTTTGAAACTGAAATATCAAATACTCTTCTCCGTTCGTACAATGAACGGATGTTTGTGGTGTATTTTTCATTTTATAGTTTAGGACATTTTAAATGTCTAATTCATACATCCATCAATGATATTCAAGTGTTTTAAGTGTTTTATTTACTCGAACGAGCTTCGTACATCTGACATTCAACACGAACGTGAATTGGAGGCGAGCGAAGCTTCCACAGATACCAAATTAAATGTCATTCCTCGCAAAATGAGGAATAATTGAGCTCTTTTTCGGTGGATATATAAGTATATTCGTATCTATTTATCATGAATAATTCTTGGGTATTATAAAATATTCGAATGATTATCCCGACAGGTGTTCCGACCTAACTGATAAATAAAGGAGCGAAACTAAACGGTAATGTCGTTTTAAAATGCATCGAAGGAAAGGCGCCCGAACGCATCGCTTGATGGAAATTAAATTGATAATGTCACTCAGTTGAGAATCGATTTGGTTCGAAGCCGAGCTAAGAGAAAGACGCTGTACGAGAGTAAATCACCGATCTGGAATCCATCTCGGAAAGGGAACTCCGACATTATCGATACTCTGTTCAATCAATGTCTCTTTATTTGTTACCGTTTGTATGGAAATGATTCCGAAATAACTTTTGCTTTCGAGGTTAAGATGAGAAGTAGCAAATTGATTCCTTTCACTCATTACTGTTCATTTTACGCACGAATTAACATTATTTTACGCCTTTTTTTTTTTTGTCTGACTCGACGAGGGAAAAGTTTTGTTTCCCGAAACGCAACGCCGCGAAGTCGACGTGACAAATGAACGCTCTTAATTGGAGAATTTCTCTCCTTCGATAAGCCCTCACCTTTCGTCCCCTCGTTCGCTCTCCCTTCGTAAATTCCCCTTTACTCTTCCCCTTCCATCACGTCGTGTCCTTATTGCCAATTTCGTTCCGTTGTCGCCCGATTCGGCGCGGACGGAATTGCGGCCGTCATTGTTCCCTTGACCGTCGGTCTTCAGCCCCGTTGGACCCCAGAATATTTTATGAATCCGCGGGATTCAAACACAGATTCATAAACCACACCGAGGAAAGGAATTTAATGCGTCTTTTCGTCTTTTCATTGAATGAATTATAAAAGGATCAATGTTTTCTTTCGGAGGGAGGGGGGGGGGCGGTATTTTGCTTTTCTTTACCGACTGATGAGGAAACATCCTCGTGAAAGAGGAAGATGGGTCTTGTAATGAGGATTATTCCCTTTATTGCTTGTAGATTCAGGATCGTTGACATTCTAAAATCTTAACAATATCCATTGTACTGTATACGATAAGTACGATAATTTATTATGCAGAGCCTAGCAAGAATAAAATGAGCACGTGGAAAAGAGGTATACTTTTATTTTAAACTTATACAGGGTGTTAAAAAAGAAACGCGACCCGAAACCGAAGAAAAAGGTTAGGTTACAATGCTTATACACTTTCTCCAATGGGTTGAGTTTCTTTTTGAACACCCTATTGTATAACAGCAACGCATATTCACTAGTATTTGGGTACTATAGTACCTGGTTCCATGAGCGACCCTTTTTTTGGAGGAGCTGCACGACTGAATCGGTCTTGGAAGTCCGCACGAATATTGTCAATGGTTTTGCCATTACGTGGTCGCTCATGGACCCACGTACTAGCCAATACGCGTTGCTCAATCGTATACTTGCTACTATCACGCATTTCAAATGGGTCTGAAAGAAAAACTAAAATCAATTTGTATTTTGGTGTGACAAGACATCGTGGAAACCCTGTACTCATATTAACCTCTTAACGACCGAAGTTTTTGTAGGGTTAAGTTATGAGTGCGTGTATGGGAAACGGTACATATTCGACCCATTGGTCCAAAAGAGATTAAGAAATGACAATTATTAACATTGCAAACAGAGTATAAAAAAAAACCTATGAAAGATAATAACCAATTTATTGTTCTTTTAAGAATATCTTCAGGTAATTAAATTAGGTTTTTCTTTATTATTGTAAACGATATTATAAAAGTTTTTTTCTGAAACCTCACTTGTTTTCTGTGGATTCGAACCGAGTTATAAGTTTTAATAAGGTTGTTTTTAATGTTATTTCTTAAAGTTTCGCGAAGTATGCACTGTTCTTTATGATATATATATATATATAATATATATATATATATATATATATATATATTACCCAGTTGTCTGAGTCCCGTTCCCTTTATCGTATTAAAAGACCATGAAAGGCAGACTCCGCAATTTCAAAGGTTTAACCCCTTTCGCTGCGGCAGTTGGATATATCCGATTGCACATTTATACCCATTAACTGCGGCAATCGAATTTACCCCATGGTGCTCAAAAAAAGTTTTACTTTACGATGGTATTAATTTTTTTTTATATATAAAAACTAATTTTCATGGTTTTATATAATTTCAAAGTTTTTTAATCTCATATTTGTAAACTTTAAAGTAAAGTTAAGTTAAATTTTTTTTAAAAATCCAAGGATTTTAAATTTTTACTGGATAATTGGTACTTTTGGAGGTCCCCTCCCCCTCCCCCGAAATTCTAACTACGTAGCAAAAGGGTTAAGTTTACGAATGGCGCCTAGTTACTATGGAAACCAGTACAAGAGAGTTGAATGAAATGATTTATTATTATTTTTTAAGTTAAAAGTATTTGCTGATTATAATATTAAGGAGAGAATTATGTTAATTGTTTTCTGAAATTGTTTCCGAACTAAAATGGTTCCTTTTTAACTTCATTTTACCTTTAAGAGATACTGTAAGTAAATAAGTAACCCTCATTCAGTATCTTGTACAGCTTTTTCACGTGTTTCATGAAGGGCTTCGACGCGTTGTGGCATCGATGTAACAACGAGATTTTGGATCACGTTTTAGTCAAAATTTTTTGTAAAGTCTACTCAATATTTGGGCTCTCGTTAACTCAGTCGTTTCGCTGTCGAACTGGGATGTGAGGATGCTCTGGGTTCGCTCCCGGCTGCTGGCGCCTGGGTTATGTTGGGCCGGCCACTCGCATCTTGTTGATACTCGGATTCAGGTGACTCTCGCAACACATTCACCCCCTCCACTTTGAAGGGCGGGAAGAAATGAGTTCCGGATGCTTTTCTTTTTCTTGCTTACTCAATATTTCCTTTAGATTTGATAAAGATGCGAAGAGGTACATTGTTCGCTGCAACTGCAAGATGCTTCCAAACGTTCTCAATAGGATTCATATCTGGGATTTCTCGGAGGCAAAGGAAAAACTTCTGATTCTTTTTGCTTCTTCTACTGCGTAGTGGATTGCGGCATATGACAGGTTGCACAATCTTCTTGCAACACACGTGTGTTAAACTGAATTTTTTCTTGAAAGAAAGAAAATGGTTCTAAAGAATGAATAATGGATATGAATTCCTGGAATTCAGACGACTTCGATGAAAGTCGGGTTCATTTTTCCATCGTATGTGCTCATTTTATTCCTGCGGAACTCAATATATATATATATATATAATATATATATATATATATTATATATATATATATATATATATATATATATATATATATTAGGGTGGCCCTTATATAGGGCAAAAGAAAATGTTTGAAAAATTTATGATCGCAACCTTCAAAGTAGTTCGAATTGGTGTAAATACACTGCATATAAATTTTGAAAAATTTGTTCCAACATTTTGAGGTAGCTCAAGCAACATGAAGTTTTAACATATTGAATAATATATAACTATAATGAATACACTATGAAAAACGAAACTTATACAGCCATAGAAAGAGTTTTTTTCAAGCTATCTGGGAAGAGACGGCGATTTCGTTGACAACTTGTAGAAGAAACTGTAACTGTTCTTCATCCTTCGTAAAATGACTGCTGTATTCTTGAATGAGAGCAACCGCTCTCTTTGCATAGTTATTCACAACGTTGATGGCTCTCACCTTCTCTTTCGCTCGTTTGTACTCCTCCAGTTCGCTCCAGGTTGTTGGATCTTCCTTGAGAAAGTATTCCGATAGATTAAACTTTGTGAATAGAGTGCGGGATCTGTTTGTGACGAAATCCTGTAGTGACTTATCTCCGAAAGTTTTCAGATCAACTTGAACTTTTTGGGGGGTTGCTTCATCGTCCTCCGCACTACTGTTAGCATTCAGCGCGTGAATCATCTGAATCTTTGTCGAAGCCGAGGTCTTGTCATCAAAAAAGGCCGGAGCAACCAATTCTTCCGAAAGGTACCAGAGATGGTTGGACATTTGGCCAAGGAGACTTGTGAAATGCCTGGATGTATTGACGAGTAACCCAGCAAATCTTTGAGGAACTGAAGATCATTTGCTGGAGCACAGGGTGCGCTGGGACAAGTGATCCAGGCTTTAATGTAGAGACATACTACAAAAAGGCGGATATCTCGTAGACCCTTCTCCTCGCGAGAAGAGAGGTGGAACTGGCGACGAAACATCCATACTTTCAGACTGTAGATGACTTTTGACATCCAACGGGCATGATGCATGGACCCTGGAGTCATAAAACGGGTGCCTTTTGCTGGCACTGCTCCGAGGAAGATGCTTGCCAACTCCAGCAGCTCTCTATAATCGTCTCTCGTTTGAGCTTCAGAAAGCTGTGAGTTGATGAATACCAAAAGCTCCTCTTTCTCCTCTGAGAGAAATTGGCATATGAAGGGATCGGCGAAACCGTTCTGGAAATTTTGTTTGTCAAGCCATTGCCACTTAGCTGCAAATCGTTTGAAGTGGGGTACTTCGGGCGCACTCGACTCTCCCATACAACGTTTGAAAACCGCTGCTATTACAAGCTCGTAAATATGGTGACGACAGGCGAAGAAGAGAAGGTTGCGTCTGAGATTCTGCTCAATCAAGATACAAGCGCCATTTAATCTTCCTGTGTTCGAGCTAGTTGTTCGAAACTCATACCTTGAACCTTTTCTTCTATTCCCCACTCTCTGAGTGCATTACAGACTGCAGTAGATTGAGCTTGTCCAGTTGCAAAAGGTAGTTTCGCCACTGTTAGTAATTGAGAGCTACCGCTTCCTGAGACGAGAACTGGCAGACGATCAGAATACTCTTTTCCAGTAATATTGGGCAGTATTTTTCCGTCCCAGTGCACTACGAGAGGACCTTCCGCTTGAAAAGTTTCTTTGAGTAGATGAAACATTGTCTCTCGGTGTTGTTGACGAGAACGCTGAATTGTCTGCCGGTGGAGTGCCAAATCTGTGACATCATGGCTCAGGCTCTTAGCTGTTTCAATCATTACCATTGTTGCCTTTCTGTCAGAGAGTTTGGTACCGTCGAGAACAGCAGATAAGGTTGAGGTAATGACCATCTTTCGACCACGCTGACGAGGCTGATCGCTTGTGCTAGGTCCTGGCTCAGCATTCCACTCAAGCTCTTCGGGTTTGACTTCAGGATCTGATTCACTGCTTGATGAAGCCTTCATTACTTTAGTAGCCGCCTTCTTCTGTGAAAGGAAAAGAAGGACCAGATTAGTTTTGTGCTTTTATGAAGTACAATCAGCAATAAATAAATGTATGGAACCATGAAAATAATATATGTATAGAACAGAATAATATAGAACAGAACAGAAAAGAATAGAATAATGTGTATATATAGTAAAATATATAGAATCATGTAGATAATAAATGACAGCATTAGATTTTATATAAAGCTAAGCACTAACCCTTGAAGTTTCACGTGTGCGTCTTTGATCCTCTTCCATTTTTCTCTTAGCAGCTCTCTGTTCTTTCTTGTGCAGGTTGACATCAAACCCAGTCATGCAGCCGCGTCGCCCCTTTTCTCGTTGAGCTATCAAAAATTCACGATCCTTGGGGATCATAGAGCGCACTAATAAACTTCTCTTCATTAGACTTCTGAGTAGCTGATGTTCGTCCCTTG
Organism: Bathynomus jamesi; assembly: GCA_023014485.1. Taxonomy (NCBI): domain Eukaryota; kingdom Metazoa; phylum Arthropoda; class Malacostraca; order Isopoda; family Cirolanidae; genus Bathynomus; species Bathynomus jamesi. Next base: position 273,210 of record JAJOZX010002371.1, read on the forward strand.
TTCTTTTTCAGCAGCCTCCAATTTTCGAACACTTCCTCAAACTTTTCCTCGCAATGATATACTTCTTTGGTCGGTATTCTAGCTTTCTCCCAGAATGGCAGAATTTTCTGAATTAAGGGCACTGCTTATGCTTCGCAAACTCGCCTACGGCGAGGGCACCTTCGGTGCCTGGGTTACCCCTTTGGGGGAGAGGTCATTCTCCCTCTCCCCCCAAACCCCCTCATCCCCCTTTATGCAACTTGGGGGCTAAGCCCCACCCCCTTGTTACATACCCCCTCCCCCATTACCCCACCCCTCTCCCCCATTACAACACTCCCACTCCCCATTATCCCACCCCTCCCCATTATCCCAACCCCTCTCCCCCATTACCACCAACCACTCCCCGTTACCCCCACCCCTCTGCCCGATTGCCCCCTCCCCCTCCCCCATTACCCCCACCCCACAGGGGGGAAGGGGCTGGCACCTCGCAACAATTGATCAACATTGCAATTGCATATGCTCTCGAACATTTTGCGGTCATACTACTTTGGGAACTAAATAGTGTGACACATATACTATCACTGATATCGTTTTCACCTGAAATGTATCCTTTTATAGTCGGACGATGTGCAACTTTATTTATTTTATTTTTTTTTTTTCACTTTTTCATGTATTTTTTTATTGGTTGTGGATATAAAATTAAAATTAATTAAATATAATAAAAAATAAATAAATAGGATTTGAGCACACTGAGCTACCTCTAAAAGTTCTTCAAATTCTTTCCTATTTCATGTGTCGCAGTTTTACATGGAATCAAACCAAGTCAGTGGGTGCAACACAGAAAAAAAAAAAAAAAAAAAATAAGGGCCACTCTAATATATATATATATATATATATATATATAATGTTATAATGTTTCAGACCAACAAAGAACCTAGATTCCACTCATGGCTGGTCTACCTAACTGTGTTCGTAATTGTGTATTGTGCATGTCCTCCGTGGTGGCGGAGGGGACCTACAATTTTACGTGGGTTCCGAACCACAAAGCCTTAATTTTACTACCTTAAACTATACCCAATCTATCAACATATGCATGTAATCGATTTTTAAACATGTTTATTGACGTGCTACTAATTACTTCTACCGGCAAACTATTCCACCTATTTACTATTCTATGCGTAAAAAAGTTTTTGGCAACTGCTGTCTCGAACCTTCTACTTGTCAACTTACACCCGTTATTTCTAGTCCTATTATATTGAGAGATTTCGAAAAAGCTATCTCTATCTACGTTATCGAACCCATTCATAATTTTGAAAACCTGGATTAGATCACCCCTCAGCCTTCTAGTCTCGAATGTAGTCAATTTCAACTCCTTAAGCCTATCCTCGTACGACTTTGACCTAAGCGACGGAATCATCTTAGTTGCTCGTCTTTGAATTCTTTCGAGTTTGTCTATATCTTTTCGCATATGCGGATTCCAAAATTGGATCGCGTGCTCCAAATGGGGTCTAACTAATGATTTATAAAGAGGAACTATAATATCGCGCGATTTGTACTCAAAATTCCGAGCTATAAAACAGCAATTTGTTCGCTTTATTGACCGCTGCTGTACTTTGTTTCGCTACTTTTAAATCACCAGTGACTATAATTCCTAAATCTTTTGCCTGCTCTACGCTTGTTAACTCCTTCCCTGACATACTATACGAAAAATTACTGTTACGCGAACCTATATGTAAAATTTTGCACTTATCGACGTTAAATCTCATTTGCCATGTGACTGACCAATCAACAATTTTATTTAGATCTTCCTGG